>WAAF01008019.1:971188-1036226 GCA_013400475.1 Tricholaema leucomelas
GAAAGAAAGAAAGAAAGAAAGAAAGAAAGAAGAAAGAGAGAAAGAGGGAAAGAGGGAAAGAGAGAAAGAGAGAAAGAAAGAAAGAAAGAGAGAAAGAAAGAGAGAAAGAAAGAGAGAGAGAAAGAAAGAGAGAGAGAAAGAGAGAAAGAGAGAAAGAAAGAGAGAAAGAAAGAAAGAAAGAAAGAAAGAAAGAGAGAAAGAAAGAAAGAAAGAAAGAAAGAAAGAAAGAAAGAAAGAAAGAAAGAAAGAAAGAAAGAAAGAAAGAAAGAAAGACACAACCCCAGCAGTGGAAGTCTGGGGTCAAAAGTCTGAATTAACCTGTGGTGTGATTTCCCCATCTGCCTGAGCTCTCAGCTCCTACCTGCTGGGTGGGATGCAAATACTTTGTGGCTGGCCTCACTCAGTTCTTGGACTGCACTTCAAAACTGATGTTTTTTGCTGAGCAGGTTGTGCCATTAATGGCCTTTGTGATGGAGGCACCTCTCTGGTGCTTGTTAGCGATGCTCTCCCAGCCCTGGCAGCAAGCGAGCAGGGGGACAGACAGAACCTTCTTCTGGTAGAAGGCAGTTTTGTTCCCATTCCCTCTCTTCATGGCCAGGCTTAGCTTTTCAAAGTGCAAAAAAAAAAAATGGGACTGGAAAGCTGCATGGGCAAGAGTTGTTGTTTGTGCAAAATGCTGAAGGCAGCTCTCAGTCAGTCTGCAAAAAACATTCACAGCAGATGCCAGAGCCTAAAGACCAAGAACCATAAATTCGCTTTCAAGCAAGTGGAGGTCCATTGGCTGCTGCAGCTAACACCTCCAGCTTCTTTTAGGTCAAGCACATCCACATTCATTCCACACTTTTGCAAACCACTCCGTGTGCAAAGCTGACTCAGTATTTATTAGGATAACCCGGGAGAGACAGCCAAATGCAGCATTTTTGGACCAATTTGTCTGCTCTGTGATCAAAGATGTTTAGATGTCATTACGACTCTGGAACGTTATTATCTTTGGGACAAGAAGATAAATGCGGCAGATGCCAAGTTGCTGCATGATTTAATGGTTAAATCCAACTTTTTTTTCCCCCCCTTTGCTCTCCACCCATTCCACAAGATTTCTGGATTGTCTCCAAGCTGAGTTCATTCCAAAGCCTTTCCTCATTTTAGCTCTGTCCTTCTGCAGAGGGCTGCACATCCCAAAACCATAACAGAGGATTTGGCAGCTATCACTCTCCTTGTTTAACATACTTCCAGAAACTGTAGGCCAGCTCTGACTACACACAGTGTGTTTATGCAAACAGATTTCAGAGACGAACTTCAAACCATGCCTGCATTTTCCCTTCATCAGTGCTTTCTTTTCCAGTGCCTTCCTGCCTACATTTCATGCTTTTTTAGGTCAGAAAAAAAAAAAAAACATATCTTACCAATCAGTAATATAATGCCCTGGGTTTGTCTCTTCCTGGGTACATTTCATGCTTTCTTAGGTCAGAAAAAGAAAAAAGCCAACTATTACAGATCAATCCCATAACTGATCTGGTTTTCTCTCTTTCCTCCCCTCCCCCAGAAGAAAAGGAAATCATTTGTATTTTGCCTAGCATGGTCTCAGTGAAGTCAGAGGCTGTGAGAGTTGCCCATTACCTGACGAATCAGGTGACTGGAAAGGGGTCCCGAGCCCCAGCCTGTTCTCTCGCACTGCCCCAGGGCAGAGGAGCTTCTCCCATCCCGTCCCATCAGCAATCGGCAGGTCCAAGATGATACCACACAGTATTTTGTCAAAAGGGGGGGGGGAAATGGCACTATATAAAGTTATTTTTGCTTTGGAGCTTTTATTGGCCCATAAAATATTTTTACATTTATTACACTTTTAATGAGAACTCCTAGAATCGAGCCTGGTGTAAATAATGAAAGCACCACCCGTAAATGTCCCCATAAACCTCGCACCAAGCCTTTGATGCTAATTTGCAGGCCTGGCCTCCCTTCCCTCCTCCTCACCTCCTTCTGCAGTGGGGGAATGGCCAACACACAATGCAAGATATCTTTCCAACAGGAAAGGCATCCCAGGGGCTGGCTGTTCCCCAGCCTGCTGCTGCCGTGCCTCCAGGAGAGGAGAATAGCCCAGGCGCAGCAGGAACTAACCTCACTGCCCCAGCACCCCTTGGTCACAGCAGCCACAGCATTACTCCGTGCCAGGTGGCTCTGGAGACGTGGGCCACTGGTCTGTGCAGTAGTAGGAGCAGGGCTAGATCATCTAGATCTTCAGAGGTGCCTTCAAACCCCTGCCATTTGTGATTCTGGAATACTGAGTGTCACTTGCTGAGTCGTGGAACTAAGGTCTTCAGCATCAGAGAACTGCAGTGGTTGGACTCAATGATCTTAAAGGCCTTTTCCATCCAAGAAAATTCTATGATTGTGAGTCCATAAATGCAATCATTAACCCAGCAATGTCAAGTCCACCACCAAACCATGTTCCTCAGCACCACATCTACACCTAAAGTAGGCAAGCCAGAAAATCTTGGAAGTATCTTTACAGCTCCCAGCAGCTCAGCAGCAGCCTTTCCAGATCCTAGCGCTTCTGGCTTAGGAGAACTTCATCAGGTGCAATCTCCCACGCACAGCAGAGGTAGGGGATGCCTAGAATTGGTAGGCTTGGTCCTCAGTTCTCACCTTGCCTTGGATGCTGTGGCTCCTTAGCAAGCTCAGAGCTGGGGACATCACCACAACCCAGTCAGGGATCCATTCGGATAGCAAAATGTGAAGTGTGCAGGGTGCTCCTTCTGCAGCAGCCTCCAGCTCAGGCTGCAGGCATCTCTCCAAACACCTGAGCACCACCACACTCCAAGACCACGATGGCACAGGACAGAATGAGAGCCCAGGCAGGTTACAAATGGAGCCCAGAAAACACCTTGAACTATCCAGATGTAGGACTGGCCCCCAGACTGATTTCAAGTCCTATGCTCAAACTCTGAGACAATATTGTCTTCTTTATCCTCTCCTGGAAGCATGACCACAGGATCACTGTCTCTTGCTTGAATTCCAATAGCAAAAAGTACGAGAAGCATCTCAGAGCCTGCTGATGAAGCTCAGGGCAGCAGGCCATGGCAGTGGATGATGCACGGCATCTTCCTCACTGGGGGCAGCTGCGTGGGCTGCAGTGCTGCACAGAGGCTGTCCCATGCATCTTCCAGCTGGGTCTGACATCCTGCTGTGGACCTTCCCTTTGGCACCTCCAACTCAGCACACGTGGATTAATTTTGCATCATGGACTAAATTTTCCCATGTGGACTAACAGCTTCCAAAACAGGTTTTTTTCAACCCCAACTCTGGGGGCTGTGTCCACTGTTCCCACCATGGGACATCCTTCCTGAAGCCATAAAAGAATCCAGGGCTGCCTCAGCTTATTTCTTCACCCTGACTCCCAGGCTGCACAGATGGTTGGAAATGGCTGGCTACAGGCAGCAGTGACTCACATTGCCTTTGCTTCAAGAGCTATCATCTCTGTGCACTATCAGTTACGAAGAGCACGTTGGGTTTTCCTTTGCTATTTGATCCTCCCGAGTCCAGGGCCAGATCCCATAAAAATTCCTTCCAGTATCTACATCACAGACTCACCCAAACCTTAACAAATCACTTTTTGCAGGGCTTACCAGCCCTGCCTGCTGCAGAAGGCTGCACTCTCTCCAGGTCAGGGCTGTATGTTTTGCCTTCCCAAATTTCCTGCCACTTTTCCGTCCAAGTTGTCTCTCCTCAGTTCCCATCCCGAGGCAGCCTGTGCCAGTGTGATAATCTCTTAGTGAAAATTGATAGGTCTCATCCAGAGTCAGCTGGATTTCACTAGGAAGCGAGGATCAAGAGCTCTGCATCAGACTAACTTTATATTTCAGGCTTTTTTTTTTTTTTGAGGTTCCTGGGCAGGAACCACCCCTTCAACAGTCCCTTAGCTGGAGCTGATGGCTATGCATGGAATCACAGAGTGGACTGAGTTGGAAGGGACCTTCACAAACTGCCCTGTGCTAAAGGAACCGGCACGAGAAGCTCTGACAAGAGGGCAGGAGATGTCATGTTCTGCAATGGCAGTGACACTGATCTGAAGAAACTACCCACAGGAAGGAGCTTCAAGTCTGCAGCCACTGAAAATGGTTTCTAGCACACTCAGTGAGGTGAACAAAAAGGGGAAAGACCATCAGGGAATAATGGAATTATAGAATTAAAGACATTTGAGATCCTCACATCCAGCTACTCCCCTGGAGCTCACAATCCCACCACTACTTCTAAGCCACTGCCACTGAACCGCCTCGCTCAGCACCACATCTATTCGTGTTTTAAATGCCTCTAGAAATGGTGACTCCACCACCTCACTGGGACCTGTTCCAGTGCTGGAATCGATGCCTGTGAGGATGACCTGGGACATAAGACAAGCATTGTGCAGCACTGTATGCATTCCCTGTGTGCAAAGTGATGATGCCAATGTGCTCCCAGGAGCACTACCCTCCAAAACATCTCACTGAGGCTCTTCATCACTTGGAGACCAAACGTAATGCTGCTGCCATCACACCAGGGGACAGAAACCTCCTTCCACCAAGTGCAAGATCCCTGCTCTGGGGTTTTTATGTAGTGCAGCAATACCCTTTGGTATTGTTTTCCTGAACTTCCATCACCAGGAATGTGGCATTCCCACAACCCAAGGCATTAGGCATCACGAATCACAAACGGGTTTCAAGTTGCCTGGCCCAAACCCAGCCAGAGCGGGCCAGAGGCGAGCAGAGAGCCTTTCCCAGCCCACGTGTGTCCAATAAGGGCCAACGTAAAACTCAGCCTTGGTGGGATCCAGCTTTCCCCTTAAGCAGTGGCAGCGTTAACCAAGGGGCTCAGCTGCTGCCATGGGAATGCCTCTGCTCTTGCCACGTAAATCAAACCCGGCTGAGAGATCAAACCCTTCAGCAGAACCAGATGGCTGCATATGGGGCAGATAATGCAAGTGTTAACTATGCATGCAGCCCCTCTGCCTCTCTTCCAGGAGCAGGGAGAGGGGAAAGACCTTTTCTTCCTGCAGCCTCCCCCAGCTTGTGCTGTCTGGCGTGACAGGAAGGCTGTGACAGGGAGAAGATTGCATGTGGCAGTTAGCTGGGTGAGGGCTTGTGGAGTGAGCGTGGAGGGATTTATATTGCACACTCAGGACCTGTGAGTACCTGCAGCCCAGAAATTCCCTTTCCTTGCATGTTTCTGGCAGGAAAAATACTCCAGGAAAGAACTGACATCCTTCTTTCCCATGGTGCTTTCAAGAAATCTCTGGCTAATCCTCCAGGTTAAGTGAGCCTGTGTCTTTGGGGTGCTCCACTTCCTAATGCCCAGTGCTGGTGTCTATCTTCTAGAGTCTGCCTGCTCATGTCTAAGATAAGAGCTGTGACATCATGGGGTGTGGAAAGCTAACGAGTATGAAAGCAATAAACCCAGCAAAAGGCAGTCAGGCAGCCTGAGCATGCAAACCAGCAGGGAACTCTGACATGGCAGATTGACTCCTAGATGTTTCCTTTACCTAGCAAAGGCCTTGGCATGTTGGTGGTGCCCAGTGGTGCCCAGTGGTACCGGGAAAGGTACAATGAGCTGGAGGAACCTGTCTGTGCTCTGTGCCACCCCTGTTCCCACAAAACAAGGGTGGGGTGGGTGCTCCCCAGGGGTCATGTACCCAGAAGAAAACCCACACTGGAGAGTCTAACACCCAAGACACGTAGAGCTGTTCCTCCTGTCCTTGGATGTCTCTTTCTTCTGCTCCTGATCCATAGACAGGAACAAGCAAGGGCTTGCTGCTGACACGGTGATGGATGACTTTGGGCAGAAGCTGCTGCGAGGGATGAATGACAACCTCCCAAGACAGAGAGCTCATGGCAAACTGCCCAGCTTCCAAACTCCACTGCTAAAGAGGTGGAGCTGCAGGGTGCAGCATGGACCACTTACAGGCACTTTGATTTCAGTGGGCTCAGGCCACAGGAAAAATATTTTCTGGTACACATGACCCATAGAGAGCTCCTCCACCTAATCTGCCATTCAGAACAGCAAGGACAGGAGTGTGTCACAGTGGGACCTTGTAAGATCGAGTCAGTGAAGGCTGGCAAAAGTAATGGTTGCCTTCTCAAGGATGGGTTGCATCCTTTGTGATGGCTTTAAAGTGCCAGTGCTGTCTCACTTGTGTACCAGGCACTGCCCAGCCTTCTTTTTACATAAACATGAGCAGCACCTTCAAGGAAGGGGTACATATTCCCAGGGAGCAGGGGGATGGCATTGATTTACTAGCAGTTGAAATTCCAGTTCAGCTTGATTTCCATTAAACATGCCAAGGGGGCTTTTTTCTTTTTCCTCCTGAAAGAAGATCTCCTCCATGCCATGCAAGTGTTAAGAAATTCACCACTGAAACCAAGAACAAAGAGTAACTCTGCTTCAAAGTTCTTGACTCCACATTTCATTGCAGAGCTATTTTAGTTGTTATACACAGGAAATTGCTTCAAATCTTATTTCTTTTGTACCACTTTCTTCAGAAGACTGTTCAAGTCACAGCAGCAAAGCAAAAGAACACTTTGGGAATGAAGGATTTCCTCTCCTTTGGAGGCGACGCAGAATAAGTTGTGCATATTCTTCCCCTCGCCCCACGTGTGGGCAGAGCAGCTCTAAGGGAACCCCAAGCACCCAGGGCACTGCATCCTGCCTTTCCTGGAAGAGCATCTCACTTTTTTGCTCTCTTTCTATCCTCCAACCACAGCAAAACAAAACCAGGATCCCAACCCAAGCATTCTGTGGTCTTGGGAGCTGCTGTGCCTGCTCAGGAAAAGAAAGGAAGAAAGGAAGGAAGGAAGGAAGGAAGGAAGGAAGGAAGNGAAAGAATTCTTTTTAATCACAGTCTGAAGCTGCCACTTCCAGATGTCCTTGGTCTCAGGAAGTCCTCCTCATGTTGCAATGCCAGGGTGACAAGCTGCACAGTTTGGGATAGGGGCTGAGGAGGTGAAAATCGACAGGATGGATGTGAGTAGCCAAGTACCAGGACTTGGGGGTGGATTTTTGTTCCTCAGAGGGACAAAGGAAAGAGTCACCTCACCTGCACAATGACATTTCTGCCCTCAACAACAACCTCAGAGACACAGGAATGGCACCTGGAGTAGGACAGCACCACCATCCTCCCCACTTTGCTGCACAGGAAAGAGGCTGGTCCTCAGGGCCACCCCAGGCTATTTCTGAATGCTGATGGCCTTTGTTCCCGTCTGGAAAGGAGCAGTTCTGTTCCTGACTCTGGGACAAGGAACACATGCAACTTCCCACTCAGCACCAAAGGCAGGCCAGGAAGATAGAGCAGCCACGGTCTGGCGGTTCTGGGAAGTGCTCATTTAGAGGGAGAAGAAGAAAGTTTCTGGAATGGGAATACTCCCCCATTTCTCACCTCACTATTGAACAAAGATTTCTGATTCATGCTTAATTCAGCTCTGCTGGCACTCCCCAGAGCTGTGTTATCTTCAGGTCAGTCTCCCTAGTGCATGCACTCTTGCAGTCTGAAAACCCAAAGCCCTGCCCTAGCAGCTTTTCTTCTCAGCTGCTTTGCAAACACTTGCCACATATCACTCAGAATGTGTCTAACAAATGTGTGTGCTTGTTTCTGAAACCACTGCCAAAATCCTCTGCAGGGGAACTCCAGGCAGGCAGGTACTGGAATACCAAACTTCCTGCTTGACTGGAGCTTCTTCGGTGGCTTTTCCCTACCCAATCTCATCTGTTGCATCTCGTCTTGACTTTTCAGGAACAGCCTTTGCTCAGAGTCCATATGGTACAAATAGTCCCAGTGGAAAACAATAACACATCTTAATTAGCGCTGCCATCGCCTCAGAAGAACACAGCCAACTTCACGGGGGGATCCCATTACAGCTTTAAACACAGATAGCTCCTGTACAGCAGGAGAGGAAGAGAAAAATGGGTAGAAACCAACTCATTTAATTCCAAATGCAATATCTGATTGAAAAAATGTGTTTCTGCAGCAGCTCCTTGGGCACAGGTTAGGTTAATGAAGAGAAGGTTCCCAGTGTACATGTGTGACTCTTTAGGCAGCAGTAATCAAGCCAGGGTGCATTTCCTGGGGATTGGGAGCCAGCTGAGAGGAGCTGAGGTGCCTCGGGTCATTAAGCACAGCCAGCCAGTTGTCGACTACACCAGTGTTGTTACTGCTAATATCCCTGGGCAGGAGGAAAAACCTTGTCAAGCTCATGGGGAGAGAGTCCTGGGGATGTTGCCCCTTAGGTACCACATCTGGAGCTCATGGGATGTCAGGAACCTGCCCGGAGAGCTGGGCGATGCAGCAGTCAGCGAAGCTGCGTCCCTTGCACGGTGAGAGCACAGTGTTCGAAGCTGGGGCTTCACCAGCAACAGGCAGTTTGCCAAACTGAGAAATCCCTCTGCATCCTTTCCCCTCCCTCTGGCCTGTGAAAAAGGGGAGTCACTCTCAATGTCCTGCAGGCAGCATGACAGGGTCTGGTCATCCCGGAGCTTCTTCCCGCGCAGAAGCACTGGTGGAGCCTTCAGAAATGGCTTAGGAGCGGCAGCCACTGCCAACTCAACTGTGCTTTTTTGGTAAATACCCCAGCACATAGATATAAATGTGCAGTGTTTAAAGAGCAGCAGCCCTAAGGCGTAAGTAAATCATCTTTATCCTCTTTTAACTAAATGGTTTCTGAGGGTAGGGAGGGTTTTGCACATAAATATGCATCTTAACAAATATTCAGCAGAAGCCTTTGAATTTATGTCCTGCTTATGCAAAGAGAAAAAGGAATCTTCCAATTCCCAAGGCTTGTGGAGACGAGAGGAGGAAAGGACAAGCAGCAAGGCTGCATGGTAAGAAAGATGCAGAAAATAAGTGTGGTCCCTGGTGCCAGCACAGCTCCCACCGAGCCCAGGGGACCGGCAGGGCTGAGCCGTAGCGGGATGCAGGCTGTGCACCTCTGGGACGCTGCAGCAAGGAGCTGTGCCCGACCTGCAGATAGCATCACACATGTACTCCGCCTCTATCAGTGTGAAATCTAACGTGATTCACAGCCCAAACATCACTCCCCGGGCTATAATTAAGCAGAAGTCTTGTTGCTCTCTTGCAATTTGATTTTAGGAAGAGAGATGATGAGACCAGAGTTGGAGTCTCAGCGTGGCTTTGATGGGAGCGCATTTGCCCCACGCAATCACATCCTAAAACTGCAGGAGCAGCTCCTTAAACATGCAAGACCGTTTACACTCAGCCTTTCTTCTTCTTCGACCACGTTTGTGTTTACCCTGAACAAAGTAAAATGAGGATTCAGAAACTAACTTCTAATGCCTAGTGCTTAAGCAAGCCATTTGATCCTGCAACCTCCCCGAGCGTTTTCCTCACTCCCACCACTCCCAGCCCAAGCTCCGGATGCACGGAGAGGTGCAGGCACCTAGTGCCGCGCAGAGCGGTGCTGGCATCACCCCATCATCCGGCCCCAGTTTGGGGCATCTCTCATGGAAAGGTCTCTGGACATCTGCAGAAGGTTTTCAACAGCTCTTTGAAGTGGGTCTCTGTTGCTAGCCACAGCACTCGCCCGGGGAAGCTTGTTGGGAAGGAGGAGAGGTTCTGAAGAAGCAAGTTCACAGGGCTTTTGGGAAGAGGACACAGATCCTCTAGCACTGAGCCTAGCCTTGTTTCTTCTGTCCTTTGGAGAAGTGGTTGCCACTGCTCTGTGAGAAGGTGCACCGTGGCTCTCTTCTGCTAAAAGAAGATAACTTCTTAAGAAGGTCTCTCTCTGCAGCTGATGAGCAGAGATCTCTCCAGACAGCAACACACTGTTGCAGGATGCTCCACCAGCATGCAGCTGGAAGGGACTGTCAGGAGCTGAGGGTGATGAGCTGGAAGCCCTCTCTTGCATGCATCCCAAGTCATAGATGAAGAGAAATCACTGATGGTTAGAGCTCCATCAGTGATGGTCAGGGCAGGGAGCTGTCAAGCAGGCAGGTACTGAGCCCCAATGAACTGTGTGCAGTGTGAGGCACTCAGCTCCATATGGTGCCAAGGATAAAGGAATGAACACATCTCAGCAGAAAGAGTGGAGAATTCTGAAGCTCCACCAGCTCTCAAACTCTTCACAAACGTGCAGGTTAACCAGAGATTTGAAATTGTCAGTGCAAGCAAAAAGAAGGAGAGGTGGAGTGGCCAGGCATTGGAACAGGCTGCCAGGGAACTGGTGGAGCCATCATTCCTGGGGCTGCTCAAAACCCATGTAGACAAACATGGCACTTTGGGACAGGGTTTAGTGGGCATGACAGTGTTGGGTTGGTGGTTGGACTTGATGATCTTAGAAGGCTTTTTCAACCTCAACGATTCCACAGCACTAAGGGAGCTTTAGCTTGAACAGGGCTCCAGAACACTGAGGGTTTATCAGGGCTGCTGGAAGCAGTCTCTAGCCTTGCACCTCAAAATATGAGTGCAGCCCAAAGCTCCTGGTGTGAATTATTTGTCCTGCAGCAAAGCCTGCTGATAAATCAGTCACTGAAACCCATTTTCTGCCTGGAGTTCAATAACTGTTACAGTTTCTCACTACGCCTGTGTGAGCTGGGTTTCTCATTAGCATCTGGGGGAGCTGAAAGATATGCAAACAGGTGTAGCTACAGAATTTCCTACTGGGTACACATCTGAGGAGGCTCCGAAGCATAAATCACTCTTTCCAACGTCAGTTTTAAATCATGCTCCACCAACAGCCATCTCCTGCCCTTGATCATTGCTCCGAGGACGGCAATCTGAGGTGCACATATGGTTTGAGTGAAGCGTGAGGCCTTCAGTGGCTCTGCATCCACCTGTTTCAGATTGTGCCACAGGTATGTGCTTAAGCCTTTCATTAACATTTCCCTTTTGTCAGGCTGACCCAGGCCGTGCTAACTGCACTCACTGCCTGGACCTTTGCTGCAGAAGCGCAATGGGCATCCAAACCTGCTCTCTTTTGGAGCCAAGAGGATGTGAAGCCAGCTCCAGAGTGAGTAAGGCAGCTCTGGAAGATTTCTGAACCGAACTGGGTAGTTTGTCTTGTTCAAATGAAATGGCAGCTCCATGGTGACCTGGGCAGCTGTAAGGATCTAACCCTAAATGGGACTAGACTTTGAGGATCGTATCATTCCCCCACGAGTCAGACCCTCCTACAAGGACAGCCTGAGGGAGTTGGGTCTGTTCACCCTGGAGAAGAGAAGACTCTAGAGATACCTCCTAGCAGCTTCCATTACTTGGAGAAAACCTACAGGGAAGCCGGAGAGGGATTTTTCTAAGGGTGTGTGGTGATAAGTCAAGGGGCAATGGTTTGAAACTAGAGCAGGGTGGATTTCAAATGGACATTAGGAGGAAGTTCTTCCTCATGAGGGTGGTGAGGCACTGGAAGGGGCTTCCCAGAAAAGCTGTGGATGCCTCATTTCTGGAAGTATTTAAGATCAGGCTGGATGAGGCTTCCAACAATCTGGTCCAGAGGCAGGTGTCCCTGCCCACGGCAGGGAGGGTTGGAAGTAGATGATCTTTCAAGTTCCTTCCAAGCCAGCCCATTCTAGGATTCTGTGAAAGGCAGAGTGCTGAGGGGCGTCCAACACATCCACTCTCACATTCCTCACACTGCTGTGTTTTCCTGCTCGGAGCAGAGCTGCACCCTGCCTCCTTTATTTTGTGAGGTGGGAGGGTCCTGCCTATTTTGCAGTTGCTTCAGGAACGCCAATAGGGTCTGTAGGGCTGG
Source organism: Tricholaema leucomelas (assembly GCA_013400475.1). Lineage (NCBI taxonomy): Eukaryota > Metazoa > Chordata > Aves > Piciformes > Lybiidae > Tricholaema lacrymosa > Tricholaema leucomelas. Next base: position 982,912 of record WAAF01008019.1, read on the forward strand.
GGCAGCCACCCATCAGCTCTGCCTTTGTTTCACCAGCAGCGGTGTCAGCCAGCAGCACAGCTCCGCAGCCCGGCTGGGAGCAGAACAGGTTTTGGCATGTTTTTTCTCCTCATTCTTTCCGTCTCCTTTCAGTTGGAAGCTCAACTGTCAAGATTAAACCATCCACCTGTGTGGTATACTCCAGCGTGGCTGAACTTGATAGATCTCCACAGTTGGATTCTGCTGCAGAGATCACAGATCTAAGATGTACACATTGAGAATAGTCTACTAATCTTTCCTCCCTCCACTTCCTCCACCCCCAAAAAAAAAAACAAACCAAAACTCCAGCCGTGTGTTTTTCCTTACCGAGATTTCTTCTTAAGGTATCTCCTGTCGGCAGCGTCGTGATGGGAATTCTCTGTGGGAGTCTTTGCAAAACTCTATTTCTGTCCTCATCCACACAGCCTATCACAGCCACTGAGGGCAGAAATGGGGGGGTCAATTGCAAGGGGAAGGAGGGGAAGGAAGGGAAGGAAGGGAAGGGAGGGAGGAGAGAGTTAGCTATGCCAAACACAAGCAGGATGTTCCTGACCTGAAAGCTCAGGACAACCTGGAAAGGCTGAATTCTTCTGCAGAGAAAAGAAGGGAGAGGTATGAATAGTGCAGGGTAACATAGGAACAAGCCCCAGGCTGTTCTGCAGGAAAGCCTGGAGGTGAATTCGTCTGCACAGAGGATTTGTTGTTCACGTGTTTGAGGGCAAGACAAACATCTGCACACCACTGCCCTCCTTCCATGGCAGCAAGTTTCAGAAAGGACATGAGCTCCTCAAGGACCTTAAACCTTTCCTGAGAGCAGCCTTGACACTCAGCCTGCTCCAGGCTCTGACCAACACATCGTCCTCGGCCACTGCCACCGGGAGGTGTTTTCCCCATGTTGTTTTCCAGTGTTGCTACCATGCCACCTGCTATTTTATTTTAGTTGCCAAACCTGCTGTGTTCAAGTCCACCTTCACACTTATGTTACAATGCTCCACGGCAGCCAGCTATGTACCCGATCCTCTTTCCATTCCTCAAAGCAGGCTGCTGCCCCTTTATCTTTGATTCTTACCTCATCTGTTGAACAAATGTCACAGCCACAGTTACTAGAAATATTTGAACCTGACAGCTGCAAATACTCACAGGCAACTCTACATGCACAGAGCTATAATTAGGTGGAGCATTTAATTTTGTTCTTAAATCACTGGGATCCAATATTGGAATCTCTGCAGACACAGACAATCAATACAGACAGTGTGACTTAGCCAGCTTTACGGTCATTTGTTTCCCATGTCTGTGAGGATAACTAACACAGCCTGCCCACAATGACATACATTGTGTTGCAGGAGGAGGGGGTTTGCCTCACTAGAGCTCAGACCATGATCCATCCACTCATGTCGACTTTAGCAGCGATCCACACCAACTGCAGCAGGCAAAATCTGCTCCTTACTGAGCAGGGACTGAAAACTTGGGCTGAAAAAAGTAGTAGATAATCATTGCTCAGTGATTGCTGAAGCCTGCATTTGAAACATCAGCTGGAATCACTGATGCTGCATGAAGCAGGTATCTCTCATCACTCCATTCTTGTGGAGAAGGAGTCAAAGCACAGAAGAGCCTCAAGGCCAGAGCCAGAGGAGCCCCCAAGCCCAGCCTCACATCTCGTTATTCCAAGTTGGGGGTTCCTTGGTTTTGGCAGCAAGTTCAACTTCACGTTTGTTGTGTCTCCTGCAGTTTGGTTTCACTGACTGCATGCAACCTTCTCCAGAGCTTCAGGCCACCAATCCACCACCTCCTCCATACACAATAAATCTGGGGCACATTCTGTCTTCCCTTGGGCCAGGGAAGAGCAGAGCTGCTCAGAGCAGAACCTCTCCAAACAGTCCACGTCCAAACCATCCAGACCAAACGTACCAGAAGTTCCCAGCTTCCTCTCCCAATTCAACAGATTCTTCTCTTTGCTGTTGTCCAATAAATCCTTTTTGAAGCTGGGATGTGACAAGGAAATTCCCAGTGGCCTCTGCTCCTACATGCTGCCTGGTGTAGCTGCACACCTTGTGCAACACTACTTTGGGTTTCTAATTGTGAGATTAATTAGTTTATTTGAAGAGAATACATCCAGAGTAATAAAAGAAAGCAGATGAAGAAGCAGCAGCCTATAAAATCATTATGCCCTGGTAGTTTTATTGATATGGATTAGGAGGAATAGCTGGGAGACAGAGAAAGAATCATATTTAGCTCAGGTAATAAAATTATATGAGCTGCCATTTTCATAATGTTAAACAAGACCTGAGGGAAGCTTAACTCCAGAGATTACACAGGTGGATTCCTTTCCTTCGGAGAACATGGCAGATTATTGTAAATGTCTCTTTTATTCAGCCCAGCTCTTCAAATGCTGTCACAAGAAATCTACCAAATGCTGACTCTGCAGCACAGGAGAGCAGGGGAAGAGCCCCCACTGCTGCCTCTGCTCCAAACCGGGCACAGGGATGCCCTTTTTGCTCATCACAAGTTGTGTTCTGCCGCCGTCCTCCTCCCCACGACGCAGGCACCCAGAGCCTGACGTTTGGGGCACCACTGGCATTCCCAGCTGTGGGAACCACGTGCTGAGGGAGAGTCAGGGGACAAACATGCCCATGTTAGAGGGACGCTAAGATATGTCACGTGCCTGCTGGGAACCGGCACTTGGGTTTCGCGGGCAGCCAGGTGACACCTGCAGGGAGGGAGTCTTCTTCTCCCCAGACAGGAGCACCCGAGAGCAAGGCACAAATAAGCAGGAGAAAGCAGACCCCATGGCCTCCCTGCTCTGCTGCTGCTGGCTAGTAGAGGTTTTAATTCACCCAACAGAACTGGGAGAAAACCTTGGGTAGGAAGCATCCAAACTGGGGTGAATTCAGTGGTTTGCTCCCCTCCCAGAGACTTTGCTGTTGAGTCACACACTTGGTTTGGGCCACACTCTGCTCAAGTGCTCCAGTTAAGCTCCCGGTCCTTGGGTTAGCAGAAGTTCAACTGTAAGCAAGCTTGGAAACAAACCTCGCCTAACCTGAGAGCTGAGGCTTATCATTTAAACAACAAGGTGGAGAAAAGGAGCAACCTTTCTGTCCCGTGAGCAGAAGGCATTCCCAAAGAGTGGCTCTCTGGGCTTGGGAATTTGTTTTGGTTTTTACCTTGATGTTCACTGGCCGAAAGCACGAAGATCCAAAGCCTGTGATGAGAGCAATAACCGTTCTGAGACATTTATAAATGACCCTCTTAACTGTTTATGAGACATTATCTGAGGTAAAGCAGAGTAGGAGAAATAAACTTGAAGTAGGAAGAGCTGGCTCTCCTCCCAGATGGAGCGTGATAAAGGAGCAGTGTCAGTGTTTCTTCTCAGTTTTATGGCAGCCTTTAACTGCTTGGTGTTTAGGATTTTTTATCAGAGAACGGAAAGGAGAAGGAATGGGTCCAAAGCAAAGAGGTTTTCACAAACAATATTCTCCAAATGACTTTATGTGAGCAGATACTCTGTTATCTGGCTAGCAAGATAACACCATTTATTTTTTTACTTGCCACAACAGCCTGCTACTCAGATTCCCACTCCTGGTATGTACAAGGAATTCCTGAGCACGGCAATAAATTTTCAAAGGGATCTGGGTGACCCCACTGCTTCTCTCCTATTAGAAAGTATCCCGCACCAGCTTAATCTCTGCTCAGATTTGCCTCATGAAACAGACTCCTATTGACTCTCTTCAGCAGTGTGCTGGGGTTTGGTTCCCAGAGCTAGCAAAGCTCTCTGAGTTTTGTCTGTCTCCCACAGAAGGGTGATGAAGGGCCCCTCTGGAGCCACGGGCATGGGATACGTTTGTCGCACAGAAAGCTCTCCTGGAAGCTGGAATTGCAGCAGAAAAAACTGTCTCATCTCTCATTTTCCTTAACCCAGAGGGTAAATCATCTTGAATCACAATATCTCCCTGGCCCTTCACTTCCTTCTCAATGCTACTTTGATTTCAGAAAAGGTTGTTGCAGCCTGCTCAAATTTTGACGAGCAGGACATGGATCAAGGAGTGCCTCTGCTGGAGCTGCAGGGAAGGCAAACGGCAGTGCAGAGCTCTCCACAGAGATTTCTGCTTTCTACCCACCTGCGTTAGGCAGCTCCTCAGCAGGGAAGAGCCAGGAGTGTGCAGCCATAAGACATGACCCGAGTGAACTGTAGCTGTTGAGTTGTGGCAGCACCACCTAGCCCAATGTTAAACAAAATGACTGTAAACCACTGGCTTTGTAAAGCTGGTGGCTGGACCTTGGCTGGTCTCTATTGCTCCCTGCTTGTTGCTTGGTTAAGCCATCAGGTTTACCCAGCATCACTCCCCACGGAAAACCCAACCAGTCAGACCTAGGAGAAAGAAAGATTAAGCAAGAGCTTCTTTCTGGGCAACAGCTCTTCATCCAGAACTACCTGTAAGGAAGGATTGCTCTTCGTGTAGGACATCTTTACATTGGGTGAAAAGCTTCTCCTGTGCTGGCCTTCACAATATTATGAGAACTGTCTGGAAATGGCTGTCAAACCCACGGTGTGACGGAGCTTTGGCAATGTCTAGATCAGCGTAAATACTGCTTCCCCTCATGCTTCTGCAAGAGGTTGGAGATGTGTCAAACAACACTCAGGATTCTGGCAAATGGGGGAAGAGAAAATTCAGTACTTGAGAAAGAGAAGAGTTCAGCTTGTCCTGTGCACCAGCAGAGGATCGACTTCTGCAGCCCACCAGTGCTGGCAGCGTCTCCTCCCTCGTGCACAGGACAATGTGCAGACATGGCACTTCGGCTTCCTGGGCACGGTGGTGTTGAGTTGACAGTTGGACTCTGTGACCTCAGAGGCCTTTTTCAACCTTAATGATTCTGTGGCTCCGTGATCCTTTGATCCCATGCCCGTGGGGGTGGGATTTCCCCACAGAGATGCAGTGCTGCACAGCCTGTCTGGAACACCACACAGCTTCATTCCCTCCACTTGCTCTCCTGTTGAACCAGAGCTTCCCCCTGCCACATTACAGCCTTACCCTGCTTTGCACTTGCAGCATCTGTGGCTTTGTTTTGCTGCTTTGTTTTCACCTGCTAGCTGTGTTTTTCTGCATTTAAGAACAAGGTTCAGGGGAATATCTAGAGACACTACCTCTTCAAGCAGAAATTACTAGAAGTGCTCATTTCCATCACACTTTTCAGCTGCCTAGGCAAAGAAATTAGTGGCTTTTCCAAGACCAGCCATCCAGGAAGAGGTTAGGAAGCAAATTTCTCCAAGAATTTAAACTGCAGTTCTGATGCCCTCGTTATTTACTGGTAGAATAAAACAGGGCACCAAGTGCAAAGCAGGCAAGAAATCCTCATACTTAGCACAATCCCCTGCCAGGTAACCCCCCACCACCACCACCTCCAAATCTGCAGCGCTTCTGGATACAGCCAAATGCCTGCAAACAGCACTTGGAGCATTCTGGCACATCTCTACTGACAAATGAGGGACTTTGCTCAAGATCCATGAGTTTGCTCCAAGCAGACTGACGCCTCTATAAAAGGTGTCAGACTGCCCAAAGGCTGCTGCCTGAGTAGCAAGAGCAGAGCAGTGCTGTGAGTGCAGCACCGAGCCCAGGTTACTCCTCTGGAGCCATAACCCCCGGCCCAGCTCTGCTGTGTTTGACTCGCCCTGAACTTGTGTAGGGTCACCGAATCATCACAGAATGGTTTGAACTGGAAGGGACTTCTGGAGCTCATCCAGTCCAAACCCCCTGCACTCAGCAGGGACAATCTGCAACTGGAACAGCTTGCTGAGAGCCCCGAACAACCTCACCTGGAATGGTTCCAGGGATGAGGCATCTATCACCTCTTCCTTCCATCCAGTCTAAATCTCCCTCTTCTCCTTTAAAACCATCACTCCTTGTCCTGGCAATGGGCCCTGTTAAAAAGCTTGCTGGTTTGCCCATTTAAGCACTGACAGGCCACCAGAAGGTCTCCCTGGAGCCTTCTCCTCTCCAGGCTGAACACCTCCAATCTCCCTCAGCCTGGCCTCACAATAGAGCCCTTCCAGCCCTGCCAACATTGCTGTGGCCTCCTCTGGCCCTGCTCCAACAGGTCCCTCTCTGTGCTGAGCTGAAACCAGCACACCAGGTGTAGGTCTTGCCAGAGGAATCTGCACCACAACACTTTGCACAGGGTCGACAGTTTTCCCCAGACAGCAAAGGTAACCTCAGTGGAAAAGAAAAAGAAGACTGGAAAGTCTTGCTCATGTTTCCAATAAAGTTCAATGCGCATACAAGGAGACTCTCAGGAGGAAGCAAGGAGCAGTTGCAGCTCATTTCCTCAAGGAGCAGGCACCTGAACTGGTAAAAAGGACTCAGCAGACCACTGCAAGGTCGAAAAGCTGCAAAAGCAACAGGGAAGGAAAGGCTCCTCAAGGCATTAACCCTAACCCCTGTGCCTGGGGCTTTACCATGCCTCTCAAGAGAGGTGCTCAGCCTCCCTGGGGCACCTTTCCTCTGGGTCACACCCAAGACCACTGGAGGATTGTCAGGGAACTCCCCATCTTTCCCTATGCTTCATTTGATTTAACAGAGCCTGAGTCTTGCAGACTTGGTGGATTCCCAGGGCTCCGAGGAGGTGATGTGGGGAAGTGGGGACCAGCCTCACCCTGGAGAAGCACAAACCTGCTTCCTTGGCAGTCATGTCTGCTTGAAAGAGTCGTGAAACCAGGGCTTCAGGCAGGAAGACCAGCTCTGGGACCTGAGCCTCAGCTCAGTTGAGCTGAACCTCAGCTTACAGTCATAACTAAGGATCGCAGACCTTTGCCAGGCACATGTGCAAAGAACTCAGTCAAATCCAAGTGTGTCAAGGTTTAGAATCATGCAGGCATGGAGCCTGTCAGAAAAGAATGCATCTAATGGCATCAAACGGTAGAAACAGCAGAGCCTGCATGCAGAGCTCTGCACAGGCAAAAGCCAAGCGGCAGTGACAGGATGGGCCTGTGTGTGGAGATGTGCTGGAAAGCAGGACTCGAACTGCCTGGCGCCGTCTTTGCAGCACTAACGAGCAGCAAAGCACAGAGCTTTCAAGATCTTGAATGTCAGCCTGGACACCAAGGTTAGGCTCAGTCCTTTCCCAGATCTCTACAGGATCATTTTCCTTTCCCCTTCTTTCGACGGAGAGTGCTGGAAACCACTTGCAAGAGCGAGCGCTGAATGTGTGTGAGCAGAGCAATGCTTCCCGAGTCAGCTGAGTGCTGGCAACACAGTCCAGGCTGAGAGCAATGGGAATTGCTCTGCTCCACTTGGTAAGAGCAGAAGAGAGCCACAGCAGTAGTACTAACAGCATCCCACTGCCAGGAATCTCTGCAGGCTGAGGAAGGCAAAAAAGAGGCTCAGAAGCCATGCACACACCGACAGCCCTCTGTGGCACTGTCTGCTTCAAGCCATTTGAACTTCTCCTTCGTGGATAGGATCCTGCTCACAGGATGATCTTTCTCTCCTTGGGGTCTTGTTCATTCTGTCTTGAAAGCAAAGGGACTTGTCTTCAGAGGGACCTCATGAGCTCCCTCATAGCACAGATTGCTGCGAGAAAGTAATTCCACAGGAGTCAGCAGGTAGAAAGCTTCAAAAAGATTGCAAGTGGAGGGTGTTGAACCACACTCTGCACTTCCCAGAGAGCTGTGCTGACCCAGCTTTAGCATCTCCACAAGTCTCCTGATGTAGGCAAAAGCAGAGTTTGGCTTTCTGCTCCTCAGAGGAGATCCAAAATGCAGACAGTTATGCCAAGGAGCTTCAGACTTGCATGGGAGGGGAGCTCCTGGGTTTAACCACATGATGGCAAGAGTAAAACCAATGCTAGACAGAAACCAGGGACCTGCTCTTTCGTGGCAGTGGCAAAGTCATGTCCCTTGCCTTCTGCTCTTCAGATCACACTGCACACACATCAGGACTCTTGGCAGTCTGTGCTGACTTTGCTCAGCTTTGGGTCACAGCAGGGTTTTGAATAGAGCACCAAGAAAATGAAGTCTGTCTGAGAAGCAGAAAACAACACACTTTTATCAGCTGAAAAGGAAGGGAATCCTGTAGGAGAGGTGCCTGGGAATACTCTTGTGTCAGCAGCAGCAGCTCTTGCAGAGCATTTTGAAACGGGATACGGTGACATCTACTCCACTGATGGGCTCCCGAGGCGAAAGAAAGGCATGAAGTGACAATCCAGGCTCGCCCTGCAGGGCAACCAAATCCAGCGGCTCTGCAGGTGTAAACCCACCGCAGGGGATTGACACAGCTTCCTCACCTTCCTAGAGACCCGTGGAAGTGCTCTGGAGCAGAGCTGACACCTGGGATGTTTCTGTGGCATCAGAGGCGGGGATGAGAGTGTGGTAGCATAGGATTAGTGGTAAAGGATTAATATTAAGCCTTGCAGGTGAAGGACTTCAGATTCTTGCCTCTGTTCTACCTGCCACCGTGGAAACAAAATGGTCAAAAGGCATTATTAAATTCAGCTTTTTAGCTCCTTCTGGCTGAAAGTGTGAACTTTGAGTAAGGCAAACCCTGTCCACTCAATGTTTAATGTAGACCTTGCAAACAGCCACGCAGCTGGTGGCACCTGGCTGTGTTTTGAATGCTGCTGGAGGTTTTGCACTAGGGTTTTACATTTCCCTGGCAAGGGATTTAAATCTTTCATTACACCAAAATGCCTCTGAAGAGGAGGAGAGCACATTTCTGAGCTCTGCACTCACCAGAATCATAGAATCAACCAGGTTGCAAGAGACCTCCAAGCTCATCCAGTCCAACCTAGCACCCAGCCCTACCCAATCACCCAGACCATGACATCAAGTGCCTCATCCAGGCTTTGCTTGAACACCTCCAGGGACAGTGACTGCACCCCCTCCCTGGGCAGTGGCAAGGGGCAAGGCTGACCTGAGCCTCACCTGGGCTGTGGCTGGTCACTGAGGGAGGGCACCCAGGAGCCTTCACATCCCTGATGCTCGCAGCCATTTCCCTTCTCCTCGTGTGACACTCGCCGGTGTGGGCATGCTTTCAGCCTGGGACACAAGCTGCTCTCCAAATTGGCTCCAGCCCCTTATTTCCTCCTTTGTGCCATAATGGCAGGCATTCCTTAGGGGCACCTATTCTTCTCTTTGTTATCTTTAATGTTATTAATTGCCAGTGACAGTTCTAAAGGGCTGGTTGCTTTTTCTTCTTTTCCCCTCTGATAAGACAAACACGTCTGGATGGAACAAGCCTTGACAAATGCTGGAGGTAGATACACACTGCACCAAAATAAGGAGGGAGCTCTTTACTACAACACCACAATATGTATGGGCAAGTTGTTGCACTGGAGCAGTACGAGCTTGTCAGATCAGAGTGAAAGGCTATTTGCTGAAAGAAGAGGGACGAGGAAGAACAGCTCAAAGTATTCTGCTGTGCAAACATGCAGCAGAGCAAACCCTTTGGAAACAGAGGACCCATGCAACATCAGACCATTTTCTGTGCATATCTGCTGGCTGGCACTAACATCACCCACCACAAATTGCAATCTTGTCCTCGTAGAAGAGAAAATTGCAGATAAAGTCCCAAATTTAGCCAAGTGAAAGAGGAGAGTGAAGAGTCCAAGCAAGTCTTAGAAGGAACAGCTGAGGGAACTGGATCTGTTTAGTCTGGAGGCAAGGAGGGTGAGGAGAGACCTCATTGCAGTGCACAACTCCCTGAAAGGAGGCTGGACTGAGGCGGGAGTCAGAGTCTTGTCTCTGGTATCAGGTAATAGGACAAGAGGAAACTGTCTCAAGCTGTCTCCAGGAGGTTTGGTTTGGGTATTAGGAAAATTTTATTCAGTGCAGGAGTGGTCAGGCACTGGAACAGGCTACCCAGGGAGCTGGTGGAGTCACCATCCCCGGGGGTGTTCAGGAAACCTGTGGCCATGGCACTTGGGGACATAGTTTAGTGGCCATGGTGGTGTTAGGCTGCCAGTTGGACTCGATGATCTTAGAGGGCTTTTCCAGCTGAAATGGTTCCATGATTTCACGACTCTGTGCAATAATAGCTGCCTATAGCTGGTGATTTATTTCACTGCCTATTACAAACAAGCAGGAAAAAAGGTCACAGCATGACGTTTGTTAAAATGTGTGGGACAAAGGCAGTACTGCCAGAAGAGTACAAAGTTACACTTCCCCAAGCAGTGACTCACCCACAATTAATTGATGTCCACTTCTCACAATAATAATCTGTTAAAATCAGGACAAGGGCAGCGTGGCAGCAGCCCTCACACCAAACCTGTGCTTGAGTGTGTGTGTCTGTAACGTGGGCAGCACAGCTCACAGAGCACAGGGTAGCATGACTCATGCTGCCAGTGTAACTTCCCAACTCCATGATTATGAGGAAGTGCCAGTTTGGGACTAATCAAAGCACTTTTGAAGGGTTAAATGCTTTCTGGCCTGAGGGCCTGCCTGCAGCACTGGGACGGCAGCACCTAGAGCCTGAGCATTTCCATTCCTGGAAACAGCCCAGGCCAGCTTGTTTGGGACTCTGAGCAACCTGCTCTAGTTGAAGATATCTCTGCTGTCTGCAGGGAGCTTGGACTAGATGGCATTTTAAGGTCCTTTCCAAACCATTCTGTGATCCCACAGTTCCTGCTGTGGGCTGGCTGCGCTACAGGAAGGAGCTCCATGTCCAGCCGCAAGTCTCCTCTTCCACCACCCATACGAGACAGGACCGAGCCCATGAAGCTGCACCTGCCAGAGCAGCGTCTGTGATGTCATGCTGGTCACTGTGGCATGAACAAGCTTCCAGAGAGCTGCTGCCCTTGCTTGAGGAGTTAGTGATGGAGAGCTTTCTGAGGGCACACCTTGCCTGGCATCCACACAGATGTTTAACGCAAGCTGCTCCCTCTTGTGCTACCACCACCGGAACAGGAGCTGGCTGCTGTGCTGGAGGGAAGGTCAGACACTCCATTTCACAGCACCCTGGCAAATTTGTAGCCATGCACCTCGAGAAGAGCTGCTGGCAGGAGGGGTGGATTCTCCTAGAGTGAGACTCCTCTCCAGCACACTGACCTCAGACATCAGCAGTGGTGTACAGGTAGTGCTTTGCAGTGAGTCCTCCCAGGTTGGTTTGGCTGGACTAGAGGACTTCAACACATCCTGATCCTGCTGGATTTCTGCTGCCAGGAGGAAGATCTGCAGTCATCACCGGCATGATGCTGAGTGCAAGCTGGCCACCTCTGCTCTGAGCCAGGGCTCCCAGCCCAGCTCCCCATCAGCTTAAAGCAAGAGCCCACAGTCTCACCTCCAGAGACCCTTGCTGGAAGGCAGAGAGCATCATCCATAGGTGATGCAAGATCTGACCTTGCCCTCCAGCCCCTGCCTGCCCCAGAACATCCTTCCTGCCACTGACATGGTTCATCTGGATCCTTCTCAGGTGCTGAGAAAGAGAAAGGCAGAAAACTCACCAACGAGGCTTCATCCAGTGTTGGCACAGTAATCCTGGAGGAAAAGGGCTTGGACAAAGCCAGATGTCCCACTCCCACCAAGCAGGGCTCCCAGTCACCTGCTTACTCTTGCTCGTGTCATGGCTGCAGGCACTGTTGGTCAGGAGAAGATGATAGCTGCAACCCAAGAGAGAAATAATTAAGTGCAGCACACCGAGGGGAAAATACCAGGGTGACTGCAGCGAGCATCAAAAGCCTGCAGCCTGGGGCAGGAGAAGGGAGCAGCATCCTTGGGAGAGCTGCCACTCAGTGCTCTAATTTGTAGTGGTTGGGCAGCCCTCGCCCAGCCTGCCCCCCTCCCGCTGTCAGAAAACAGCTCCAGGTGTAAGTTTACACTGGGAGGAATTAGCAGTCAGCCTGCCCTGGGTTGGAAGACTACGTTTCGAGTTTCACGAGTGCTGCTGCTGCTGCTGCTGGGTGATGGGAGCTGGGTGGTGGAGAAGGACCCCACACCTCATAGCACCTTGCCTCAGCCACCCAGCCCGTGGGCAATCTGCGGGAGGGTTCCTGAGAGTGCTGCTGGGCAAGTGTTTCTCTGACACAGACATCCTGGGACTCTTCTCCAGCTGCCAGCTTTGACACTAACAAATCTTGAAATAGCTTATGGTGGTTAACTTACTCCATGGATGAGGAAAGGACTACAGAAAATGAAAGTTGTGGTGAGATGGGGTCTTTGCAGCAGCTCAACGAGTCCTGCTGCCCAGGAAAGGGGGAGGGAGGTAGCTGCCAGCTCCCTTTTCCCTGCGATGAAGGAGAAGAGCTGAGAAAAAGTCTGGAAGAAGAAAGACAAAGCAGGTCAAACACACAATTTGGTCCAAGCTTGGCTTTGTCTTAAGAAGCTGCAGGAGATGCAAAAGGAGCAGCATGAGAAGCAGGAGGCTGACAACTGGGCAGGACATGATGTGTGACCCAGAGGACATCTCGCCAAGACAGTCCTTCTCACCTGCCTCTGCAGGGGCTGTGCAGGGAAGGCTGCCTCCCAGTCAGAGCCCCTCATGGGGCAGAGGATCATAGTAAGGCAGCAGGGGTGGAGGGCATGGGTTGGGTTCTAAGGAGAGGTTAAAAGAGCCAAATAGATATTGCTCAGCTAGGAGACAACTAAGGGGACTGGCAGCAACCTACAAGCGTTTGGAGGTTGTAAACATCAAGGAGGAAGAGGAAATATTTCCAGTTATACATGGAGCATAACTAAGAGTAATGGGATGAGGCTAAGAAAGGAAGGGTTTAGGCTGAGTATCAGTAAATACTTCCCAACAAAGAACCCTTCCAGGGGAGCCACAGCAGCACTGTACTTTGGATGGCTATGCCTGCCCGTGACTAACCCCAGGCTGTGTGCTGCCAGGCATAATGCATAATGGGCAATGTCATTTTTGTCTCTGGCCTCCAAGGTTGTCTCCATCTCTACAAGAGGAATATCTCATCAAGCCATGCATGCCTCTAACGTGAAGCTTCTTTTGACAGAGCCAGGAGAGGCTGGAAGGATCCAGCCCTGCCAGCAATGTCTCTGCAGGCAGCAGATTAGGGCTGTACCCTGCTCTGCAGATCACAGCTCCCACACTCAGGGCAAAGCCACTTCTCACGAATCAGGACCAAGGCAAACACAACCTGCACTTAAAACACAGCAGAGCACAAAGCCCTGAGTGGAGCTGGAGAGTTCTGCACCATTTCTTTTTTTAGTTTTGCAGTTCGATAGCATGGAATGGAGACATGTAGAAGAACCTGATCCAAATGAAGTGGTGGAAAAAAGGGAATGGGAACACTGTGAGCTCACGGCTAATATCCCTACTCTTTTCCTGCCTCATTTGTCATGAGGCAGACCTGGCCTGGCCTCAGTTCAGCACCAAAGTACTCCTTCAGTCACATCTAGGAAGCTCTGCACCACGCAAACCACAGACTCCCTCCAGAATGCAGGATTTCCAGTCCTTTTCATGAGAGAGTTTCCATCCAGGCTTGATGAGGAAGAATCAGTCACCCAACAATGAGGAAGGCATCTGAGAAAAGCCATCCATGGGGATCTGACTCACTGCATTTGCGTTTGTAATTAGGGGATTGGAAATAGCAGCAGCATTAGGCGGTAACAGAACTGGAACAATATCACCTCTCCTAGCTCCTGTGAGAAGCATCAGGTCCAAACCCTCAGCGTGGCAAAGCTGCACCATGTGTGCACAGGGGATGAGGGGGCAGAGCACCACATATATGGTTGCTGAGGTACTGAACCTTCACAACTGTACTGTGTTTAATTACAGCAGACAGCAGGACAGCAGTGCAGGGCTGAGCTCCAGACTTAGATGGAGATGCCCAAGTGCTGAGGGTGGGTGAGGAGGCAGTCAGGGAGGAAGGGGATTTCTGAGTCTTTCAGGGCCCCACAGCTAAGACATGGTGGGAGGAGGAGAACTAGGGAGCTGTAATAAATAAACACTTTTAAACACTGGAGCCCAGCGATAATAATCCACCGAATCCTACAGGTCTGCCCTGAGCGGCTCCCTGGGTGGTGTGGGGTGGGTGACTTCCTTCCTACGAAAGCTTTCATGCACCCCAATTTCCCATAGAGGGTTTCACCTCCTGCCATACCCTGTGATCTTAGCTTGGAAGGCAGATCAGTGACTATATGTCATATCTGGGCTGAAGTTTAGAACAACCAAACCACAGCTCGACTCAGACACTCTGTGGTGATGGAAGGAGTGGTTAGAAATGCTGGAGTCAACCTGGGCAATGTTTTTCCCACCTGCAAGCTGTAACAGCATCAATTTCTCTATGTGTGAGCCAGGACCAAATGCCTCAGCACACTGAGGAGGAGCTATGCAGGAACATGTTGGTATGCAAGAGTAGAAACCACAGGAGGTTTCTCCTGGCAGAGGCATAGCCATGATGTGAAAAAGACTCAGCAGCAGTGAAAAAGCAGCAGCAGCTCCTTTGTCCAACCTGAATCTCCCCTGATCCAATTTCAAACCACTACCCCTTGTCCTACCACTGCAAACCCTTCTAAACAGTCCCTCCCCATCCTTCCTGCAGGTCCCCTTCAGACATGGAAGTGCAGCTGTAACTAAGACGTAACAGTGTGACACCCAAGGGTTTGCTGGTCCAGGCGGGTGGGTTGGGGGCACATGGTGCCCAACTGCTCTCCACATCCAGTGCACACACACCACAAAGGCACAAGAGCACAGAAAGATGAGGGTTGGAAAGGACCTCTGAAGATCATCTAGGCCACCCCTGCTGCTAGAGCAGGATCACCTAGAGTAAATCAGCCAGGAACTCATCCCAGCTGCACCACAGCTTCCCCAGTATCAATGTGAGTAACTGCCAGAGGCAGGATACCAGACCTGATGAACCAGAGGCCTTATCCGGTATGGAGGATCCAAGCTTCCAGTATTTACTTAAGCATGAAGCAGAATAAACTCTGGGTCCTTAGAACTAAACATCTAAATGCAGTGGGTAATCCGCAGGCGTACAGTAAGCAATCACCCAAACACACCTCCCGTGGGCTTGGCAGTTCCTGCAGTTCACCCAGGCAGATGTCTCATCTTTCAAAACATGGAGATCAGCCTCCCCGGCTCAAGGGGGAAGTGTCCTGCTCTTCTCCGCAGGGACCAAACGGTGATGCAAGGAGAGCCTCAGCCAGGTGTGACTTCAACCAAAACATCAACCACTAGGAACAACAGGGAGGTTGGGGTGGATTATCCCTGCAGGCTGCGGGGGACAGAGGAGGACTCCAACACCTGACACCCTTGTGCACAGTGCTCAAGTTCAGGAGCAGGAGCCTTAAGCCTGCAGCTCTCCCTCACACCTGCCTGTGATCCCTGTTTAAGAAGACTCAGCACTGGTTAGATACATTCTGAAGCACTTCCTTTTTTTCAGTTTGGTTGGGGTTTTTTGCCCTGAAAACATGAGCTGCTGCTGGATGTAATGTTTTGTAGAGTCAGGCCTCAGGGTTTCACTCAATCCTCATCTATAATTGTGGTAGACACAAAAATCCCTCGAGAGTCACAGAGCCAGACCAGATCCTCCGAGTTCTCCTCACACTCAAATCCTCCTGAATAGCAAACATTAGCATACAGTAAACAATAATTGTGCAGCTTACACTTCCCACCCGGCAGCCTCGTGGTATTTCATCCAGCTGGGTGCACGCTCCACAGGCAAACGAGGACTGCTCTTCTGCCAACACCTTCCAAGCAGGTGTTTAATCTTAACCTTATACCTTGTGGTCAGCCCAGTCATTGTGAGAGCTCCAGGTGAGTCTTCTTCTGTAGGTGTTCCCTTTGGGAGAGCAAAAATGCTGAAGGTGTTTTTAATACACACACGTGGACAATCCTCCTACTTTCTAAGCTCCGAATACTTGCACCCAAACTCATTCATTTTCTTGGCCTTTCATTGCTGTGAGCATCTTTGGTTTGGCCTAGTTGTGTTTAGCAGGAGAAAATGCCTTTGGAGAAAATGCATTTGCACCATAGAACCACAGAATCATTAGGGTTGGACAAGACCTCTAAGATCATAAAGTCCAACCTTCTACCCAACACCTCCATGACCACTAAACCGTGTCCCAGAGTGCCACATCTACATGTCTCTTGAACACCTCCAGGGACTGTGGCTGCACCACCTCCCCAGGCAGCCTGTTCCAATGCCTGGCCACTCTTTCAGGAAAGAACTTCCCAATATCCAGCCTAAACCTCTCCTGGCACAGCTTGAGGCCATTACCTCTTGCCTTTGGTTAGTTGGCCCCTTGAGAGACAAAGCCAACTCTGACCTCACTCCAACCTCCTTTCAGGTACATCTTCTCAGGACATCTTTAACTAGAGGAGGCTGTTCAGAGGCCCATCAGGTTTGTTCTTGGATGTCTCCAGGGATGAGGCCTCCACCACATCTCTGGGAAACCTGTTCCAGTATTTCACTGCCCTCACTGTGAAGAACTTCCCCAGGTGCCAGCTGAAGGATGACACATGGCAGTGTCTCCTTGGTCAAACGCAGTCTCTTCGCTCTTCTCCATTGCTGCAATTAGGAGGTGATAACTCTGGGGGGAAAATGTGACAGAACATGAAACCATCAGTTTCCAGTTGTATGAGGCCCTGGGTCTGCTGTCAGAAAGTGCTGTCAGTATTTACCTCCTGCCAAGCCATGTGTATTTACCTCATTTCCCCTCACAGGCCAAATATGAAGAGCAACACCTAGGACCTGTGCATGGCATGGAGCTGAGTTTCAGGTGGATTGCCAGGCACTCAAGTAGTTTTAGAACAACTTTGGAAGTCATTAGTCATAACAGATAAGGCAATAATAGTAGTACAAGATGGAGAAGGTCCCACAGGGCTGGAGAGGAGGCAGTCCTGGCTCTACATCCTGCTCCACCACACTGTTTAACATCAAGAATGAAGAGTGGCCAGACCAAAGTCCCCTCTAACCATGGCCCAAAGTCAATCTGTGGGGAAGAGGGAGGAATAAAGTACATAGCCAGTGACAGGTCCCCAGTATACTCTGCATGTCTGTCCTCAGCCTCCTCCTGAACGAGCACAGATTTATCCTTAAGTGGCTGCTTGGTTCTGGTGCAGGTCAAAGCTAATGCTGCTCAGCTGAAGATGGACCTGAGTATCTACATCTGCCTTGAGGATCTACATCTAACTTGAGTATCTAGTGTCTATATGGAGATTCTTCTGCCAAAGAGGCTGGTTTGATGCCAAGACCTGATAGCTGACACGCTAGTCTCTGGCTGACATTCAGAGAGCAGATGAGCTAAGACTCTGTGGTGCCGTCAGAGCATGGGTGAGTAGTAGCACAGCAGAGTGTCCAGAGTCAGGCGTAACAACTACCGCGGGACAGCGCCAGAGGTGTGCCTGTTAGTTCGAAGGTGTCTGGGGGTCAGTCTCTTCTCCTAGGTAACAAGCAATAGGACAAGAGGAAATGACTTCAAGTTGCACCAGGAGAGGTTTAGGTTGGACACAAGGAAGGTTTCTTTTGTGGGAAAGGTTGTCAAGCCCTGGAACAGGCTGCCCAGGGCAGTGGTGAAGTCCCCATCCCTGAAGAGGTTTTAAAAGCAGTGTAGCTGTGGTGCTGAGGGACATGGGTTAGTGTCGACCTGTCAGTGCTGGGTTAATAGTTGGACTTAATGATCCTGAAGGTCTTTTCCAACCAAACTGATGCTATGATTCTATATGTGCCATTTATCACTTCCCCACACACACAGTAGAAATACTTGGATTGATGTCTAGACCTTATGTAACTTCTCCCTAATGCCCAAATCCCCTAGATCCTGTTCTTTGGCAGCAGGACCTCAGCCAGATCTCTCAAAAGTCATTAAATGTGTTGTGATTTAACTGACAAGTAAACAGCTGACCACAAGCTGCAGAATCAAAGCTCCTGCTAGAGCAAAGATGAGCAATACCTCAGTATTTCATTGACTGAGGTCTACTCCCATCAATGTCTCCCTAGTAGAAGGAACCATCTCCAAATGTCATTCCAGAGGAGTAACAAGCAGTTTTATTGGAGTCGGTGTGGCCTTCCCAGTTGTCACAGGCAGGGCTATAATTATTTTTAAAGGCCTAAGGGAATTAGACTAAGTATTACCACCCTCCACAGAACTCCTGTTTGTTTGTTTTTGTTTGTTGTGGGTGATCCTTGGTTTGCAGCTTGTTAGCAGCATGTCACCAAGGAATAAGCACAACCACACACACAAAAGAAATCTCCTGCCCAACATCTCCCCTCCCAGCATCTTGCAGGCTCTGCAGGGCTGCTAATTGCCCACCAACACCACCGCTGCAGCTTTTCCTGGCCTTTCAGACATGTCACCATTAGCAGTTGGGGACACATAAGTAATGGGGGGGGAGGGGATTATGACTTAAAGATGACAATTACGACAGATTCAATGGCTTTAAAGGAGCGCAGGAATTTCCTTGCTACAACAGCTATCTCCACCTTAACCACCAGGGCAGCCCCTGTTTTGTCTGCAAAGGAACCAGGTCTAGCGTTATCGATCCAGCATGCCCACAGCAGCCTTTCACAAGCATGATCAAAATGCCAATAAACTCTGCTCTTTTATAGCTTCTTCCATGTGTCTGACACCTTTTCCTGCCTTAACCTGCCCACGCCCTGGGGGAAGGTCAGAGTAGCTGGTTGCAAGCCACATAACCCTCATACGGCTTGCTGGATTCCCACCAGGAGGCTGGGCAGGGCTGGAAAGACTTCTCCTGGTTCTCATACTCAGTGCTGCTTGCAGCTTTGCTCTGAGCTGCACGGACTCACAGCTGCGTTTTCTAACTGATGGAACTGCTCTGCCTTTTCCTTCACTGGGCTTCATGGATGAGGCAAGGAGGGACAGGGACAGCTCTGGGGCACATCCCTCTGCTCTCACCATAAATATGAGGAGGGATGGGATTTCTTTCAGTGGAGAATAGGAATGAAGCAGGGAGGGAACTGAAGTGCTGGAAATATTACCCTGAGTGGATGATATTGCAGGTCTGACTCACACAAACTTCCCAGAGGAGTGACTGGGAGGGCTGCTGGACTCGAACGTGAAGGGAACATTTTGGCCCTGACTCCCTTCCCCCCATCTTGGGCAGGACAGCATCTTCCAAACAATTTGTCATTTTTTTCTCCAGAGTTCTCCTTTCCATTTGGCTCCAGAAAACAAAAAAAAAAAAGTGTTCACAGAAAGCAGTTTATTCCTTTGCAATTTGCCTCTTCTTGGAAGTTCAGAAATGTTACAATCCAGTCATGTTCCAAACATCCCAGTTTCTCCCAGAGAAGCAGTGTGGCCTCATCAACACTATTCCAAGGATGTGCTAACAGGGAAGGCTGCAAGTGAAGGAATGGACGAGCTTGGAGCCATTTCTTCACTATATTTGGTAGTACAGCAAGGCTTCCTTTCAATGCCTGTTTGTGATGATTACAGAAAGCGATTACAAAGGGTTCTTCTGTTTGCGTAGGAGCAATTAGTGCCATCATTGTGAGGAATATGAGTTTGACTGCTGAAACAATACTTTGGGAAGCTGGGTTGGGCTGCAGGTGGTTTAAAGCTGGCAGTCAGGTGCCCTTCCCTCCCAGCCCTTAGCAGTGCTGTGGGCTCGCTCCTCAGTGCCAATTGAGCACAAGCTCCAGTGGGTGTTGGCATCTGAATCCATGTAATGTATTCTCTGGTACATCACAGAATGGTAAGGGTTGGAAGGAGCCTCTGGAGATCATCTATTCCAGAAGACAGCTGTCTTTTAAACTGGAAGCTGATGAGACTAATTAATCAAACTTTAAATCAAATGCAAAGGAAATAAACAGACTTGGGCACCTACAGAGAGATTTACACTTTTCCATTTCTGCCTTACTTCAGGCACCGCATCTCCAAGTCCACTCCTACATCTTGCATCAAAGCTGCATTTATTTCTCTCATACCCAAAACTTGCTGTGAGAGCCTCAGTCCAACTGACTGAGAGTAAAGAGCTTGGAGACAATCTTCCAGCCCGTAATACACACTCACTGAAATCATCTCCCCAGCTAGGAAGGATGGAAACTATATAGTCTGCCCTTGCAAACCAAAAACCCACAGACCATCCTCAGTCCCACTCCTCTGCTGTGTGGTCCTTGACCAGTTGTTTGCCTCTCCAGAGCTCTTCTGGTTCCCCACTAGGAGGTTGCTCAGAGCTCACCCCTCCAGAAAGAGATCCCTGGCTCAGAGGCTACTCCAGCATCCACATGCAATCTTTATGAGGGAAGGACTCTGGCAACCATCACCTGTGCTAAACATGGGCAGGATGTTCTCAGTGTTGACCACAGACACCTGCTCACAGTCACCACTCAAATTACTTGAAAACTCTCCAGCAATTCCATATCTTGGAGGAGTTTCCTCATCACCCACCCAAAGACCTGGATGAAGCCTCTCCCCAGGGTAACTGAGCTGTGCCCTGGTGCTGGGGACACCAGTGCTGTATGCAAGGCCGATGAGACACAGGAGCATCTCCCTTGCTCCTCAGGCAGGCAAGCAGCCTGGGAAGCTCCCGTCCATGCTCAGCATAGAAACATCTGCTGGAGGAAGACTTTTCTCCTAATAACACATCATTAAACACTGATTTGAAGACAATCATCTTCACTCTCTAATTTCCCAGCACCTTTCAAGCAGCTGTTGGGCTGCAGCAGGACCATGGGCATTGTTAGCTCCTCAAAGTAGATCAGTAGAATGCATTAATTTATGAGCTCCTACTCTCTCTCCAAAGGTTTTATTATGTTAATATCACCTTGATGTGCTGGTAGGCCCGGGTGCCACAGCCTCTTGCACGCAGTATCTGCCATCCTAAATTACAGGCTGGGTGACTCCTGGAACTGCCTTTGGAAAACTGGAGTAAACCAGCGAGCACTAAAGTTAATATTATCTTACAGAGTAACAACCAGCTAATGCTCGACATGTGAATCCCATTTGCTTCTCCTCTCCATAACAAACGGCAAGTGTGGGACCAGACTGTTCCTGATTTGAGGCTATTTATCTTTCTGATACATTCCATATTTGTTGTCCTTGGGTTTCGGCTGCAGTTTGTGTGTGTGTGTGACCCACACAACTCTGGGAACCACCAGGCATGTCCCCACTGCAGTGCTCCCTTGGTCAGTGCAGGGCTTGTGTGCTTTTCCCCTGGGCGGAGACCTTCCGTAGGGGCTTAGGTATGAGAGGTGAAAGGTCTGATTCTCCAGAAGCGTTCTTGGGGAATTAAACTGGACAAAGGGCCTGGTTTGGCTGGCTAGGCCTGCCTCTATGTCACCCACCTAAGCATCCCACCACAGCCCTGCATGCTCCATGGCCCCACTGCAGCCCTGGATGATGTTAGCTGCTCCTCCGGGGTGCTCAGCGCTGCTCACCCGTTGCCAGGCTGCAATCTTGAACCAGAAGCAAATTTCGGGGAGGGGGGGAGGAAGGAAAAAGAAAATAAACTAAAAAAAGAAAGGGGGGTGGAGGTGGTGGAAAATTGTCCCTTCCTTGATCCTGCCCCCTCGGACACGAACACCGGCCGTGAGGAAATGAAGAGGGCAGGGTCCGTGTAACCAGGAGCACGAAACCGCCCCAGGGGCCGGCTCGGGGCCGGGGCAGCGCACCGAGGGTCGGGCAGAGTCAGTGGGGAGGCTCGGCCAGACGGTAGTCGGGGAAATACGGATGAGCCACCGAGCCCGGGGATGCTTTTGGCGGCAGCACGGAGGTGCAGGGTCAACCGGAGCTGCCGGTCTCCCGGTGCGGCCGGCCCTGCCCCCGGCCCTCCCCCGTCTGCGGCACCCTGGGACGGGGCTGACGTCAGGAGGAGACGGGGAAATCTCCCAAGAAAACCCTGGAGCGGCGGCCGGGGCGCGCACAGCGCCCGCCGGGCCCGGCACCCCGCCGCCGCCGAGCGCAGCGCCCGGTAAGTTCCGCGGGGACGGCCCCACGCGTGCGTGTGTACCCCCACTGCCCCCGTACCTCCCCACGGCTGTCACCGACGGTCCTTCCAGGGCTGACCCTTGAGCCCCGTCCCGCCCCCACGCCTGCGCCCGGTGCTCGATCCTAGTGACTTCCCCACGCGTGTCCCGCAGGGCCGGCCCGCCCCCGCTCACCCACCTCTGCCCAGCAGCTGCGGGGATGTGGCCAGAGGTACGGAGCTTTTCGGGGCTGGAGAACAAAGCCGAGACCTGGGGGATTTGGGGAGCCCCTCACCGCGGCCTCGAGTTTTCCTTCCCCCCCAGCAGCTCGGACGCGGCTCCGCGTCCGCGGAGGCCAGGGTGAGACGGCTCCGCGCTTTGTGAAGTCCTTGACATCTTTACCGTGTCTAAATTCTTTCGAGGCCCCTGCGCTTCGTCAGCTCTGACAAACGCGCTCTGAAACGCAATTCCAGAAGGGTTACCTCATTTTATATATTTTTTTTTAAATATATATATTTAATTTTTTCCTAACGCACCACGCCGCTCTCAGCCTCCAGCGCCTCTTCTCGGGGGCTGGCCGGGGTGCGGAACAAACCGCAGCTCAACACCCAGCTCCCCGGGGGCTGGCCGCTGGTAGCTGGGAAAAAGGGCATCGGCGGGGAGAAACTCCCTGGGTGATGTGGGTCTGGGGTGCGCGGTACCTCCGCGGTGCCTGGCTGGGACTGCACTGCCGCAGAGGAGAGGCGAATGCTACCGGAGATGAGTGGGGAGGAAGGACATGTGCCGTCGATTAATTCTCTTGTAGCAAAACAATAATAGTTTATAGTGTGTCTGCTTTTGGGGTTGGGTTTTTTTTTTGCTCTCCGTTTTCCTCTTATTTATAAAACAGAGACGAGGTTAGTGACCAAACACAGTGCGAGTGGTTCGCAGCACTGCCTCTGGATCACACCCGGAGGGAAATTCTCGGGATTGGGGGTGAGAAAAGAGGCCTTTTTTCCACATATCAATCGTGCTTAAATGGACTTGAGAGCTATCGGGGTTTTTTGGTGGTGGTTTGGGGTCTTTTTTTTTGGCGGGGGGGGGTGGTGGTGTTTTTCTTAGGTCTCAAGTTAAAAATTTATCCCTAGTCAGATTTTGTGTTATTTCTTCCCTTTCCCCCCAGTTTTTTCCAACCGCACTGCAGGTAAGCACAAAACCCAAGGCAGGAATTGCGCAGGGGGTTGTGTATTTGCGCCCGCTCCGAAGCGTGTGCGGGTTTGCTTCTCTGATATAACTACTTTTTAAATATCCGTTTTCCACTGAACAAACCCAGGTCCGTGTGCTCCGCGTTACTCCCTGCCACAGCTCCCACCTCTCATCAAAAAAATAAAACCGACTTCCAAAGAAATCCTGGCAGCTACTTCAACTGTGGGAGAACCTCCCCAAAATCCTCCATTTGCCTGGAATACGGGCGAAAATTCCTGGAAATCCTTTGCTGGAGCTGTGGCAGCATTTTCCTGGGCAGAGTTTTAGGCGAGCTAGGGGTGGGTATGATGTGTGCAGATGCTTCCCACCCAAATCCACCACCAAACAATAACCTGGCGGGTTCCACAGCCTGTGCTTTACAGTCGGTTTTATTGTTCACGCAGGTTTTATTATGAAATCGTGTGTTTCCAAGAGGATCCTTCCTTCTTATCGGGTTTAGGGAAGGGAGAACCTCTTCTCCGAGGAAACACCCGCAGATAGAACGATGCTTTCTTTCTCTGCCGCGCTCAGCAGCTCGGATACATTTTGCTTTTAAATAACAAAAGGGGAGGAGAAAGCATTCTCTAGTAAAGGCGAATTCCTTCGTTAGACCGCCTCCTAAACCTGCTAATAAAACTAATTCGTTTTATTTGCCCTGAACTTTTATATCTAACCCAGCGTGCTGATTAGCGCAACCCTCTGAAGGCAGGAGGTTCCTATCTCTCTCCGAGACGGACCCATTAAGATACGGCTGTTTCCACAATGAAACTGAAAAGAAAAAGGCTTTATCCCGACAGTGTTTGCTCCTCGGGCAGCAGAGAGGAGCTGGGGCTGCTGCAGAACTCTGTGGAATCAGCTTTGGTGGGGGGAATTAAAAAAAAAAAAAAGAGAGAGAGAGAAAGAGAGAAAGAGAGAAAGAAAGAAAGAGAGAAAGGGAGAAAGAGAGAAAGAGAGAAAGAGAGAAAGAGAGAAAGAAAGAAAGAAAGAAAGAAAGAAAGAAAGAAAGAAAGAAAGAAAGAAAGAAAGAAAGAAAGAAAGAAAGAGAAAGACAATAAGAAAGAAAAAGAAGTGGAACATAAAGAAAAGGGAGAGGAAAGGAAAGGAAGGCAAGGGAAGGGAAAGGAAAGGAATAAGGTAATATAGAAGAGAAATAGCTGAATGCACACAAAGGTTAATTGTGCCTCTGATTTTGCATTTTAGAGCAGGAAACGTGCAGCTCTGCAAACATTCGTTGCTGTTCTGAGAACATTAAAGAGCCCAGCGCGTTATTAGAATATTTCAGCCTCTCAGGAAATGTCCTGTTTAAGGGAAATGTGTTTTCCCCCATCCAAATGCTGGAGCAATTAAGAGGTTGTTCGCCCGAAACAAGATGGGGGAAACCCAGACGGAAACCTGATATCGGTGGTTCCAAACGCGACCCTCTTTCTTTGCCTCGAAAATAGGGTCTTCAGCAAATGCCAACGGAGTGCCCGGGCCTTTGATTATCCTGCTTCAGAGGCATCTTTTTTAGTCCACAAAAGAGGCATATTTCGGGATCTAAAGATGCCCAGAGTAACATGAGCAGGCTGCCTCACAAACTCCTGTGCCCCTTCCTCCATCAATTAATAAGAAAAGTATGTTCCCTCTGCTCGGAGGGGGGATTGTGGGACCATATTGCAATCTTCCCTTCTCTCCCCCCAGCCTAGGAAGAAAAAAAAAACGCAAACGTATTCCTGAAGTGTTCATCCTGCGATGGCCATGGCTGACCCTCTCTTAAGACAAGAGACTAACCCAAGGCATCGCAAAAACCAAATTCATCTTTTCTTAGAGCAAAACCCAGAGCTTGTGGTCTGGAGGATGCAGAGGGCTGGGAAGAAGCTCTGGGCCAGGATGGGACCGTACCATCAGGCTTTTGTGGACAAAACCAGTTGTCTAAGGTTAACAGGGGACGCCAGGAGATGGTTTGGTTTGAGGGGTGGGGGAAGCAGAACGGGGGGAAGGATAGGACGGAGGAGAAGCCCCCTTGACAAGTCTGCTTCCAGATGCAGAAATCCTAATAGGAAAAAAACGTTTCTCCAGCCGTCACTCGCTGCATTTCAGGAAAGCCTTGGGGTATCATTTGTATCTGTCAGAAAACATTAAGCCTTCAACTTTTTCATCCCGACTTTTTGCAAGAGCTTGCCGCTGGCCACCGGCTCTCGAGGCAGCCCAGGAGCGGGATAGGGATGGCGGGGAGAGACTGGGGGAAGCCGGGACGAGCCGCAGCCCCGGGTGCTCCAGGTGCCCCGTGAGGTGCCACGTACCGAACACTCAGAGAAAATTCTATTTCCCCATCGAACTTCAATGGCTGGGAGAGCCGAGGCAGTGGGGCAGGGAGCTGCATGGGGCAGGGAGCCGGCGGTAGGAAGCCTGCTGGAAATCTTCTCCCGGAGCATCCGCAGCCCAGCGCTGTGCGGAGGGGCCCTTGCGCACCCGCGGAAGGCGGAGGCTTGGCCGGCATGCGAAGGGACGAAAGCTGCAGATCCAGAAGGGGATGATTTCGTTTTGCACAGCTTCTTAGGAAAATTGCTCTCCTGGCTGCGCAGAGGACGACAGGCCGGCTGGGAGCCAGTGTAATTTTCCACCTTCTTCTCCTGAGCGATTTAGCATGCTCGCCGGGCTGGGTTTCCGCCTTCTGCCTGCTGCCCGCTGCCCGCTCCCCGCTCCCGCCAGCCCAGAGTGGGAAGGATCCAACTCCGGAGGGAGGGCGCCGAGTGCCAGGGCTCGTTTCACCGTCTTGGGGTTTATTCCGTTTTCCGTTTGCTCCGTTTTGGTCCCGGTCGGGGCTATGGGGAGTGCAGAGTTTTGCCTTGCGAGGGGGCGGACACTCGAGTTTTTACCTAGTTTTAGGGCAGGACACCCTCAGGACACTGCCCCAACGGACACCTCCCCCTCCTGTTACACTGCAGCCACAGTGCTCCTTCCGTGCTCCGGGGGGCCCCGCGCAGCCCTGCGCGCAGCCCTGAGCACATCCTCAGCCTCTGCTTCTTCCCAACCCACCATGGGTCACAACCATGCATCAGTAAATGTCGGGAGAGGGGGTTGGAGGCCGAAAAAACCCTGTCAGGGAGCATTTTCAGAGAGGGAAGCTTTAAAAATGCACTTGCGCTGTCGTGGTGATACCAGCCCTGGGCACATGGGAGCTGTACCCTTATAGCATCTCACATCACACCAACAATGCCTCTTCCCCACCCGTCAGGCGCTTTTGGATGGTTTTATTGTTAAAAGTTGGATTTCCACAGCAATTCCTGAGTGCTGGGCTCCATAAAGTGGATGTCAAGTGAAGGTTGTCTGTCTTCACTTGTCCTAGGGTCTAGGCTTGGGTAAGGTTGCTTTGTTTGGGTTTGGTTTGGCTTGATTTGGTTGCATTGGTTGTGGCTTCATCTGGCTTGGCTTGGTTGAGTTGGACTGGGTTGGCTGAGCATGAGTTTAATTTGTTTGGGTTTGGTTGGGATGGGTTTGATTGAGTCGGGTTTGGTTGGACTGAGTTGGATTTGGTTTGGTTGGATTTTGCTGGTGTGGTTTGCACTGGACTGATGAGCCTTTCCCTATTTTACCTCACTACATCTCTATTTTTCAGAGGATTTCCCTTCTTTTCTTGGGCAGAGGTGCACTTGGGAGGAGATGCCTTCATTTTTGTAACAATTTCCAACAATTTATGGACTTAATCCGAGTCCGTACAGCACTAATAAATCTGACGAGGAAAAGCTGGCAGAGACTGAGCCCCGTCGCCAGATATACAACCCCAGGTGGTTTTGGGTTGACTGCAAGCACCGCAGCCCATCGGAGATGGGAAAGCAGGGACCTTGGTGGGACATGGCCTCGAGGGGCAGTAGGGGTCTTGCTCTCCTTCAGACGCATCTCATCTCCTTCTCCATGGGATTGCCGCTGGCGTGGCCGGGGCTGATGTATTTATAAGCACTGTCCCTCGTTCCGGGGCTATTTATAGCATGAGGAAGCCGAGTAGTTTATCTGTGGGCTTCCAGTGCTTTACAGCTCCTTGGTGCACCCCCTCCCTAGCCAGGAGGAGTCCCGGGGTGCAGTGGTTGTGCAGGCACAGAGTGATGATGCTCCATGTGGAGTTTTCCCACGCAAAACCTGCTCCATATATGCTGGCCACCTCCTGGCCAGAGCTCCGTGGGCTTTTCTCAAACGCAAGTCCCTGCCTCGACCCTCACTGCCTTTCTCCTCGGCACTTCCCACGCCCACGCAGGTCGCAGCTCCCTGGGGCTGGGCTGCCCTCGTCCGCTGTGGTGTTTCCTCTCTCCCTGCATATCCACAGAGACCCTCAAAGGAAAGGAGGACCCCCAGCCCAGAGACCACTGTCCCTCCTTCACGTCGCGGGAAGAGCAGGCGGCTTTGAGTAGGGACATCAAGATTTGCTTTGGGTGCTGGCCTGGCTGAAAGGCCAGGCGTGAAGTCAGGGAAGTTGAGCGTGACGTCATATGGATGGACTCATGATGTAGAGCCTCCTGGAAGGGGCTGCCGGCATAGGAGTGTTCCCAACATCCCATAATGAAGCGGGCCTGTTGGGGTGGAGAGGAGAAAGCTCAGATCCTGGAGCGACCGCCCTGTGACTGAGCTTTGTTGTCGCGATAGGTGTTGTGGCGACCAGAAACAGAAGAACTAGGTGGACTTGGCTCTGTGCGATAGGAGCGCGCCTGCTCCCTAACGTGCGGGGTCGAGAGGATGCCCTTCAATCCACGGGACGTACAGATGTCATATGTGCACCCGTGTGCGGGAAACGCCTGGCACACGTTGAGGAGGTCAGAGGGAGTGGGGAGCAGCAGGGCCGGCCCGTTCCAGTATCAGGGGATGTCTGCCTCAGGGATTCCCCGGAAGGAGTTGGGGGCATTTGTCACCCTGGGAGGTAGCCGGAGCCGGCGTGATCGCGCCCGTGAAATCACGCGTGTGCTCAGGACTGAACCAGAAGCGATTGAACCTAGAATGAATTTTTAGAGCAGAACAAAACCTAGGAACTTAGCGCATTGGAACAAATAATACAAGAAAAAAAAGGAAATAAAAATATCCCACCTCCGGTTTAGAGGATGTTGGGAGCCAGAGTGCAGCAGCGGGATGCGGGACAGAGCCTCCCTCCGGAGACCTGTCTCGGCGCTGCCGCCTCTCCTTCCCCATGGAAATAAAGGATAAAAAATGGACTGGGAAGGGTTTCAGGCACGGTGCATGTCAGCAGTCTGGTCACCTTCCTCCTTCTCGGGAGGAAGACCATCCCCACCTCCTGCTTCTGCCCTGGGAGGAAGGCTCCATCATTCCCATGCCGTGGGCTCCTGCAGCAGCTGAGACCCTGGAAGCCCTGAGGCCCTGGCAAATATTTGCATTTTAAACCACGTCCCCCTTTAACAGTGCCGAAATTGCGCAGTTCACCTCGAGTGCCCGAAATTCCCAGCTGTTTGCAGGTTCCTGAGCGAAGATTAGCTGGGAGCGGCGGACAGACAGACGGACATCAACATGTCACTCTAAAAAAGGAGGGGATAAAGGAAGAGATAGGGAGGCCTGACCCTGACAACACCCACTTGTGTGTCCCATAAATTGCCAGAGATCATAGGTGGAGGGGTTAGGAGATTTGGGCTCTCCACGCCTGGTGTCCCATGGGTGGGGGTGTCCGGGCCCCGAGGGGCTCTGCCAGGGGGTGTAGGGAGGACCCGAAAAGCATCACCCCGGCGAGGCAGGAAAAAGTCTGGGCGGGTGGAACGTTGCTTTCCTCCACTTTTCCGTAAAACAGTTCAAAAGTTCTCTCCCACATCTTTACTTGATTTGAAAGCAAAATAGAGTGTCAAGATGGATCAGTTAAAGTGAACAGAGAAAATAAAGAGGAGGGAAGGTCTTTTCTCCAGGCCGAGGTACAGCCGGGTCCTATTCTCACATCCATTCGCCCCCTTCCCCGGTCATACCCGGGTTCCCACCTGCCCCTGAGACTGAGTGTTTCCCGTGGGTTTTTATTACATCTCAGAAAACCCCCGTGATGTTATCCAGAAGGGCTCCAGGCCGTACCCCAGCCTACGGGGGCAACACCGAAGGCCTGCCCCGCTCCACCAGAGCTGTACGGGGACAGCGAGCATGGCTCCTCGCTGCCGCAGAAGAGGGGGTGAGAGAGACCCTCACCCAACTCCTCCCTGGCGGCTGCCCCGTCCCCGGGAGTTGGCAGAGCCACAGCCACCTCTTCAGAGGGTCACCGTGAGTTCGGCTGCGGGAGGAAAATTGTTTGTTATTAAACATGCGCTGAAAGATGATGTGATGGGAGCGGTCCCCAGGCTGCGGTCACCCGGCCCTGGCCGCTTTATTATCAACGGCACCGCCAGAAAGAAAAAAAGGAAAAAGCAGAAGTTACAAATAGCTGAGATCAGGTCAGACACACACCCTCGATCTCCTCCAGCCCAGAGGATCTCCTTCCTCGAGGGATGGAAATTCGGAGTCCCCCACAGGGATGCTCAGGGGTGCTGAGGGGTGCCCATACTGCGAAGGGACTGCAGGGACGGAGGAGCGGAGGTTCCGCCGTCCAGGGAGGCCCAGCTGGGATGGGTACGCAGATACCGGCGGAGATGCCGTGCTGCGCAGGGGCGCAACCTGAGCCTTCGGAACTCTGAGGGGGAGAGTGAGCTGGTGGGGTGCCGGGAACTGGCAGGGGGTCCCTGTCGACCCCCCCCGCACGGCTGGCAGTGATTTTCCATCTTTCCATTCGTTTCTGAAATATTTTTAATACCTCACCAAGTTGGAAGGGGGAGGAGAAGGAGGGGAAGGGAAGGGGGGGGGCAGCCACAGAGGAGATTCAGCCTGGCGACGGGGGCTGGGAAGGGGCCGGGCAGGGGTCCGAGGGTCTGACCGCGGCCGTACGTGATCCGCGCATCAACGGAGAGCGCGGAGGCAGGTCCGCCGGCGCGGCCGGGCTGGGCGAGCACTAGATGGAGTGATGCATTAGCGAGACGGGGAGGTTTTAACCTTCAGGGGGAGGAGCCCCGTTTAACTACAGGCATTTGTTCTAGGGCAGGTCACTTTAATCTCTTTAGCTTTAAACTGTCCAACTCTCAACTCGCGTTTTCTCTATAAGGGATCTTTACCACTTCCCTGCCTATGCGGCCGGACTGCCGTGCCTCTCCCCGAGCAGACACAGCCGGCTCCCGGGCACTGCTGCGAGCTCTTCTTCCGACACCCTTAAAACAATATTGGTAGCAATAAGTGGATTTGCTTTTGGTTTTGTTGTTTGATTTTTTTTTTACCTTTAAAAAAAATACAAAAAATACCCCAAACAAAACAACAGGGAAAAAAAAAACCCGCTCCTTGTTGCTTTCTGTGTGGAATAAACACCTGCAAACTCCCCCAGGCAGCTCGGCGCCCCTGCCATGGATTCCTTTAAAGGTGGAATGAATTTGGAGAGACTGCCCGAAAGCTTGAGACCCCAACCCTCCCATGACATGGCTTCCAGCTTCCATTTGCAAAGATCCTCGGAACCCAGAGACCCGATCGACAACTCAGCCAGTGAATCCTCCGACACGGAGGTGCCAGGTAAAACCACCCCCCACGCTCCCTCCCTCTTCCACCATCTACCCTGCACCCCGCGGCCCCGGCCCTCTCCNTTTTTCCTACATTAGGCTTAGCTCGTACACCCCGCACAAAGCAAGGGGCTATGGAGCGAGAAACACACACCGGGGCAAGGGAAGCGGGGCGGGGGGAAAGAGCTGCCGATGATCCCGGCGGCTCCATCCCCGGCAAGCCCCAGGAACCGGAGGGGGTGGCAGGAGCTGCCGCCCTCGGTGTACCCAGTGCTGACAGCCGGGAGGACACACAAGGCTCCCAAGTTCCATCCCGGGAGCTGCGATATTTTATTTAAAAGACAGTTAGTAATTGATGGGGTCGAAGGGAAGGGGGGTCCTCGGGGAGTGTGGTTTGCTGGATGTTTCTGAAATAATGTCAGCTTTTGCCCGGGTTTATTTTCTAGCTCGGGTGGTGCAGAGAGAGAAAAGAGAGATCACACCCGTGCGGAGTGGAGGAGGGGGGAGAAAAAAACATAAAATAAAGAAAGCAAAGCCCCGCAGAACAGGAGAGGCAGTGTGGGCCGAGCGCAGGCTGCGCGGGCCGGCGCGAAGGGGGCATGTGCAGCAGCGGAGAGGTTTCTCTGCTGGAAAGGGTCCCTCCACTCCCTGACCACCATATGCGAGGGCTGCAGGGAGAGCTGTGGTTTCCCAGTTTGTGTTCAATTAAACTAGCACCATTTCTAGAATGAGAGAGGGAGCCAGGAGAAGGAAACAAAAGCTGCACTAAGGAGCCTTTCCTCATTCCCCACCGAGACTCTTTCCGGGGGAATTTTGTCTCTTATTTATTTTATTTTTCTGTTGCTCATTGGAGTTTTAGCAACTCCTATAACCTAGAGAGTGGCTGTGGCAAGAGTCGGTTCCGAAGCGGCACGCAGTGGTAAACAGGGTTTGGGTTGTTCCTCCCAGCCTGATTCACAAACAAAGTTAGGGACCGGCGTCTGGAAGGGACTCTGAGATTAGAGGGGATTATTTGAGATTAGAGAGGGAGATGTGCTCCCTTTTGCCCTACCCCTGTGTGTGACCCCGCGGTTCTGAAGGAGGGCTGAGGACCTGCCTTCTCTTCTCCTAGAAGCTGCAAAATATGTTTTGCATTTTCCTTTCTAATGCACAAACCAAAGGCACAAGAGCTGGTTAGAGATAATACGCTTCACGATTTGAAATTGTACCACAGCCCGAGGTGGAGGTTGGATTTTAAACAAAATCCTGGCAGGGCTAAACCCAGAGAGGGGCGAGAGGCCGGGCAGGATCCCATCATCCATAGCCATTCCCCTGTTGCTGCCTGGCTCGTTCTTGGCCCAGTTT
Organism: Tricholaema leucomelas; assembly: GCA_013400475.1. NCBI lineage: Eukaryota > Metazoa > Chordata > Aves > Piciformes > Lybiidae > Tricholaema lacrymosa > Tricholaema leucomelas. Next base: position 1,014,834 of record WAAF01008019.1, read on the forward strand.
ATCTGGGTTGATTTTGCAGCTGAAACCGAGAGGCTTTCTCTTTGTGGGGGTTATTTTGGTTTCTCTTTCCCTGCCACAACCATCCATGTGTCTTGGCCTGCTCAAGGGCCGAGGGGCATGTGGGGGGACTATTTGCAATGGGGTCCACGCTGCAGAGGCCTTATTTGCTCTGCAAACCATTTCCAGCAAAAAGGGGCTGGCTGAACTGCAATCGGCCCCTTCGGGGGTTCCACTGAGCCGTTGGAATTCGTTCCCCACTCCTTTTTGCAACGGAAAGTGCCCAGGCAAGGAGCGATTCAGGGGTGACTTTGCAAGGACAGGACCTCCCAGGCTTTGAATGCAGCCCGCGATTATTTTTAGCCTTCTGCTTCCCTCACAGAGGTTTGGTCTGTAGAAAAAGTCCCTGGCCCTGTCGTCGCCAGTATCAAACCCTCTAAAAAGAAAGCAAAAAATCCTCTAAAGGAAGGGAACCCTCTAGAAGGGGGGACAACACTCCAGAACATGGGGGGTAGGGTGGAACTCGAAAGGCAGTGGTAAACATATCTAAAAGTAGGGAGGGAAAATAAATCCTCTAAAGGGGAAAACTGGTCGCAGTTTGCTTTATGCAACAGCAGGACCGAGGCAGAGTGGCGGCCGCGTCCCCCGAACCCGCAAGCCTCCCGCCGCCCCAGCTGCACCTTCCCCCGCTCATGCGAGGCCCGGGAGCACATTTCGCTCGGGTCTTTGAGTTCTTTTTCGAACGCTTGAACCGGGTGAAATCAGTCCGAAAGCCGGGCTGGGAGAGACCAAAAAGCTGATTTAAAAAAAGGAGAGTGTTTTCGTGCTGGCGGCGCGGCGCGGCCGGCGCTGGGCTCTGCTGCCACTCCGCGCAGAGCCCGACCGCGAAGGCGCTCACGGGCTGCGGTTTGTTCGGTGGGCGCTTTTGATTGCTTCTTTCGATATGATTTTTTCAGCCAGCTTCGTTCAGCCTAATGTGAAAATAAACATTAAAATCCTAAAAAGAGTGAAAAAAATATTTACAAGTAAATAAGAAGAGGAGCAGAGTAGCAAAGATTGAGAGTGCCTTTTGCAATTAATTGCTGTTGCCTTTTACACTCCTACTCTCGCAAAGTTTCCTGTTGCGGCCGAGCACAACAAAGACAAAGGAGCAAAGATCACGCCTTGGGTTGGAGAGAGTGAAAAGGTGCCGTAGAACGGCAAAAAACTTCTCCCGATCCTGTGGGGAAAACCTGCTCCCTACAATAGCTCTGAGCCAGGAGTCTCGCTCCTTCCCGGGTGCCCTGTGCCCGTTGCAGGGCTCCGTGCTCCTTCCCCCGGGAAAGGCCAGGTTTGGGATGCGGGGTGCAGGAACGGCGTGGGTGTCCCCCCGGGTCCCTCCGGTGGGGTTTGGTGCTGAGGTGGCCGTAGTTGGCCTTTTTCGTCTCTGTGTGTATGAATTTCTCTTTGAAAAATAAAACAAAACGTAAATAAATAATATTTTTAAACCAACCTCAATACCTCCAGAGAAGGAGCGCAGCGGAGAGCAGAAAAACGAGGACGGGGCCGCTGACGACCCGGCGAAGAAGAAGAAGCAGCGACGGCAGCGGACCCACTTCACCAGCCAACAGCTGCAGGAGCTGGAAGCCACTTTCCAGAGGAACCGCTATCCCGACATGAGCATGCGGGAGGAGATCGCCGTCTGGACCAACCTCACCGAGCCCCGAGTGCGGGTAAGAGAAGCGGCCAGCCCCGCCGGGATCCGGTGATCTGCTCCGGGGGCCGCTGGGCGGGGGGCTCGGGGAAATCACCCCTTTTAGGAAGCGATGAGGAGGTTTGCGAGCCGCGGTAGTTTTGATTTGAATTATTAAAACTGGGATCCAGGACCGAGAGGAAGAAATTAATCTTTCGGACGTAGAGAGATGATGCTCGCAGCGGATTGCGACAGACAGACCCACGCTTGGGGACTGGACGGAAAAGTGGGGGGCGAGCAGCGAAGAGGTCCTGCTTAGGAAGGGCCCACTTGTGGGGGGGAAGAACCCTTCTGAGCCTAGCCTAAACCCAGAGCAGGGCCTGAGCAACGCCCCACTCGAACAACTGAGCAGCTCCAGCGGCCCTTCGCGGCGCTCGGGTTATTCCAAATAAACCCAACCGCCGCCATCATCTCTCAGCAAACCGCTTCTGGGTACTGTGGCGGCGGCGGGATCACGGTTTGATCGATCGAGCTCGACGGAAGCATTGATCGGTGTCGCCCCTTCCCGAGCGTGCATCTACCGCGGGCGCGCATCTCCCGAGGGCAGAGGGAGCGGCTGTTTGGGGAGGCCAACGACGGGTAAAGCGAAGGCCAAGGGCTGGGAAGCGGTTGTGCGCCAGAGTCAATGAGCCCTGTAGACACATTCTTAAGGTGAAGGAGCTTGGTCTTTGCACACCTCGGGGCCGATGCCGTCGTACATATATACATACATACACACACAAAGAGAGCCTCGGCAGTTCCTGGGCTGAGCAGGAAAGAAATCGGGAAGAAAGCTGAAACGGTGGAGGGCAGCCTCCCATCCCCAAAATCCACTTCTTTCTTTCTTGGTCGTTGTTGTTCGGTTTTGGGGTTTGTTTTGGTTTTCCTTTGTTGGGTTTTTTTTTTCCCTCTTGGCAATTAGACTTCGAGTGACCAAATCGGATTAGAGAAGATTCTGCGTTAAACCTTTCAGGAGTAAACACCCATCTGTAAGGGCTAAAATGCATCTGAAAGCGGTGTCTTAATTGAGTTTGAAAAACAAAACAAAGCTGGGGCATTAATATCGGTGGAATATTTCAGGAAGCAAATAAAACTAATATACGAGTTGCCATTAACATAATTTCGTTCTCCTTCTGCGTGGAGATGTTTAGGTTTGATGTTCTGAGATTGCAGATTGCAAATTTAACCTTAATTTGCTATAAGGGCCTTTCTTTAAAATGTCTAGGAGCCATAATTAAAACTATTACCCTCATTTTCAGGAAATTCCTGTCTGGAAGCACCTTCCGAGGAGTATGTTACAGGGTTTGAGCACGTTGGCTTTCGTTTCCTCTTTATACGGGGTCCTTTTTATTATTGGTGATTTTTAAAATAGACTCCATCATCCATTTTCCCCCTCCCCCGAAGTTTCCATCTTTAAACTCGGAGGTTAATAGCAATAATTATGCCATTTCTGCACTGGGAATGGGAAACCTGTAAACCTGCTCCACCACCGGTTCCAGCGTAACATCCGCGGGACCGGGAGGCTCCGGCCGGTACTCCGGTGCCCTCAGGGAGCCCATGGATGGTGGGGGGAGGGAGAGGCTGGCGGTTTATTCAGAGAAAGTCGGGAGAATGCAGCAGGAATGACACACAGGCCAGGCACAGCGGGCAAGGCAGGACATTACTTATTTTTAACCCGCAAAAAAGATTTTGGGGGCTGCTCAGCTTCCATCACGCGTGTCTGTGTGTGTGTGCGTGTGTAAAACACTTTCCATGGTCTAAAAAACGCCAAACGACTAGCTAAAATAAGAGAGAGCCTTGATCAGGTTTTTGCATCAGGAGCGGCCCCCGCTTCTCTGTTCCCTAGGCAGGGGTGTACATTCTAGTTAGATATAAAGGCGGAGGCTGCAGCTATCCGAGGGCGATAAGGGGATCGATTTGTTTTCTTTCTCTTTTCTTTCTTTCTTTCTTTCTTTCTTTCTTTCTTTCTTTCTTTCTTTCTTTCTTTTTTTCCCCTTTAACAAACATACTAATCCAATCCCCTTTTTATGGTCTGTAACAGGGGACTTTTATTACACAGCATTAGCGTTCGGAAACGCGGCGGAGCCGGCCCTAATCCGAGCCTTCGCGCCATACCTCGAGACGGGGGGACAGGGCGGGACACGGCCAGGGAGCCGGGGGACTCGGACACCCGCTCAGGGACATTGCTCGGAGAGGCGGCTGCGCGCAGCCCGGCAGGATGCGCGCAGAAACTGGGATGCCAGCAGCACCCCACGGAGAGGAACGCGGGGGCGGAGGGCTGAGGGAAAAGGTGGAGAGGGGCTATGTCCGCAGCCTGCGGAGGTCGGGGTCGTTTGGTGGCCTCCATTTCCTCTCGCAGTCCGCGCCCGACGGGGGGAGGAGGACGGCGGTGTCTCGGTACTCACCGTGCTATGTCGGTGTCCCCCTCCCGTGTCTTCCCCTCCCCCTAGGTCTGGTTCAAGAACCGCCGAGCCAAGTGGAGAAAGCGGGAACGGAACCAGCAGATGGACCTGTGCAAGAACGGCTACGTGCCGCAGTTCAGCGGGCTGATGCAGCCCTACGACGACATGTACGCCGGGTACCCCTACAACAACTGGGCCACCAAAAGCCTCACCCCGGCTCCTCTTTCTACCAAGAGCTTCACCTTCTTCAACTCCATGAGCCCTCTCTCCTCGCAGTCCATGTTCTCGGCGCCCAGCAGCATCTCCTCCATGAACATGCCCTCCAGTATGGGTCACTCGGCAGTGCCGGGCATGGCCAACTCCGGCCTCAACAACATTAACAACATCAGCGGTTCCTCGCTCAACTCGGCCATGTCCTCGCCGGCCTGTCCCTACGGGCCACCGGGCTCGCCGTACAGCGTCTACCGGGACACTTGCAACTCCAGCTTAGCCAGCCTCAGACTGAAATCTAAGCAGCACTCCAGTTTCGGCTACAGCAGTTTGCAAAGCCCCGGCTCCAGTCTAAACGCCTGTCAGTACAACAGTTGACGGACTTGACACAAACCACCTCCGACAAAGCAAGGCAAAGCAAAGCGACGTTTAACGGAAAAGAAGAAAAAAAGTTATATAAAAATTTAAACCCGATGATGATTAAAAGCAAAACCCGAGAGAGGAAAAAAAAAATCCCAAACCAAACAAACCCAAATCAAAACCCAACAACAAACAAAAGAAGCCGACAAAACAAAATACCACCCAGAACAACCAAGCCCAACAAAAATCCCCAAACCCCAAAAGTTCATCAAACATCGACTAGAAATAGTGATATTTTTTCCCAAAAATCTTTCATGCAAACAAAAATAAAAACCAACCAAACAAACAGTGCTTTAAAACCAAAATAAAATGAAAAATCAACTAACAAAAAAAATCAAAACAAACAACAACAAAAAAATACCCAACCCCCCTAAAAAAAAAACAAACCAACAACCAAACAGTAAACGGACCAGAAAACTTTTGCAAGAGACACCGAAATCTGGTACATGGATGAGTTGCAATTTTTTTTCTCTGGATGATGCGGGTTGTATGTGTTTACTTGAACTTGCACAGGAGTTGGTAAGGCGGCCGCTGCCCTGCGGGAGGGCGGCAGGGATGGGGGGGTGGGCACGGGACACACGTCGCGGTGGTAAGAGCTGGTGGGACGGTTCTTGGCCGCTTGTCGCACGGGAAGAGTTTGGTTAATGTTTACCACTGAGAAACAGAATCACACTCGAGAATAAAAACAACAACAACAAAAGGAAAAACAAACACAAAACACAAAAGAGAGAGAGAGAGAGACGGGGGTGGGGGGATGGGGGGAAAATATAATTCGCAGAGTAGATTCTGCGGGGGAAATGGTTAAAATATTAGGTATGAAACTATTAAAGATAATGACGAGGGTCAACCACTTATATAAGGTTATATTTATATCTACCGTTGCATTGTGCCGGATTCATTGTCCTTGGCCGTTGAATAAATTGTTTTTAAAATGTACGATTCTTGATGTTTTTTCTTTAGTTAGGAGCTATAATCCATTCATTCCTGACACTGAGCAGCGCCAGGTTCCTACCTCTTCATCCTTTCCAAAAGACTGCAGAGAGAGCACAGAAACCCTCCATCGATGTGAAGAACTTTTCATCATTCTCCCTATCCATAGTTCTAGCCTGATAATGAAAATATCATTCACCTTTATTTGACTGCAGGGGGGTTTACTCTCCTTTATTTAAATGTGATTTCTCTTAAGAAAGAAAAAAGGGAGGACAAATAAACCGAACCATTTTTAGCAGGGGGGGAGATTATTATTTTTTTTTTAATAATAAAAAGAGGTGGGAAACGATGTTATGAAGTGAATTATGACTCCAGATCCTGCATCTCTGCTAGGGAAACAGAGAGAATCCGCGTCTAGAAAAGTTGCTTAGCAAAGCTGAAAGGGTTCCTTGCATTTCTAACTGTGAAGGAAAAAACAAGGAATTAAAAAATAAAAATAATTTCAAATAAAATCAGTTTAAAAAAAAAAAAGAGTGATCTTAAGGTATTATCTTCAGGTGTTATTATGTAAGTGTAGATACTTTAACAAATGCTTGCTGACAAAAAAATAAACAAGAACCACCAACCAAACAAAACAGAACAGCAACCACAAAGAAGAACAAACCATGGCAACGACGAGTGTGATCTTTATGAATACGCATACAAAAAGCAGATGGAGTTTAATTGCAGGCATATTTGTTGCTTAATTTTGTCGATACGTATTACCTGTAAATGATGGAGAAACAAAATACAAAGGTGCACAAAGTTACCTCTTTTCCCCAGTGTATTTCCCACCTGTGGTGAACGTTCGGCTGGATGTTTCAGTTGTACTGTTGTGGATAAGGATTCAGTATATATGTTGTTTTATAACTTACGCTTTGTGGTTTGATTTGATTAATATTTTCAAATTTAAGAGCATGGGAATAAATAAAATCGAAAGAAAACAAAGCAAAGAAACAAAAACCCCAAAACAAACGCAAAACGAAATCTAGAACTACTTGTACTGTTGTTTTCTGGCTGTGCTTAGAAGATCAACTAAAGGAGAAGAGAAGCGAGTTTCTTCACCTTACCCCGTGCTGGCACTTTGGGAAGGGCCCTTCCGCCCCTCTCCCCGGTCACCTCGCGGCTCTCCCCCGCCCCGCACCCCGGTAGAGACTGGCCGGAAGCCGTCGGCCGAGATGGGCGAAGGGACACTTTCCGGGGAGGGGGGTTGCTCTGTTCCTGCCCCCCCCTTTCCGCCCCCCCATCTCATTTCCCGGCAGATTTTGCCGCTGCCGTTAAGCAGCGGGGTTTGGGGAGGCAGTTCTCTCCACTTCCCTCCGTCCCTCTCGCCTTCTCTCCAAATAATAACCCCTCGAGCTGCGGGTTTGGGTTATTTTAACTCCTGAAAGAGTCAGCCCTGCACCCTGTAGACCCCTCGGGTGTGCAGCATCCCTGGGCCAGCTCTTTCCCTCTGAGTCGTTGTGCGCTTTTTTTTGCCGAGGTGAATTTTCCTCCGTGTGCTCCGAAATCCAAAGTTTTAAAGTTTGTTCGATTTATTTCTTTTTCTCTAGAGCTGCTGCAAGAGCAAATTACTCCAATTTCATTGCTAGTTAATTACTGCTTCATTACTATTATGATTACTCCTTTTTTTTTTGGTGGAGAATTCCACAATTCTACCAATGAATCAATAAATTCTTTTCACCGGTGCCTGCTCCAGAGGCAGCCGCTTTCCTTCTCCACTACCAGGGACGCCTCCCGCCGCCCGAACATGCTATTTGCGGCGGATGTCCCCTGTTCCTCCTTCGGTGTTGGGGGGGGTCCCATCTCTGCGCGGAGCCGTTTGAAGTTTCCGCGGCAGCGCGGGGCAATGTAGCCCCGCAGAGCCTCGTTCTCTGGGAGCTCTAAACTAGGGTGTCCGTGGGTTTGCACTAGCCTGGGCTCTATGCAAAGAGGATCTGAGTCTCCTCGGTTACTTTAGCACTCTTTACAGCCACAGCAACGTGCACCAATCCAGCAAAGCAACTGTTTTTTCCCTCCAGTTCCCACACAGGAGGGTTTTTGCCAGTCCTCGGCTGGGATTTTAGCCTAGATGTTGAGTGTTCGTTTTCCCTGTTCCTGGAGGTATCGTTGTTAGTCCTGCATCAGAGCAGTGACTCACATTTAGCCAACCCGTTCTGCACAGCCCCAGTTATTGTTGGAATCCTGGATTCCCCTAAAATTCAGCTGAGGACCGGGATACACAGCCTGCTTGGGTTTCTGCCACACCAATGTTCCTCTGCCCTGTGAATGTACCATGATCCACTGCTGCTAGGTGAAATTTGGGTATCTTGACACATTCATGGCTCAGGGAAAGGAAAATTCCAAGGAGACGCTGAGCAGACAGCAGCTTCTACACCTTTCCTGTGCACTGTTATGGATGTTCTGCTTTCAGAAGCCTTTAGGTCTCCCCATCCATGGTTAGAACTTGCATTACTGGGGGGCTAATCTGTCTGAAGCATATCTCGGGACTGTCCTGCCCATGGGATATGCCTTTGGAGGAGCCCAGGTGTGTGTCTGTGCTGAGGGTACCCAAAGAGGCTGACATTTAACGGTCCCTTAGTCCCTAAAGTTCCCAAAGGGCCGAAACATCTCCTTCCACCACTCTTTGCACTCTGCTTGCAGCTCCCGTTGCCAGCGCCTGGGTGTTTCCGTACACCGGAGGCGATGGTTTTCCATCCCTCACCCTGCGCATTCCTTCACAAGTGATTTCCAGTTCACAGGGATTTCTGAAGCTACGTCTCCTCAACCTAGCATGGTCCCAGCCCCTTGGGACTCTTCCTTCTGTCGGATGCTGCAGAGCCAGACTCCTGCCCACCGCCTGCAGCCTTGCCTTTGTCAGGCGAGCAGATACTTGGAGCCAGAGAAGGAGCTGAATCAAGTTTTCCATTTGTTCTGGGTGTGCTCTAGCATTTCCAAGGCGGAGCTGCCTGGGGAGCACTTTGCATACCTACCTGGGTTGGAGGTTTGCTTGGGAACGTTATATAGTCCTGAGAGGTCCCAGGCGACCAGCCCAGGAGTTGCTCCACGGTGGAGGCTCCTATTGCACCAGCCCAGCTGAAGTTCACAAAGGCTTCGTGCCTCAGACTGTGCCGTTCGTTGGAGATTAAATGTCTACTAATAAAAAGCTGTGGTCAGTTTCACTCCACGTTGCATACTTTTCTTTATCTGTGGCCTGGAACTCAGCAAACTATACAAAGTCCCATTTAAATTAATAGGATGCTTCAGTCCTGATTTTAATGGGACTTTGTATAATAAAAATAACACTTTGGAATGCCCTAACATTTTGCTGCAAACTCGCAACAAAAGTGGCTGGGGCTGGGATAATAAAAATGCAGGCTTTATATGAAAGCTATGAAGGGTTTGCCATTAACTTCAATGGCCCAGTTTCAGGACCTATTATTTTAGTTTACCCTTGTATAAGTAAAAAATTACTTCATCAATTAAACAAGAACCTGCAATAACCTCTCTGCTCCAGTCTGCTGACTTGTATATGAAATTGCATCTTGATAATATCAAACCAGCCGTGATATCCAGACCCATAAACCAGCCTATACACAAGGGCTGAGAACAAATAAAACATAAGAAAATACATCTTGCTTTTGCTAAGTTTTTTTCCCACCAAGCTAAGTGAAGTTGTTGCTTCTAAGAGAAATACTTCATAGTCCTCCTTTAATCTATCCAGGAGTACAGTTTTCTGCTCACCCCTGTGGAAAACAGTTTAAAAACCTCCTTCAAAGTGAAATATGTTTTAATTATCAGAGCTGCAAAATAAAATCCACAGCTCTGCCACAAGCCTCCTCTGCAGCTCGCCATTGTGCGAGCCGCGCAGGAAAGCTGCTCTGATTAACAAGCTACAGGCTACGCTCTGCGCCACACTGATTAAGCAGTAGGGGCTGCAGGCAGATTTCCTATCAAACCCCTTTCAGTGGCAGGCAGGTTTTGCCTTTTAACAGGACTTTTAACAAGAAAAATAAGAATTTGTTTAGCCCCCATTTCTCTGCTGAAGGAGGCACACGCACCTACACACAAATGTTTGCTAAAAGACACACCAAAACCCTTCCCGGCAAATAAAACTTCCCACAGGAAATAAGAAAGGGAAAATGAACGAACATATGTGTTTGATTTTGTTGGTGGGTTTTTTTCCCCCTTTCTTCACCCAAGTAATTTCTCAGGAAAACCCAGGTAACTCTGCTCAGAGAGCAGCAAATTTGCTCACAACTCTTCCCAGGAGATCAGTGGAGCTGAGGGAAGCCTTGTGCCCACGGGCGAACCCCGCCGATGCAAATGAGCAGCCCAGAACCGTCTCCTCCCCACACCTCTGCTGCCACAGACCTAGAAGCCACAGCGGCAAGTGATGCCTCCCCAGAATAACATGGAGAGCAGCGCTTGAGCCCGGCTCCTAATTGAAGTCTCACACAGCAGCTTCAGAGCTTCCCCCAAAATCTATGTGTTAATATGCAAGAAAGAAAAATCTGACATACTTTGAGGAGGGACAAAGTAGCTGCTGTCCCCCAGGAGTGTCAAGTAATTTATTTTACAGGCTCCAAAGTGGTACATGCCTGGGTACAGGAGATTAGCAGTGGGATTTTCAAAAGCCTTATGTGAGTGAGGACCAGATTTAAGAAATGATTCAGTGAATCAGTCCTGGTGTGAGATTTTCCTAGAAGTGAGTTAGGCACCTGGGATTTAGGCACTAAGAGTGAGACTTTGAGAGGGATTTAGATGTCTGAAGATACAGCTAAGTACAGAGGGATCTTTGAAAGCACCCAGTGCCTGTGTCTATCAGAGGTATCTGCTCTGGCTCCCTCTGAGGCTCCTCTAACTGCCTGGGTGAAACTGTGAGAACCCAAATTCCTTTCCAAATTGAGATCCCAAATCCCAAAGCTGGCTCTCAACACTTGAGTGCCCTCAAAATTTCCCATTCTGCCTCCACTCCCTACTTTTCCTTTTTTCCCAGAAAGTCTAGAAGGAGACTTCACTCATTTAAGAGCAAATTCAGGAAAACACTTAAGTACACAAGGAAGCTACTCAGTAAAATGCTTCCAGCCATGAGGTGAAGTCCTGGTCCCACGAAGGACAGCTGGAGATCTGCCACTGGTTGTAGGGGTGCAAGGCTGTGCCTCATGGATAACCACAGCTCTGCTCTCACCCTGCTAGAGTCAGCACACTAAAGGTGCTTAAGGTGAAGCATAAAGCTAAGCAAGCTGAAGGAAACATTTTGGAGAGTGGTGCTCTCATAAGCCCCTGATTAAAGTCAGGTCCTAAATTTAATCTTCTGCTCCCACAAAGCAAGACCCTGCTCTTTAAACATTTACAGGAGCCTTGGAACCTTTGAAGGCAGATCTGGAAGGGCAGGTGAGAAGGCTGGGGGCCAGCCCTCTCTTTCCTGCCCAGGAACCAGCTAAAGGAGGCAGGAGATTCCCCTCCCCAGTCTGCAGAAGTCAGCAGCTTTCAGGAGCATCCTCTGCAAGATGGGGGACAGCAGGTACCAGGGCTGAGACACCCCATATGGGGCTCTGTCCAGGTCACCAGCTTGTTCTTGTGCCCTGCACTGAGGAGGATAAAATACCACAAGTCAGTGGTGGAGCTGGAAGAAAGCTGGTTCTTGCTTGTGGCAGCTCTCACCCTGCACTCCCTGAGTCTGCTGAGATGTCTCTTGTCTGCTCTTCTGATCTCCTTCGTGGTCCCATGGACCAATGTTGTGGCACTGAACTTAGTTTGGCACCTCAAAAATGGCTGGATCCTCTGCTCTGAAAGCTCATCCCCTTACCATGAACAGCTTTGCATGTTTCAGCTCTCAGCACACCAGCCCACAACCTCTTCCCACTTGCTCCACACAGGCCTCTCTGCCCCATATCCCCACCCCAGCCGTGCTTCTCTATCTGATGGACGTGGGACTGCTCCCCTCACTGTCCCCCATCTCATTTCCAGGGCTTCAGTGCGAGCAGCGAGCACCATCTGTGTGCGCTGCATGGGCTGGAGCTCACCAGGCAGCTGCTCGTACCTCCACTGGTCACATTTGGAGAGGTCACAACTTGAAATAAGCAGAAATTTCCAATCTACAGTCCTGTCCACTTTGCTCACCTGAACCCACCTCATTGGCTGTCCTCTCCATCCATCCCACCAAGCTCTGACAGCACCCATTCCTACTCACTCCCCGGCTCACACACTTCCCATTTCCTCCTCCCTCACTCCTCATCTATCTCACATGAACATCTCCTACCTCAAGCCTACCTGGATGTGTGATTTTGCCACTGGTCACACGTGTCACTCTGTTCTGCAGATCTTCATCTCCCTGATCTCTGATCTGAGATCATAACTATGAATTTGTAGTGTACTTGCACACATGAGTTCCCTGCTATAAATGTTTGACACAGACACATTTAATCTCTTCCTCTCTATCTCACAGCCACTCATTTAGCCAACAGTCCCAGCTCCACTGAATACCACATCACACAGAGCCCTGACAGCTCCAGCTCTGACATATGTGCCTAACCTTCTTGCTTTTAACGCTGTTTAGTATCAGCTAAATACAAACCTATCATGCATTTCTAGCTGCTCCTCTGAGGTGCAAGGTAAGATGAAGTCAGAGATAAGAGTTAAGGCTTCTTGCTTAAGAGGTAGGGTCAGGCTTGGGTTGAGATTGGTTTAGTCAGGAATAGGGTTGGGTTGAGATTGGTTTAGTCAGGAATAGGGCTGTTTCAGCATTTAGGATTGTGTTTTGGTTGTGGCTGGGCTAGAATGAAGCCTCAGCTGGGTTTAGGATAGGGTTGTGTGGTCAGTATCAGGGCAAGAGATAGATCTCAGCTTGTGTTAGGGTTAGATATTAGGTGCAGAGATTTAGGTGCGATGTTCAGCTGCTCTTGGGTTGGGGTTGGGGCTGGCTTAGTGTTGCATTAGGATAAGATTTAAGCTTAGCATTGGGTTTGCATCAGGATTTAGAATAGGGTTAGTTCTAGAACGGGTTTGGGAGTCACATCTCAGCCTCTGTCGTGCCATTTCTCCACGCTTATTTCTTGTGCAAATCAATCTGTTCTCTTTCTGTCCCTCTTATGACTGCAGATCACCTCCTTTTCTCTCCCACACATCCCTGCAGGTGTTTACAGCTGAGTTTCATAACATGTAGCAATCTCTTTTCCCCATGCATTCTCATTTCCCTGACCTCCTTGCCTATTTTGCATACATCCGTGTCTCACACATCTGGTCTATCTCACATCTACTAATCACTCCTGTCCTTTCTTACAGCATTAATGCATTCACCACTCCTGCTTTTGCCTGTCATGACTAAGACATCAATGCAAACAATGCCACAATAAACCACCTTTTTTTTTTTTTTCCAGTCTGTTTTATACATACTCATTAGGCTAATGCTTGGACTACTTACCTACTTGATTAACCCGATGCAAATGTTAATTAATCTCTCTGGATTTCCATAGCTCATGGTAAATGATGTATTTCCATCTCCCTCCTCGTTCCATCCACATTCCTCTCTCTGCTCACTCTGACAAGTTTCCTGGTACCCACTCATCTGCATCTGCACCCACATCCTTCTCCATCAATCATCCCATCCAGGATTTACTCCTCCATTTAACATCTCTCTAATTCGTGCTTGATCATCAGGCTAATTTCTCAGCACTCCCAGCTCATGAATGCTTCTCTGCCTCTTTACCCACGCAACACCTAGTCCAACCTGTTAGCTCGCTAATTGTTCCAAGCTCATTTTTTTCAGCATAATCTCTTTATTCTGCATGAATTTTATATATCATCTGTTTAGTCCTTGCCTACTTTATCTGACTTTTCTGCCAGTGCTTGGGTTTGGCTTTCTCCATATCTGCTTTTCTCTCACATCTGTGCACTTTACCTTTTTTTTTTTTGTGCACATCTACTCATCTGTGTCTTGTAGCTCACCTTTTTCACGCTTCTCTGTCTCTGTCAGTGACCAGATGCCCTTTCTATGGGTGTTACCTATTGCTCTATTAACTCTCTTACTGTTCATTTGTCTGTTCCTCTTGCCAGCCACGTTCCCCATAGTCGATTCCCTGCGCACACTAGCAGCTCATATTTTAGGGCTATATCAGTAACATATTTATTCCAGCTATCTTTCTGCCCCTTTACCCAGACAACACATGTCCTATCTGCTGTAAACCTACCCACCTCAACCTAATCTCTTTCTCTTTTGGCCTTTAATTTATCAGTCTGCTCTCTCCAGCTTTATCTAGTCAACCTCTCTAGCCAGCACAAGCTCAGTTAATAATCTCTTCGGTCGGTACATACAGACTCATCTCCTCATCCACCCACCCATCCAATTTCTAACCCCAGAATATTCACAGTGTTTCTAGCAGATCACCTCTTCCTCCTGACATCCATTTTCCTGCTCTAGAGCTGTTAGTGCCACTGCTGCTCATGTCACTTTGTTTAATGTATGTAGCCCAGACTATCTCTACCTGTCTCTTTACCTAAACATATTAAGTGGCACAGGTGTCAGTTCATGTCTCCAGATGACCCACTCAGTTTTCTATTCTCTCTGCACTTATCTACTGGCTACCTGTTACAGATGTACACTTACAACAGCTACCTGTGATAGCCCTCATCTCCATAATCTACCCACCTTACATTTACTCTGCTTAACTTCCCAGCCACCTACCAGTCATTTTACCTGCCCAATCCAGATCTCTCTTCCACACCCATTCAATAAACTGATCCTCTTCTCTCCCATTCCATTCTCAAATATCTATTTTAAGTCCAGTCCAGACAACACTTCTTCTGTCTCCATCTTTATCCCATGGGTTCACTACTGCAGCCCATCAACCACATTACCCCTGTCTCCACCACCCAGCTTCTATATAGCATTTCCACCCACACAGGTGGGACTTGCTCTAACACAACACATCCCACATCTGTTTCACTGATCGTGATGTGCACAAGACCACACTTACTGCACCAAGCCCCTGGCTAGGACGTCCAGTCTGTGTCAGATACAGATGTTTTCCTTTCCTCATGCCTTCTTCTGCCTGAATAGCAAATTATCCATCCTCTGCACAGTCCCTGTAGATGTCTCATGATGGCAATCATCCCAACCCAGCCCTGTGTACCCCTGTGTCTCTACCCAGTGGTTTCTGGATGTTTACCTAAACTGCCCACCAGTGTTCACTGCAGAATTCCGCAACCAGCACCAGCTGGTTCAGTTCCAGTGGCTGTTCAGATCCAGTGGCTGTTCAGCTCCAGTGCCCAGTCTGCTGTCCCTCCTTGTAAGAGAGGTAATTCCCTTCTGAGTAACTCCAGTAACAATGCTTTAATCACTCCCAGTGACCCAGACTGGTGGGGACAGGGACACGCACAGCAAGGTGGATGTTGTCTGGAACCCCATAGCTCTCAAAGCAGCAATAACAGCCAGCTGCAAGCAAGCAGAAGTTTGCTCCTGACATGGCAAGGAGGTCAAGACCAGAACCCCAACAAGACAAAGAAAAGTGGATGATGGGAAAAGATAAAATAATCATCTCTGTACCTGTGAGATGTGAGATTGTCCTGGTACAGGACAAGTTCCCAACTTGGAATGCCCACAGAGATGTGGCAGCTCCAGTGGCCTTCTGCAGGTAGATCTTTGTCATCATATACATCAGGGTAAGAGAAATGATATCAGACATTCCCACCTGAGCTTTCCACTTTCTCCTTTTAAATGTAATTTCTTTTTTCTTGCTTTTCTCTTGTTTTTTTGGCATACTGACTCCTTCCCTGACCAGGCAAATCCACACCTGCAGCTGTCCCTAGGGGCTGTCTATACTGTAAAATAGATTCTCTCTTCTCTTTCTTCACCACCTTTCTTTTTCCTGCTGAGATTCTGGCCTCTGGGTTCAAACAAGAGCCTCATGTGACTAAAGGGGGAAAACCTTTGAAGCCCTGAGTTTGGAAGCGTTCAGATCCAGGAATCTGGATTATCAGGATGCTGAGCCATGAGACTTCAGTTTGAGTGCTTTGCTGCTCTTTTATCTCTTCTCAATTACTCTCCCAAATCAAACCAAACTCTCACCTGATGCTAAAGGAATTTGGGGACCAGCGAACCATCGGGTGGCAAAGACCGACAAGGCAAGTCTGGAAGTGTATGGAGTTCCATTCCCAGATACCAGAGAGAGAGAAAGATGAGGACCAGAATGCCCCGGGAGCCTTTTGCTGAGTCCTTGGAAGTCAAACAGGCGGCAGGAGCGGGGCGGGGAGAAGAGGGCAGGAGTTGGGAAACCCTTGGGAAAGTGTCATAAATACCTCTGGATATTCCCTGAGATAGCAGAGCCTGTGCATGCACTGCTGGCCACAACCACCCCCCCTCTGTGTGAAATTGTTTGTCTTGCTCTTGCATTAGGTAAATGCCCAACCCAAAGTCACTGATAAAGCAGACACTGGGGAAGAAAAGAAAGGAAAACCCAACCCAGAGACAAGGTCTCCTTGGGCCCCCAGTCAACAACAAAAAAGGCAGCCACCAGACAGCCATTTAGGGAGCATCTCAAAGCTATCTGCATCTGCTGGAGGGGGCTTTAAAGGCATCACATTTGTGTGTTTGGCTCAAGCCAAGAGAATTGCAGTCTAAAGCTTTTCCTTGAACTCAAGGCTGTGTTTACTGCAGCATGGGCGAGGGAAAGGAGGCAACCCCAAAGCCCTCCCTCCTCCTCTTCCCCCACCCTGCAAGCCCCAGGCTTGAAACTTGATTTAAAAAAAAAAACCCAAGATTGAATTTCAGTTTGCAGGATTAGGGAGATGACTTTTAGGGGCTGCTTGTTGGAAAAAAAGCAAAGCAAAGCAGCTGGGAGGGATTAGGCTGAGCTGGCGTCTGCACTTTCAACTGATTCAATTTTGCTCCACAAGACATTGTATCTGAGCCTTTCTGGAGACTATTCAAAGCAAATCATTTTCATTTTACCATTTGGTAAGTGATCAGAGTCTATTTTTAGTGTCTTGCAAGCGTCGGGGCTTTCTCTCTCTCCTCTGCTCTTCTTTTTTTCTCTTATTTTCTTTTTTTTTTTTCCTATCTTTTCTCCATTTTCTCCCACAATTGACTATCTGCGTTTGGGGTATCAAGAACGGGCATGTTTGGAGAGAATGTTTACCACAGCCAGCAGCTTCAATTTATTTTATGCCTCACCTGAAGAAAAAAAGGCACCAGAGAGAGGCTGGAGCTGGCAGCATTGCCAAGCTCTCGCCGAAAGCCTCCTCCGCACGAGTTTGTTTTTTTCCAGGTGACTGCTTAGGGTTCTGGTGAGCTGCTGGGTTTGCATGCAGGTCCCTGCCGCTTGGAAGGCTGTTAGCAGGGGCTGGGTTCCCCGTGCTCAGTAGGCACCAAGCAGAGAGGGCGGGGGNTTCTTCCACCTCACATTTTTTTTGTTCTCTCCCTAAAGTTTAATTTGTCAGCTCAGCAATGGCCGCAGAATCTTTGGTGCCTTCACTGCATTTTGCATGGAGAAAAACTGAAATTAGAAAAGCTTTTTGAACATAAAGAAGAAAAAAACCCTCTCATCACTCCTGTGTGTGTGGAGGGGATGCTTTTCCTTCCAGTTTAAATGTATTTTCCCACACTCTGCTTTTTCATAATTATTAATTTCTTAATTATTTATTTTCTTGACTTTACTGGAAAAAAAAGGAAAGGTTTGGAGGGTCTCATTCTTTTGTTTTCTCTTTTCCTTCATTTTTCCTCTTTCTTTTGCTCTTTTTCGTTTTCCTTTCTTGGAGCTATTTGGTCTGATGCATTCCTCCACCAACTGAAACGCCCCTGCAAAAAGGGGCAAAGGCTGCATGAGGGTTGCACATCATCATCTGTTCCTCCACAGCAGTTTCCTTAGACTCTGGGGAGGAGAAGGGGCTGTGATCCCCTCACCAAAAGAGCTGCTTAAGCAAGGCTCTCACAAGCAATGCTTAAAAGCATTTCTTTTGCTGTCCCTGCCATTGTGTACCTTCAGGGCAAGATTTTTATTCTCTCTGCATCTTCCCGGACATGAAATGCCTGTAGCAGGGAGCAGAAACTGATAAACACCAGGGCGATTTCCTTCTCACATAGTACTGCAGAACAGCAGTTTGCTCCAGGAGCTCTCATGCCTCTCTGCTCCCTAACCCAGGGACGGCAGATAGTCGCACCTCCAAATCAACCCCCAGCCGCTGCTCCAGTCCTCCAGGGTGAAGGTTCTCCTTCTGTTATATTCTTCAGGAGGTGTTTTTTCCCTGTGAACGCTGCCTGTGAAGCAGCCGCAGCGTGCGGCAGGGCGCAGATTGCCTCCCCAGCCAAGCTGCAGAGTTAATCCAGTTCGTAAAGCGGGGGCGAGGCGGCGCCAGTCCTTGCGGGCATCCGCCGGGACGGGCAGGGTGTTTCAGAAGGATGCTAGCAGCAACCCCTTGGCACTGCCAGCCCTTTGAGAAGCACAGGGCTGCTCGTGGTGAGCACTTGCACTGGCAAGAGGCAGCTCGAAAGGACCGAATAAAGCAAAAGGAAGGGATGCAACAAAACATTACCTCTGTGTTGTGGGGGAGGACAGCATGGGAAGTCCTAACAGCACCAGATCCAAAACCGAAGCAGGGACACTGGCAAGGAGGCCAACCCCTGCCGTGAGAAGGACTTTGAGGCAGGTTTGGTGAGATGTGTAGGATCAGCTATTCCTTAAAAACAAGGGTAAAGCCTTTCCTCCCTTGTCCTTACTGTCTGGGCTGAGCCTGTCGCCTGCCCGGCTGTGTTAGCCGAAGCAAACCCCCCCTCTGCAGAGCCAGGCAGCCAGAGCTGTGAGCTACTGCAGCAGCAACAATTATGTATTCAAAAGCTGGGGAAAAAGCAATCTGCAAGCACGGGGAGAGAAGGGGGAGCAAAACACAACCTGATCTTGTAAAGGAGAGCCTTGAAAAATGCCATAAATGAAGGTCCTCGCAACAAGCTTTTGCTCCTCAGTCCACAGTCAGAGGAGAAGGCAGTAAGTCTGCAGGACAGGGGGCAGGAGGGTCCCTTCTAATAAAAGAGAATGGGGCTGAACAAAGGGAAAAGGTCCTGCTGAACCCATGGTGGCAGATGGCACCAGCCCCACCATGCTCCCCTTCAACTGAGGGAACATATAGTAAAGCAAGTTAATGAAAAGGCTTAAATAAGCAAACAGAGCAGTTAATTGAAGCCATCTGCATTAGGAAGGAAATCTGAAGTATACTGATTCATTAAGTTTTATATAACTGTAAACCCCCAGAACCTAAGACAGGGTAAGAAGCCATGATGAAGTGCCAACTAGAAGGGGACCTTCTACCCAGCTTCACTTCGATCTGCTTTGTTATGACAAGAACAAGTGGTTTTAACAAGTACCCCATAAATCAGGAGTGTGTGCTCCAGCCTGCAGTCTTCCAGGTACCCAACTGCTGCAAACTCACATTCCTTTCCTTCTGCTAGGGCTTTATTTTCCAAGACAAAAATAACTGGAACGTGGGTGCTGCCAGCTGCAAAGAGCTGGTCCTTGAGGTTCTTGTTCATATTTTTATTCAAGAAAATTTAGTGTAGTATCTAGATGAGGCTCACTGGGACACAGCTAGCTGAAGGCCTGAGGCTCATCACTCCTGGCTTTGACTGGCAAAACGCAGTCTTCTCTCTTGCAGTGGCCATGCCACTGCAGTCATGACTTTCTGGGTGGAAAAGTGGCATTACAGAACGCTGGGGCTGGGAACGGCAGCAGGTTTGCTGTCCAGCAGGCTGCTCTCTTCCAGAGAGCTTCTATCATACTTGCAGTTTGCAAACTGCCCAGAAATAAAATCCCAAGGAGAAAGCAGCTCTGGCCCCACTGAAACAAGTGCTCAAGTGCCCTCTGATTGCAAGAAGGGCAGGATTTCAGATACGGATCAGGAAGCCTTTGGAGATGTTTGGGTCAGGATTTGCCTCGTGTGATTAGAGGCTGGAGGCACCAGCTTTGGTTTCCACTTGCCTTGAGCTCTCCCTGGCTCATGAAACGAGATCTGTTTGGTTTTCTGCAAATAAACCCCAACAAATTATGACAATTTGATCCTAAGCTGTGGAAAAGATTGACAGCTGAGCTTCAGGGTTTCCAGGGATGCTGATTCAGAGGGCCAGAACCGTGACCAGAACGGGAAGACCTCCACTCTCAGTAACTTCGGTCTGAAATGAAGGTGACCTACACCTAAGAAGATGAATCTCAGGTTAATTGGATGCCACCTCAGAGCATCCAGGCTGGTTCAGGAGGTGATCAGCAGCCTGTGAAGGCTCTAAGGTCTTTCCCATTCATGTTGCCATGACAGGAGAGAAAGCTGCAATGGGAAAAATCAAGTGTTAGCACATAAAGCTTGGCCAGGGAGGTTAAACCGTTGCACAGTGCAACTCTTGATGCTCAGGACTGAAAACAAACCCAAACTGAAATCCACAACCAGCTGAACATAGCATAAAGAGAGCCAGCGTCTCTTATGGACACACGAAGCATTATGGAGACAGATCTTGGTTAAAACCAACCCAACAAACCTCCAAACAACCACAAACCCACTCTGAAAGCAAAGGCACAAGGGACTGCTTAGGAGGGGTCTCCTTAGAGACTTACAAGCTCAACTGTTTCTAAGTCTCTCCATAGCTCCATAGGCACTGTGGCACAAGGCTGCCAAGGGATGGGGAATGGTGACCCCGTCACTGTCCTGGCTGCCTGGGGAAGTGGTGGAGTTCCCATTCCTGGAGCTGTTCAAAAGCTTAGGGACATGGGCTAACAGCTGTGTACAGGCAGATGTCAGGATATGGTTGGATTTGATGATCTTCAGGTCTTTTCCAGCCAGGTGATGGGGGCACAAAGGTCCATGGGATAGTTAGACCCTGCCACCCAAGGTGTTTCAGCTGTGCTGCAAGAGAGACACAGCCACCATCTGAAGGGAAAAGAAAGGCAAGGAGGTGAATCCAGCAGCCCCTGTTCGAATTTCCTGGATGTCAGGCACAGTTAATGTTAGGGAGACTGGAGGGTGAGCTGAAGGATTGGCTCTGATTCAACAAAGCACTTAAGCACAAGCTTAACTCTAAGTAGGTACTTAAGTCCCTCCTTATATAGCAGAACATATGTTAGCGCCTGTTGAAGCCCCTCTAAGTGCATGCTTCAAGTTAAGTGTCTGCTTAAGAGCTCTGCTGAAGCAGGGCTCCTTGTTTACTTGCAGCACTTGATGTCTCCTGGAACATCCACAGTTGTGGTTGCAGACCTGCAGCATCTGTTTTCCTTTAAGGTTATTAGCAGAGTCCTTCCATGCGAAGCACACTGCGTGGGGCAGGAGTGAGCAGCGGCAAGTCCTGAGCAGAGTGTGGCCAACAGGTCAAGGCAGCTTCCCCTGCCCTCTGCTCTGCCCCAGTGAGACCACAGCTGGAGTGTTGTGTCCAGTTGACACCAAGCTAGGAGCAGCTGTGGAGCTGTTGGAAGGCAGGAGAGCCCTGCAGAGGGACCTGGCCAGGCTGGATGGGTGGGCAGAGGCCAATGGGATGAGATTGAACACGGCCAAGGGCAGGGTTCTGCACTTTGGCCACAACAACCCCAAGCAGCACTACAGGCTGGGGACAGAGTGGCTGAGAGCAGCCAGGAGGAAAGGGACCTGGGGGTACTGGTGGATAGTAGCTGAAGATGAGCCAGCAGTGTGCCCAGGTGGCCAAGAGGGCCAATGGCATCCTGGCCTGTATCAGGAACA
>WAAF01008019.1:1036375-1418396 GCA_013400475.1 Tricholaema leucomelas
ATTCTATTCTATTCTATTCTATTCTATTCTATTCTATTCTATTCTATTCTATTCTAGTTCTCGGCTCCCCGGCTCCAGAGGGCCAGCGAACTGCTGGGGAGAGGCTATAAGGGTGCTGAAGGGACTGCAGCATCTGTCTAGGGAGGAAAGGCTGAGACCTGGGGCTGCTCAGTCTGGAGAAGAGAAGGCTGAGAGGGCATCTTATGGATGTTTATCTCTCTCTGAAGGGTGGGGCCAGGCGCTTTGCAGTGGTGTCCTGTGATAGGATGAGGGGCAACAGGCACACATTGGAACCCAGGAAGTTCCACTTCAATATGAGGGTAAACTTTCCTGTGAGGCTGCTGGAGCACTGGAACAGACTGTCCAGAGAAGCTGTGGAGCCTCCTGTTCTGGAGACTTTCAAGACCCACCTGGAGATGTTCCTGTGTGACCTGCCCTAGCTGATCTTGCTTTGGCAGGGGAGGGTGGGGGTCCCTTCCAACCCCTACCATTCTATGATCTTCACAGAGATTTCCCATATTTCCCAGGACTTCCATTTTATTCTGGAGAGCTTCAGCGGGTTTAAGAAGAAGGGGTAAAGTTACCAAGGAGTCACCAAACCCAGAAACAATCTGAATTTAGCTTGGTAGCAAACAAAGAAAGTGTTGGTGCTAAGAAATGTGGAACCCTCAGGCAAACGTCTAAGTGACAGTGGAATTGTCCCTGTAAATGTGGGCCAGATTTGGCTGTCTGCATGCAAATAGCACAAGTACCAAACGTTCCTATAAGCAGAGTGGCTACCTCAGGAAACTCACGACTCTGGCAGCTTACTGGGACGTGGCTTAACCCCACTGCAGGCAGCCACAGGGAGCTGAGGCAGGAAGCTGGGGCACAGGTTGGGTTCTTTTCAAAGACGCACACCTCTGAGGGGCTCAGCACCCATACGAGTTCTGCTCCTTGATAAAATTCCCTGTGCTGTGCCTGGGAAGCTGTTGGGATGCCCTCAGGGGCTGCCAGGACAGGTAAGGCACTGAGCAATGTGTTGTACCTGTGCTCATCATCCTTTGGTTTATTTGTTCCTGGCTGCTGGGCATCTCTCCTGCCCTTTGCTCTCTTGCAGAAACAAGGCTGCTCACTTCCCTGCCCCAGGTGAGTGGCAGCATCCCAATGGAGGCTGCAAGGTGGATTTGGGGACCCACTGAGGCCCAACAGTGTCCTGGCAGCGAGGTGGCTGTTGCAGCCATGGGTTTGCTGCCTAGGGTTTGGTTCTGCCACCAGCTCTCCTGGCCCTGCTGGGCGGTTTCCCAGCGATGCTGGAGACTGAGACCACAATGGAAGGAAATCACTAAAGCTGAATTGCTGCAAGTAAGTCCTCAGCAGGGTCTGACTGGTAAACATTTAACAAGGAGCACTCTCTGTCCTCTCCTGGTACGTATTAAACTATTACATTTATTTTAACAAGGGGAACAGCTTCCCCAAGCTCCAGCTCAATTTGAGCCCTTGGCTTCCACAAAAGCCTCAGGAAGGTTGGCTTCCTGGGGCGCAGTAATTCACTGGGACTAAACGAGGGATGGCTCTGAGCCATGAACTCGGAGGCTGGAGGTGACAGGACCTCTGCACAGCTGGGGAGTGCTCGTTACTGGGCTTTCCATTCCCACTTACCCCCAGGCCGGTCCAACACCCACCTCAGGACATCTCTGCTGCCACCAGCTTCTGACCACTTCAGCCACCCTCTGGAGCCAGGCTGACCTTAACCCATCATGGTCTCCATGTGCTGCAAGCGGTTCACATGCCAGGTGCTCCCTACGAAGCAGGACCAGACTCCATCAGCACCCACCCCATGCTCCCTTGGGTCCCCAGCCCTCCTGCAGCCTCTCTCCTCATGCAGCTGGATGCCACAGGCAAGGGCATGATGCTGGGAGAGCAAGCAGCTCCCATCCCTTCTCTCTGGGCTGGTGATGCTGAGGTTTCATTCCTTCTTGGCCCTGCTCTTTGTTCTGCTGCATGATACCAGAGCAGGAGGGAAAAGCCTTGAGAGCAGAAGTGCTTCCAGTGCAGGAGATCCTCTGGGGCACCCAGCGCCAGCTGTCCTCAGGAAGCCCTCCTGAGCCATCTGCTGATGCTTGCTGACCTGAGTAGGACACACTCATGCATGCAGCCCCACACATGGGGGCTCAGTGCTCCCCAGGACCCTGCCACAGCAGCCAGGGCTCTGTCCCACTGTGCTCTGAGCAGGATGGTGCCTGCCAGACAAACACCACCTCTACAAGACTCAGCCTGAACAGCTCATGAGACTCATCACTGGTGCCAGGGCTCACCCACAAACTGCACAACTGCTTTCCCTGCCATGGCATTGCTGATCTGGAGGCCCCAGACATGGTCCCATCTACTGTGGGCAGCGAGGCTCCTGGTGTTGCCTGCCTGTGCCAGGCACTGGGCTGCAGGCAGCATCTGAGGCTGCTGGAGACTCTCTTGCTCCCTCACTAATGTTCTTCAGTCTTGCACTCAAGGAAACAAAAAGCTCCGAAAGCAGCTCCCAGCTTTGCATCTCTGCTCTGAGCCATCCCCTGACTCCAGCACTTCCACTCTGACTCACACCAGGACAGGTCTGAACAGCTGTGGCTGCCCCTGCCAAGGCAGTTATGGGTCCTGGCATCATGAGCCTCTGGGAAACTTCCCCTGCTCAGCTTAACAGTTGCAGGGATATGCAGCATTCCTGGGAGGAATGCAGCCTCTTGGAGGTGGACACGGTGGCTGTGAGACCTTGCTCAGCTGGGAAGAGCTCCTCACTAGCATGAAACATCTTCTGCTTTGCAGCCTGCAGAGCACAGCCTGCCCTGGCATGTCTCTTGGTGCCTCGTGGTTAGGTAGTGCTGGGAGATGCTTCCAGGTGATACCATGAAATAGAAATAACCAGCAAACCCCCACTTGGTCCTGAGCATCTGTTGCCTTTTCCCCTGTCACCACCATCTGACATCACGTTTATCCTTTCACCACCACCAAAACCCAACCTGCAATGTCTCTCCAAGCAGCCCTTCTGCAGGCCTTGCAGCCTGCCTTCAGTTCCTCACATCTAATACATTTCCCTCCCTGGAACAGGTTGCCCAGAGAAGTGGTGGAGGCCCCATCCCTGGAGAAATTTGATGTGGCTCTGAGCAACCTGCTCTAGTTGTAGACATGCCTGGTACTGCAGGGGGGGTTGGACTGGATGACCTTTAAAGGGCCCTTCCAACCCAAAGCAGTCTGTAGTTCTGTAACTACACTGCTCAGGGTCTGCAGCCGTGCAGGAGCACACAGCTGGCACTCAGGAGAGTCCTCCAGAAGGGTCCAGTCTGCTCTGTGTGCAGAAAGCCTCCAAACTGCTTCATCCTCACCAATTCATTTTCCCCAGTTTAAATCCTACATTTCAGACATTGCAGCTTTGGTTTCCGAATTTGCCAGAGCTGGTTAATGAGGTCAGATTGGTCCCACCCTTGTCCAGCTGGAGCTGCAGTGGCATCAACAGCAGCCATCCAGCCTCTCACAGCAGCATGCCTCCCAGCACCCCCACAACCTGCTGGGCAGGGCTGGCTTGCCAAGCAGGCAGACGAATGCCATGCTCCTGTTTTGTAATGCTGGCACTCGGACGGGGAGCAGGCTGGTGGTAATCCCCAGGGATCATGGAGGGTTCTGAGTGGGGAGCTTCAAAGCAGAGTCTAGATGCTGCAGGAACTGATGCTGACATGGACTTGGCTCCCATCTATCATTTCCTTTGCCATTGCTTCCAACCCAGCTGGCAAAGCAGGGTGGAAGAGGAGCAGCAATGAGCGCTGTAGCTGTATGACATGAGTGAGCTGCCTGTGCTGGGATTCAGAGTCACAGAATGGGGTGGTTGGAAGGGACCTTGGGCACCATCCACTCCCAACCCCCTTTCATGGGCAGGGACACCTCCTGCTAGACCAGGGTGCTCAAGGCCCCATCCAACCTGGCCGTGAACACCTCCAAGGAGAGGGCATCCACAGCCTGTTCCAGGCTCTCACCACCCTCATTGTCAAGGATTTCTAATCTAAACTAAATCTGCCCTCCTCAAGCTTCAATTCATTTCCAGCTTGTGGTGGGCACAGGCTGTAAAGAAAAATGGCACAGGCAACTTTGGAGAGCAGGTCAAGGGGTGTGCAAACCCCAACCCCAGTCACAGGTGTGCAGTGCACGGTCACACAGCAGCACACAGAGGCAGGAGAGCCGTGGTGGGCAGGGGCTTGTGCTGAGCAAAGTCCTCTGCAGTTCTAGGGGAAGGTCTCCATCGCCCTGGCTGGTAACTTAGGAAGTGATGAAGAGCAGTTCACAGGCGCAGGATCCTGCTGTGCTACAGAACAGCAAACCCACACCTGAGCCTTCTGCCAGACACATGCGAGGATGAGCGTAACAGGGGGACCAGGCCTGTGCCCCGGGGGGCCTGCTCCTGTTCACCCCCAACTCCTCCACCAGCGAGGAGCACAAGGTACTACACATGGCACCAGATGCCCCTTACGTCTCCACCCAGGCATGAATTCCCCTGCTTCAGAGGAGCAGAGTCTGACTCATGCCATGTCCAAACCAAAAGGGCCACACTTCCAGAAAGCTGTACCAGAAGTGTGCAGTGAAGCTAGGCAGAGGTTTTGCAGGGCAGCCGTGGGGCAGTGGGGAAGCAGCCCTCTCCAAGCCTGGGCACGCTGCCCTGTGATCTGCCTACCCAGCAACTCCAAGCTGGGCATCAGGCAGTGGAGGCAATCAGCAAGAGGCAGGAGTTTGCTTAGACCCAGGCGCTGGGCTTAGCAGTTCAACATCAGCAGAACGGGCAGGAGGCTGTTCCCCAGCTACTAGAGGGACCGTAACAGTGGGACACACCAAGGCCATCAGCTCCTCTGGCTCTCCCAGCACGGCCCACGGGGCTAGTGCTCAGTTAAAGCAGCACTGGAGGCTCAAGAGCCAGCTCACGTTGCTAGACCAAGGCAACATTTTTAGCACTCCAGTTGAAACCATTAATATTTGTCTCTACAAAGCCTTGCAAGCTCCCAGTGCTATGTAAACAGCAGTGAATTGCACTGATTTCTTTCCATCGCTGTTTAAAGTGGGTGCTGCCTTTTCTAAACGGTCCCACGAGCAACAAGAGAGAGGGGGCAGACGGAGACAGTTCCCTGGACTCCAGCCAGGTCCCAGCAAGTACTTTACACTCCACTTCAGGCTGGTCAGAGAGGTTTCAGAGGCTTTGCACACAAATAGCATTAGACTGGGTAAGCCCTGCTTGGACCAGCCTTGGAGTCAGAGCCCATTTGGATAGGGCTGGGGGTGCAGAGCCCCAGCTGATGGTGACATGCCTCGGGAGTGCTGTGTGCTCAGAGCAGTGTGCTCCAGCACTGGGGGCAGCAACCTGTGTAGGTGTCCCAGCAGTGGCACTGAGCCCCTCAGTGATCCCCAGGACTCCTTTGTCTGCACACTGCAAAGGGCTGCCCCACTTCACTCAGCAAACCTGCAATCAATTAATGTAAGCCTGCACTTAGGAGAGGCAAAACACTGCATGAACACTGTGTGTCACTGAGCTTCCGAGGGGAAGCCTGGCAAAAGAGCCTCCCCTTTCTATTTGGTGAGGCTCAGCTCACACTGAAGCAGCCTTCTCTATATTTTTTTTGGCTTGCTCCTCATTTACATCAGCCCAAAGTGCAGGAGAAGACAACTCACAAAGTGCATTAATTTCCTCCATGAATACATGAGGTTTCCTTGCTGAGAATCCCCATGACACATTTGTGTCTGCCCATAAAAAAAGCCAAGTGGCAGCATCACCCTCATGGTGGGCGCCAGAAAGGCTGCTAGCACCTCTCAAAAAAGAGACTCTGCCCAGCCTGGCCAAAGAGGTCAAGCAATGTCCTGACACATTCAGGGTGTTTCTCAAGGTGTTTCGGCAGCTCTTGGTCCATGCCAGCCTGCTCAAAGGTGTGCAGAGGTGCAGGGCAAACCTGGCAGCAAGAAAAACCTTCACTGGGACACAAGCTGAAGGTCAGAAATGCACTCACTGAGGTGTCCAAGGAAGAGTGCCCCACGGAAAGCCAGAGAAAAGGCTTCTGTGGGAAAAAACAGCCCTCAAATGCCCTTGCCAGGAGCCACCCAGGGCAGAGCCCTGACCCACAGTAAGGAAGCAGGGTTGGGAAGCTGCCCCCCAGGACAACTTCTCTGGTACCCCCAGCTTGCCCCCCAGCAGGCCTCCCCCAACGCCACATGCTGCCCTGCCCCTGTGCCACTGTAGCAGCCTGGCTGCTCCCAGTCCCAGCACTGGGGCTTTTGGCACCCAAAATGCCACCCACAGCACACACCTCACCACAGTCCTCTGCAGCTCTGGGGCTCCTGGGCACATCTTCAGTACCACGTCAAGAGGCAGAGAGGCTCCTTCCAAAGCAGCAATGCTTCTGGCTAACGAGCAAGGCCACAATATAATACAGAAACCTGAGAGCACTCTGCCATTTTTCAGGTGGGATGTGGAAAGTGGAAACCCCTGGGCAGGACGAGAGGATTTTAGCACTCTGCACCTTTTGCGGTGGCTGCCTGTGACTGGTGGCCTCTGCCCTGCTCACCACCAGCACTCTGCCCTTCCCTGCTACTCCACAATACCTCTAGGTCTTTTATGACCAATGCTCTTCCAAGCCGGTTGCTGTCCTGTGCTCTCCAGCCCTCACAGATCTCTGTTTCTGCCTGCCTGGGCTCTTCCTATAAACACAGGGCTTGCTTTCCACACTACAACAAGGCTTTATCTTTCCATTAAAACAATGAAAGCCAGGATGGCCACACCCGAAGCTGGAGATGCCTGGCAGGATGCTGCTGCAGCTGCAGTACTGCTGGTGAGAGCCAGCCCTGCGGTTTTGGGCACCCTCTGCACCTACCACTGTGGGACAGGCGCTGACAGTGGGCAAGGTGACCTTTGGCACTCACTCAAACACAAACACTGCAGGAAGTGTCCCAGTTCAGTGGCACCTGCTGTGGTGTGACCCAAATTCAGCCAGCGATGCGGAGAGCTCAGTCACACCCTTGGCAGAGGGATTTGCTAACTCACATAGGCAAAGGTCTTTCAGCCTTGGCATTATCAGCTTTGAAGACTGTGAAAATCATTTCCAGGGTTGGCATTTGCTTCCATCAGCCTGGCCCTGATCTTGAAGCAAGTGCAGGAGCCAGCTCGTCCTTCAGATAAAACTGCAGGTGATGCTGTCCTATCACCCACGGCTGGCACGGGCTGTGCGTGGGCACAGAGCTGGGGATACCCCTGCAGAAGCAAAACGGAGGAGAAAAAGGCACACATCGTGGATGAGCAAATGAATGCACAGGCACAGCCTGGAGGCTGCGCTGCAGAGATGTGCAGGCAGCATTTGTGCAGGGCAGGGCAGTGCCGGGGGATGGTCACCCCACGTCCCACCACCGTGCTGCAGCCGGCAGAGGAAAGCTGGCTCTCAGCTCACCTCTCCCCCAAAGGGGCAACGGCCCCTAGCAGCACCACCTGCGTTCCCACCGTAGGGAGCAGGGCTGAGGAAGCATCCCTCATAAAGCACAGCACCGCTGCCTCTGAGAAGGTGGAGAACAAGCTGAGCAGCAGCCGCGGCTGCTGGGGTCTTCCTCACCCTTTTACGAGGAGCTCCTGGCAGCAGCTTGCAGAACCCTCACACCGATCGCCTTGGACAAAGGCTTTGGGCCTCAAACCCACTGCAGACTGCAACCCAGGGCAGGTGCTGGAGACCCACGGAGCTCTCTGGGGCTGGCGAGAGGCAGGAAGGACCAAGACAGCAGAGAGCTTTGCAAACTCAACTCAGCCCTCTCCATAGGGATGTGTCCATGAGTTTCATAGTCATAAAATCACAGAAGGGTTTGGGTTGGGAGAGACCTTTAAAGATCTTCCAGTCTGACCTCTCACAGTGGCCACAGCCATCTGCAACTGGAGCAGGCTGCTCAGAGCTCCAAACAACTTGACCTGCAATGGTCCCAGGGATGAGGCTTCTACCACCTCTCAGGGCAACCTGGGCCAGGCTCTCAGCACCCTCAAGGTAAAGAATTTCTGATTTCATTTTCCTTCTCTTCAGATACTGCTTGTGTAGCCTTGCATTTACTTTACCCCTGGAGGCTGTGGCAGAGGAGTACAGATGGTATTGCCTGGATGTTCCCCTGGCAGTGCTGAGCAGCCACTGGTGGTGGCAGTGACCATGGAAAGGAATAATCACATCAGAAGTGTGGGGATGGGGAAAAACTCACTGCCTGATGCTACCAAAGGCAACACATGGGGCAGCCTCATGTCCAGGTTGTCAAAGGCTTGAGCCTGCCTGCTCACCATTGAGGAGCTGCTGCAAGCTCCCAGTGACCCCACCACAAAGCACCTACCCTTCTTCCCACCTCATGCAGCATGGAAAGACCCACACCCCCCAAATCCAGCACCTCCTGGGCACTCTCCTCCCTTTCATCACCCCCAAAGCTCATTTCTGGGTTCCTGCCATAGCCTGCTGCTGAGGGACTGTGCCAGGGGCTGAGCAGAGCTCAGCAAACAGCTCTGTTCTGCTAAGGCCTGCTACCTGCATGACCAGGGAGGGGTCAGGGTGGCTTGTTCCTCATCATCTTAAGCAGACGGATTGCCACCATCACAGCCATCGTGCCCAGGCTTCGGGGCTGTAGGTCTGTACTGGAACATCCTGCACTGCGCTGGGGAACAGCTGCTGCTCCACAGGTGTCCCCTTCTCTGGTTACCCAAAGCCGTGTGGGTGAGTTTGCATTTACACTGCCAGGCGAAGCCCAGCGAGTCCTGCCAAGACACTAATCAGCACCGGAGCACAGAGAGAGGCTGCTGCAGTCAGATGTCACCGTCCACTTCCTCAGCACCGGTCTGCCTGCCCAGCCTCGGAGCAGCCCCTTTGTGATGCTGAGGCTGCTTGATCTTAGAAAGAGAGAGCTGGCAGGGAGAGCTCCAGAAGTCTGGGCTCTAATCCCAGCCTGGCCACAAGACTTCCAGGAAAAGGACCCAGGCTGTGATCCTCTCCCAGCCCACAATTTCTCCAGCTCTCAAGGGTGATGTGTCTCATCAGCGCTTCCTGCTGTGCTTCCACTTGGTCAGGGAGCAGAAAGCAGAGCAGGTAGTGTCTATTTTCAATCATAAAAACACTTAGGGCTTGAGTGAAGAGTAGAGGAGGAGGTCGCAGGCAGAGCTCCAGCAGCCACCAAGGACCATGTTCTGCCTAAGTACCACCAGTACTGGAACATCTGATCAGATACTCTGCCTAAACTTTCTACCAAGGAAGGTTTCCCTTTCATGACCTCCTCAGTCTCTCTCATTATGCCAGGATGTTCTTGATAGTGACATTGCAGCCTACAGCAAGAGAAGAGCTAGTGACAAGACCACCACTTGCAACGGGCAGTGCCAAGTCTGAGGCACACAGAGAGCTGCAGCCCCTGCGAGCGTCCCAGCAGGGCACTGAGCAATGCAAAGACTCCAAACAATCTGCCTGATGCCAACCTGATCCTGCAGGTTCTTCACAGATTCAGGTCTGGCTTAGAAGGG
Organism: Tricholaema leucomelas; assembly: GCA_013400475.1. Classification (NCBI taxonomy): domain Eukaryota; kingdom Metazoa; phylum Chordata; class Aves; order Piciformes; family Lybiidae; genus Tricholaema lacrymosa; species Tricholaema leucomelas. Next base: position 1,045,893 of record WAAF01008019.1, read on the forward strand.
ACCTCAAAGCTCATCCAGTTCCAATCCCCTGCCATAGGCAGGGACACCTCCCACCAGCATAGGTTACTCAAGGCCTCATCCAACCTGGCCTTGAACACCTCCAGGGAGGGGGCATCCACAGCCTCCCTGGGCAACCTGTGCCAGTGTCTCACCACTCTCACTGCCAAGAACTTCTTCCTCATCTCCAGTCTAGATCTGCCCTCCTCAAGCTTCAATCCATCCCTCTCATCCTAATAGTCGTCTCCCAAAAGATGAGAGAGGAGTGGCAGAAGTGCAACCCAGGACACAGTCCCACCTTTCCAGGGGCACCAGTCCCCATCAGTGCATGCAAAGTACTGGGGCAGGGGAATAAGGCAGAGGCTCCTGAGAGCCAACTGCAGGCACCTGGGGAATGGTGTAAAAGGGAATTTTTGTTACTCAGGAAACTTTTCCTGGACTCCAAGCCAGACCAAAGTGTTAAACAATAGGCCCCATGCCATCACCACAGGCTTGCACCCCATTAAGGTCAACTCAAGACATGTAAAGCTCAGCGGCCTCCATCTGGGGGATCTGCAGGAGGTTGTTCTGGTCATGAGGCTCAGACTCACTGCCTGTTTTTTGTCCTTCCCTCAACATGACCCAGAGAAGTCCACTGCTGAAGCAAAGATCAGGCCAGCCTGGACTGCTGCTGTAAGGTAGGTCCTCCCCTGCTCTTCCCTCACCCCCCAGACATGGGTGCAAACCTGCCCTCCAGCCCCACTGCCCCCAGAAATCTGGGATGTGCTCTCACCTATCTCCCAGGGAAGCTGAGAGGTTGAGCAGGACAGCCAGACCAGGAGGATGGAGCCTTGCGCAAGGTCATGCAGCCAGGGCACAGCCAGGGCTCTGTGAGCCCCACGACTGGAGTGCGATGGAGGAGTGATGAAGGATGGGGAATTTGCCAGCAGGAACCCTGAGCCCACCTGTGGGGGGCACCGATCCCACATCAGCACAGCCCTGCTGAGGGGGAGGGAAGCAGTCCCATTCCCAACATGTGCTGCACGTTGGTACCTTCCCAGGCTCTCCACACTGCTTGTGCTGAGACCAGGAGCAATTTCTCCAGGGAGAACAACCTCCAAACGTTCATTGCTCCCAGGAAAGCAATTCATTACATCCAAAGGCCATCTGCTTTTGGAACCTGGAATGTCTCGTGGTCACCGGCTCACTGGCACGCTCTTGCTCAGGGTGGCACCTGGAGGTCCAGCAGTGGCAGATCCGAATCCATAAACAGGATGGTGAAACAAAAACTCCCCAGGATGGTGATAACAGACTGGCACAAACTCTGCTGGATGTCATCCAGCAGCTCACTGCTGGAAAAACCTTCACCTTGAGTGATTCTGTGCTATGAAAAAGAAGGAGCCCAGGAAGAAAACATAGCTAGTGACAAGGTGACACTTGGCACTGCCACCTGCAGACCCCTCCACAGGCTTTGCCCCAGCTGAGGGATGGGAAGGGGCTTGGCTGGGATCCTCAGCATAGTTATAGTGGATGTGCAGGAGCTGTCCCAAAGGATGAGGTGTCCCAAGGGAGGGGGTCTCACCCAGGCAGGCAGGTCCTGCAGCTCCTCAAGGATCCCCACCCCTGCCCTTGGGGTGGGATCCAAAGCACCGACCCAGATTGATCATTTAGCCCAGCCCTGGAACAGCAATTCTCTAGCCCAAAGGCGAGAAGGTTCTCCAGCAAAGTATCCTGGAGTATTTAGAAGTGCCATTTGCTCAAGGCAGGGTGAGCAGAGGGGCTGCAGTGACTGGCAGTCCTCGCTCCAGCAGCTCACACTGCACTGACAGCTTGGCTGCATCTAGTTCAAGCCAGCTCTGCCAGGCAGCACACAGCTCTGCCACGGACTCTGCAGCCTGGGATGGGTCAAGCCTGGAGGAACAGTTGGGGTCTGTCCCATCAGCAGGTGCTGGGAAGGAGCACACCGTCCTAGGGCACCCGTGGAAAGCGAGGCTGAGCCGTTTCTGGACAGGGCTCTAGGCTTGCCATGACCTAAAGGGATTCATTTTAAACTTCTCTTTGAAGTGGAGCAAACTGAGACAAAACACAGCCCACACAGCGAGGAGGTTTTCTCCCCCGGCAGAACCCTTGCTGCTATGTGCCATGGTAAATCTTTCAGTTGCATGTGTGATGAGCCTCCCGAAAAGGCCTCCAAGAGCTACAGCCTGGGCTAAAACAAAAATGGGCAAGGATTAAAAAACAGCAACAAAACTTCTGCCCCGAGAGCACTTCCTGCAGCTCTTGCCTGTCAGACAGCATCTGCAGGCAGTGCCATCCACCCACGCTGACCTCAGCCCACCTGCTCCAGGGCCACTGCTGTTCTTAGAATAAAATAGAATCAACCAGGTTGGAAGAGACCTCCAAGCTCATCCAATCCAACCTAGCACCCAGCCCTATCCAGTCAACCAGACCATGGCACTAAGTGCCTCATCCAGGCTTTTCCTGAACACCCCCAGGGACGGTGACTCCACCACCTCCCTGGGCAGCCCATTCCAATGCCAATCACTCTCTCTGCCAACAACTTCCTCCTAACATCCAGCCTATACTTCCCTCGGCACAACTTGAGGCTGTGTCCCCTTGTTCTGTTGCTGGGTGCCTGGGAGAAGAGACCAACCCCCACCTGGCTACAACCACCTCTCAGGTAGCTGCAGACAGCAATGAGGTCTGCCCTGAGCCTCCTCTTCTCCAGGCTAAACAACCCCAGCTCCCTCAGCCTCTCCTCATAGGGTTTGTGTTCCAGGCCCCTCACCAGCTTTGTTGCCCTTCTCTGGACATGTTCCAGCACCTCAACATCTCTCTTGAATTGAGGAGCCCAGAACTCCTCTGCCTTCCTCTGCCTGTCCAGGATCTGCTGTCTCTTGGCCATGCAGCAGCTGCTCCTCAGTCCTGTTTGTACTTCTGAGTCAGGTCCTGCCAACACCAAGCCGCAGGGGTGGGAGTGAGCCCCTGAGCACCACCACAGAGACCAGGCAAGGGAACCTGGGCTTCAGAACAGCCCTGGCACAGCCCTGCGCAACGGCCGCAAGTGCTGAGCAGGATCGCCCGGGGCTGGCAGCCCAGAGCTGCACAGAGCAGATGCCTCTCACGCAGGGTTTGCCATACTGCCTCCTCATGCCCACCTGGCCACGGCCTTGGCTCCACATGCAGACTCACCACAGAAGCACCAGAGGCAGCTATAAGACAGCAGCCCTGGGTTACACAAAAGCAGCAGCAGGCTGTGGCTGGCAGCACCTACCTGGGTGCCAAGGGTGCCCCAGGGGACCCAAGGCCTGGCTCTGCTGGGAGAACAGGAGGCTGGTGTCCCATGAGAAAACAAAGTAGGAGTGTAGAGATGACCCAACAGGGGACTGTGGGCAGACAGACCTCTCCTGCCCAGAGCTTGGGGACTTCTGGATCCAGAGTATTCCAGCTGCTCCAGAAGCAGCTCCCACAAGCAGCCAAGCAGCAGCTGTCCCGGGGGCACAGGCACACACCCTGGCAAACCCACACGCTCAGTGCACACAGCTGGCATGGATTTGGCTCTCACAGGTGTCATCAGCATCCTGAAGAAGGTGAAGGTGCCTGGCAGGGTGAACATGGCAGAGGTGTGGGGTCACCATCCCCGCGCGGCCAGCGCAGCTGGGGCAGGGCTCGGCGGCCGCGGTGCTGCTGGCGTGAGGGTTGGGCTCGCTGAGCTCAGAGGGCTGCTCCAGCCCACACGATCCATGCTCCCATGACCACATGGCTGCCCTCAAACCCATAACCATCCATCTTGCCTTGGCAGCCTGTCCAACCATCAACCTGCAAATGCATTTCAGCAGAGCAGAGGTCTGTTCCAAACCACAGCATAACTCACAGCCCTCTGCAATCTGCCTCTTCTTTTTCCTCCTTTTCCGAGACCGAGCACAGCCTCTCCGCTCCTCTCCGCTCCAGCTCCCATCAGCTGCTGCAGCTCTCCTTGCTGTCAGCTTCAGAGACTTTTTCCCCTCAGAATTTCCAATACTGGGTAGGGAACTTTGTCCATCAGAGCAAATATTCCCAGGGATCTAGAACAGGAGCTGAGCTTCTTCAGCAGCTCTCCAAAATCTGCAGCTTCTCATTTGTCTGAGACAGGCTGGAAAATGCTGCTGTACTTAGGGCTGCTGAAGTGGAGAGTGTGAAGAGTTTCCAATGCCCAGTTTTGGGCTCTCCACACCTTCTATGTCCCCAGCCAGCAAACCCAGTGAGAGCAGCAGGGTGAGGACACACCTCACTGCCTGCCCCCTCCGGCCAAGGCTCTGTGAAATCTGCAGAGGAAGAACCAGTGTGTGACTGTGGGTGAGGGAGACGCTGGGCAGGGATGAAGGCTAGGAAGCAGGGCTGGGGATGTGACAGGAGACAGCCTTCCTGGGCCATCTCTGAGCCAGAATAGAATCAGAGACTCATTTGGGTAGGAAGAAACCTCTCAAGCTCATCCAGTCCAACCCCTCTGCACTGAGCAGGGACAGCTGCACCTGCAGCAGGTTGCTCAGAGCTCCAGACAGCCTCACCTGGAATGGTTCCAGGGATGGGACAGCTCCCACCTCTGGGAAACCTGGGCCAGGGTCTCACCACCCTCAGAGGAGAAATGTCTTCCTTTCATCCAGTCCAAATGACAGAATCACAGAATGCACCTGGCTGGAAGAGACCTTCAGGAACCTCCAATCCAACCTTCTCCCTCTTTCAGTTCAGACCATCAGCCCTGGTCCTGTCACAACAGGCCCTGATCAAAACTCTGTTCCCAGCCTTCTGATCAGTCCCTTTAAGCACTGGAAGGCCACCAGAAGGTCTCCTGCAGCCTTCTCCTCTCCAGGCTGAACATCCCCAACTCTCCCAGCCTGGCCTCACAGCAGAGCCCTTCCAGCCCTGCCAGCACTGCTGTGGCCTCCTCTGGCCCTGCTCCAGCAGGTCCCTGCCTGTGCTGAGGACTCCAGAGCTGCCCCAGCGCTGCAGGGGGGGTCAGCAGAGCACAGCAGAGGAGCAGAATCCCCTCCCTGCCCCTGCTGCCCACACTGCTGGGGACCAGCCCAGGAGAGGCTGGGTCCAGGCTGTGAGCACACAAAGGTTTCCTCAGGCTGCCAACAGCCCCAGCTTCTAACAGCTCAAGGACTCCTGCAGCAGTTCCTTACTTCTGCAAGCTTTGCCTGCTCCAGTTCATTGTCCCACCACACCACACCTGGGTCAGCAAGTAAGGGCAGCATTCATGGCAGATAGTCTGCAGAACCACCTCAGAAAGCCCAAACTGGACCAGCCTTAAAGCCACCAAGTTTGGTACAACGTGGAGGAACCAGTGGAGATCTCCAGGTGCTCCTGCACAGAGAAACACAGAACCACAGAGCTGTTTCAGCTGGGAAAGGCCTCTGAGATCAGCCAGTCCAACTGGCAACCTAAGACCACCAAGCAGGTCTCCCAGCAGGAAGATCTCAGGACTAGAAGGGCAACAAAAGCTCTTCAGACCCCAAATCAGGGAACATTCTTGCCTGGTTATGTCACAGTGCTGGGCAGGTTTGAGCTGTGGCTGCTGATCATAAAGAGAAGCAGCAACCCAGGACAGGGGATGAGGGGAGGGCTGTGAGACCCTCCCAGGCTGGTGGGTGCCTCCCATGCAGGACCATCACCTCCCTTTTGCTAGCCACGGCTCCTCCAGCTGCTTCAGGAAGCTCTGGGGAGTCCTGCCAGCCTTCATTAAGAAGGAGCTTTGTGGTTCACAGCCTGCCCAGGTAGCAAACAACATCAGGATTAACCCCAAATACGTGCATTCATCTTTTTTAAAAGCAGGTTTCTTTTTCTCCCCCCTCAGCACAAGTCAGCATTTCTAAAGTCTATTTTGGAAGTGCAGGAGGGCTGCATGGGGCCTGCCCCAAAGCAGGGGCTGCAGCTAACAGAACGGCTCTGTATGGAACACAGCGAGGAAACTATTTCCTCAAGGTGGAAATTTATTGCTCCAAGGTGGAAGGCAGAGTGTTTTAAAGAGGTTTTTAATTAATGAAGGGAAAAGTGCCAGGAATGTGCTGCACGTTTGGGCTGCTGCCATAAACACTGCTGACCTGTCCAGGGCTCTGCCAGGCTTCACCTGGGAGAGAGCCACCACAGAGGCATCAGCAGGCTCCCGCACCTTCAGCACGCACTGCGCCAGCCCCGCAGCTCTGCCAAGCAGTGGCTGGGCCAAGAGGGCTGTCCCTTGGGGTGCCAAAGGCTCGGGGCTCTTGGCCCTTCAGGCCAGAGGGCAAAGGCAAGCACCAATCGTCCCTGGAGCTGGAAGGCAGTGGTGTGGCAGGGCTTGGCAGGATATTTATAGCACCCTTGGGCCAGGAAGGGACTGGCAGAGCTGAAAGAATTTCCCCCCTTTGCTCTTCCCACCCCTCCCCAGCAATGCCATTCTAGGCTCTCTCACCCAGGCACTCTACCAGTGGCCCCAGTCCCCAGGTGCTAAGTCCCAGCAGCTCCCATCAAACCCTGGAGCCGCACGGCCCCGGTTTTCAAAGGCATTGCAGCTCTTAAACTTGCAGACTGGTGCTGAGTGGGATTCCTTTTCAAAGCACCTCGAGATTTAAAGCACCCCAGGGGGAACGGTGGCAAATCTCATCCTACAGGTGTTCTTCCTCACGATTCCCAGACGAAGCAAGTTCCAGGAGCACATGGCATGAGGCTCGGCCCAAGACACACAGATGCCAGCTCACATGGCTGCCTCTCCTGCCATGCAGCAGTCCTCTCTTCTAGCCAGCCAGACCAAACTGGAGCATCTGAGCCCCGTGCCTAAATAATTCACTCTCTCATGCTCTTCTGCCAGTGCCACAGGACAATTAACATGTGAAGCCTGCTGATAAGCAGAGTTTACAATCCAGACCAGAGGAACCAAGGCTCAGAAGCTAATATTATAAGAGCCCTGTGCCCATAAACATCCCACTTCTGGTGGGCTCCCCAGCCAATTAATCACACACAGAAATGCTGGCTGAGCATTCGTGGCCCACATAAGCTCCTTGCTGAAAAAACAAACCTCCAGAGTGGGCAGCAGCAGACCGAGCAGGAGATGGTGTGCTGGGGAGGAAAACACACCCGGAGCGAGGACGAGATGTGACCTGTGTTTATAGGGCTGTGGGGCTTGGGGCTCTGCTCTGCTACAGCAAACAAGAAAAGTCCTCCTCTTCTTGGGGGGAACAAAGCCAAACCATAACAAACCAATGGCCAAGCCATGAAGCTCATTTTGCCCTTGAAAAATCAAGAGAGATTAGTTTTCACCTTTGCTTATGAGCCCCTCTCAGAGCCCAGTGGCTGGGTACAGCAAAGCCTCCCCCAGATCCTGGGCTTGGGATCCCCTCTCTCCACAGAGACCAGACCAGCAAGCAGTGCTCTACCCTCGTCCTGCTGCTCTGCTCAATGAGCTTGAGAACTTGGTGCCCTTTCTCCTGCCACAACTAATGGCAGAGCTGCAGAGAGCTCTTTCAGTTTTCTGCTTTTGTCCTGTTGGCTCTCCTGTGACCCATCCCAGACGGAGATCCTGCTCCTGTCCCAGTTCTCCCTTCCAGTTCCCAGGCCGAACTAGACCTGAGCCAGCAGGTCCCACAGCATAGCTATCATCTGGGAGACAGCTCAACACCCAAGGAGCTTTGCTCTGTGCATACCTGAGGTGGCAGCAGGGAACACAGCTTGCAACAGCCCCCAACAGATGCTAGAGTGACCTGCTGAAAAACTGGAGGTGATCCATCCGTTCTGGGAAGGGCCTGGCTGCTCCATGTGCTGCTTCCCTGCTGGCTCCACGGAGTAGCAGGGCACTCCTTAGACATCAGGAGGAAGTTCTTCACAATGAGAGTAGGAAAATACTGGAACAGGTTGCCCAGGGATGTAGTGGAGTCCCCATTCCTGGAGACATTCGAGGTCAAACTTGATGGGGGCCTGAGCAACCTGATCTAGTCAAAGGCGTGCCTGCTGACTGCAGGGGGCTGGACAAGATGAGCTTTGATTTGCCCTTGTTTCCTCAGGTGACCCTGAGTGCAGGTGGGAGGGTGGCACTTGTCGCCCTGGCACTGTCTGACAGCAAAGAACCGCTGAGTGCTCCTACGGCGAGGTGTGCGCTTGGGCTGTGATCCCCCTCTGCGCACCCACCGCCGGTCTGGCCCTGCTGCAGGATGAAGCACAGCTCTCTGCTCCTCCTGAGGACCCTTCTCAGGGCTCCAAGCACCCCTGCAGCCCACGTCGGCTGGGCTGGCTCCACCCAGAGGACCGCCGGCAGCCGTGCCTGGACTCTTCCCGAAGTTCGTTTCAAAGGAGTTGTCAGATCCTCAGCAGAGGGTCCAGCTCGGCGACAGCTCTGCAGCACACGCAGCTCTTGTGTAAACAGCCTTTGATGTCAGCAGGACAGCTCCCAGCCCTGTTTGCTGCCCGCCTTGCTTCTCCAGGAGGAGCACTAACGGCTGCCAGCATCTCCCTGCTCCGCCCGGGCGCTCTGCACGCCCTGCTCCAGGACACGCACACGTCTGGCTCGCCCCCAGCTGCGGCTCTCAGCAAGCCACAAGTATTTGTTTCTTGGAGCAAGACATTGTGAAAAAGCCACGAGGGTAGCTGGTGCAGAGGAGCTCGTTAGCTGCAGCTAATTGCCATCCCTTCATTAAGCCGAGGCTGAAGAGGCCAGCGGAGATGCAGCCAGCCCCGAGCAGCTTTCACCACGGGCTCTGCATGGCTGAGGAGCTCTCCTGGATGAGGAACAGGCAGAGCAGGGCTGAGGACCCACAGACGGCGAGGCTGAGCAGGAGACGCTGGAGCAGGGACTGGGGCAAGCCCAGAAAACATGCTGGGCACCTCAACCTTGGGGTGCTGCAGACACCCCTGTCCCTGGGCCAGGCAGCTGGGGCACACAAACCAACACGAAACTCCAGTCTAGCACAGCCTGCTCTGTGGCTGCACTCTGCTGAACCCCCTGGCTTTAAAGTGAGGCTGATGCAGTCAGTGGCACAGCAGCCTGGCAACATCCCAAGCGATGCTGTGATCCCTCCAGCCCCATCCTGGAGCTGAAGATGTTTCAGACAGGAGGGAAGCATCTGGACATCACATCAGTCTGTCCTTCTGGCCTCGGGAAGCTGCTGGCCAGGGACACATCCCTGTTAATCTCCTACTGCCCAAACTGCCCCTGAGGAGAGAGGTTAATTAGCAAAAGAACCCCGACCAACCTCTTCAGCCACTCCACCATCACGCCTCTGCCACCACTCTGGAAAGCTGCGAGGAAGAAGGGCAGGAGGAGCCCCAGAGCAGGTGGGCAGAGCTGTAGCTCACCAGCCAAGCCTGATGTGTTCCTCTTGCAGGGCTGCTGGAGGACCCCATCCCAGAGCCCACCCAGGGCCAGTGCTGCCCCTTTCAGCAGGGCGTTGGGTTTGCTGGACCTGAGCTCTGACCTGGGAAAAGAGAAGGGTCGTTGCTGGCCCTGTGTCACCCGTGAAGCTGTGATCTCCAGCCTGCAGCCATCCCAACCATGCAGCAGGCTGCAGACAGCTCCTCTGCTCTGCTCCCTCAGCCTTCAGCTTTTGCTTTTTAATTTCCTGTGGTCTCCCAGGGATGGCATTTCCCAGATGCCATGGATTGGGTCGGTGGGAGAGGACATAAGTGACATGAGTCTGGGTGGGCACAGAGCAGCTACCTGCAAGGACCAGGCTGACTCACGATGTTATCCAAACGTGTCAAGCCACAACCAGCTTTAACACACACAACCTCTAAAAGACTCCAGATGATTTAACCTGCTGGCTGCTGGAGATAAAATGAAGCCTGAGGTGAAGAGAGAAGTGACCATTTTCCAGGAGTAGCACTGTTCCACCTTGAGGTATGACCTTGCAGGGGCACAGGGAGCAGGCACTGAGCTGGCCCAGAGCAGCTGGGGAGGAGGCTCCAAGGCAATCCCAAAGAAAACACAGACTTAGTTTAGTTGGAAGAGACCTTTAAGGTCATCATGTCCAAACATTAACCCAGCACGGCCAGGCCACCACTAAACCATCTCCCTCAGCACCTCATCTCCTTGGCTTTTCAATCCCTCCAGGGATTGGCCTCCACCACTGCCCTGGGCAGCCTGGTCCAGGGCTTGACAGCCCTTTTAGGGAAGAAATTCTTCTGAACATCCAAACTAAATGTCCCTGGCACACCTTGAGGACACCACTTCTTGTCCTATCATTTGTTACTTGGGAGAAAAGACCAAACCCCACCTCCCTCCAATCTCCTCTCAGGGAGTTGCAGAGAGCAGTGAGGTCTCCTCTCAGCTTCCTCTTCTCCAGGCTGAAGAACCTTAGGTCCCTTAGCTGCTCCTCACTGCCCTGTTCTTCAGACCCTTCCCAAGCTTCACTGCTCTCCTTTGACCACACCAAGAGAAGGCAGGGAGCAGGCATGAAGCCAGCCATGAAGAGCAGCCCTGGCTTGGGCAGCTGCTTGACCCCTCTCAGCACAGAGCAGCACAGCCCCAGCAATGCCATCACCTGGAGAAGACTCAAACCCTGCTCTCCAGCTACTTTTCTTCAGGGAGGAGCTGACACTGCTCTTGACTTGAAAGTGCCTTAGGCTGAGCTTCCTGGCCCCAGCCCAGTGCCTGCCACTAAATCCTTGCTGTATGAATTTGCTGTAAACTTCAGACTCCACAACCCCTCCTCAAGGCCCTCAGCATCCTGCCTGCACCACACACCAGTGCCCTGCATGCAAGTAGAGAAGAGCCGGGCAGAGGCAGCAGCACAGAGTGGGCTTGAGGAGCTGTGCGCAGGGGGTCAGTGCTCAGGGCTCTCCTGCCCAGCTCTGCAGGGAGCTGGGGATGCAGCTGAGATCCAGAGGGAGGGGGAGGTCACTGGAGGTTCATCACAGACCCCAGATTCATGCTGGGAATCCTGTCCAAAAAGGTGACTGAAAGCAGAAGGTCCTGGACAATGACAGCAACCCCCGGGGCCTGCAAGGTGAAGCAGAGCCCAGGAGAGCAGCACCACTGCCTGACCCACACAGGGCTCAGCCAGCAGCATCCAGACAAAACCAAGAGGGGCTGGAGGCAAAGGCAGCACCTGCAAGCCCCAAGGGAGCGAGAGCAGCTGGATGGCAGAGCTCTCCACGGCATCAGCAGAGCCAGGACTTCACGCTGGGGCTGCTGCCAAGTCAGCACTTGCTGCGCAGGAAAGCAGAAGCCACTTCTTCATGAGCTCCATTTTATCAGCAGTACAGCACAGGAGGGCTGACAAAAAGCACTCAGAGGTCTGTGGGATGCCTCAGGAGTTAACAAGAAACTGTGCCTAAAGGAGCATTGCCCTGGAAACAGCAGTTTCAGAGCCACCCTCCTCCTGTCAGGGGTCCTCAAAGACCAGGACTGCTCTGCTCCAGGCTGTGCTGGGCAGTGCAGCTCTCCCAGCAACATGAGTTGCTGAGGATTCTTTTTTTTTTTTCCCTCTGAGTGTGTAAATAAATATGAATATTCTACAGCAAAGACCTCCCAGGATCTAAATGTTATCTTAAATTGATCTCAAAACTAAACAGCTTTGCCACATCTGTACACTAACAAAGCAACAAATCACAAGGGAGGAATTTGATCTGCATGGGTTTCACCCAAAGCCCCACACTGTACACCATTTCCAACAGCAGTTGTCACAGTTCAGTAGAGACCTTGTCAGAGCTTTGGGTGAAGCTCATTTCACTTCCTCACCAGTATCAGGAGACATCACAGCCTGGGCTGTATCTCACGTGGCGTTACTGACAATAAACCCCAGTACCCTCACATCTGATATCCTCTTCGACATCAGGAGGGAGTTGTTCACAGTAAGAGTGCTAAAATACTGGAACGGGTTTGCCCAGGGCTATGACTGAGGCCCCGTGCCTGGAGACATTCAAGATGAGACTGGATGTGGCCCTGGGCAGCCTGCTCTAGTTGGAAGTGTTGGCCAAGATGACCCTTGAGGGTCCCTTCCAACCTGATGTAATCTGTGAATCCTGTTTCCTGCAGCCCATTAGCACATCACAGCTGTCTGGCAGCCCGTGGCACTCTGCACCCCACCCAGCTGAGGGACCACACACTTCAAACACCCGACACGGAGCCTCTCCTCTGGCTCCCTCCTGGGCAGCCAGCAGCGGTGCTGTCATCTGAGCAATGCGGGCAGGCATGCGGGAGCTGTCAGTCAGCCGGGGGCTCCGCAGCCAGAGCTGCTGGCAGGGCATGATGGTGCACGTTGGGGACACTCAGAGGCCCTCCTGCAAGCCTGCAGCAGGTCGAAGTCTCCCTGCTGGCAGTGGAAATCTGTCTCAGGGAGGAGCACAGGATAAAAACAAAACCTGTGAAATCAGGGCAGATTCTAATCTTGCTGAGGGGGATCTGCAGCCCTTGGAACAGTGTTTACAATCAGTAACTGCAACCACCAGAACACAAAAAAACGGTGAGCAGAGCTTCTGCTGAGCCCAGCCAAGCAAGAACCCTGCTAATGCTGCTTCCTCCACCGCCAGCGGCTCTGGGCTCCCAGCAAAGACCTCATCCTGATCCAGCAGCAACCAGGGTGGTAGAACAGAAATAATGGCTCGATCCTACATGGTGCTGAGCACTGACCTGGCCCAGCCAAGTGCATCAGTGCCGGCTTTGTTTGATAATGTGAGTGCTGGGAGCAAACTGGGATTCAGCTGGAGAACAGAAGGCTCTGGGGAGACCTTACAGCAGCCTTCCAGTACCGAAGGAGAAGGCTCTAGCAGGGGGACACTATTCACAAGGACTTGCAGCACCAGCACAAGGGCTTTAAACTAGAGCAGGGCAGATTCAGGTTGGACAGCAGGAAGAAGCTCTTTACCATGAGAGTGGTGGAATACTGGAACAGGCTGCCCAGAAAGGGGATGGAGACCCCATCCCTGGAGACATTCAAGGTCAGGCTTGATGGAGCTTTAAGCAACTTGATCTAGTTGGCCATGTCCCTGGTGACTGCAGGGGGGTTAGAATAGATGAGCCTGAAAGGTCCCTTCCAACCCTGTGCATTCCATGGTTCTATGATCACTGTGTGTTAGCTGGAAGAGAGCTAAACTTTTCAGCACTGCAGGAACCAAGAGGCACCAGTTCAGAGGGGACTGACCCAGCCTGGCTGCTCTTAACACTGAAGTGCAGAGACAAACAATCTCCTGGGGCAGCTGCCACCAGCCTTGGCTCCTGTGGGCTTGGGGTACATTAACACATGTGGGCAGGTTCCTGCTTTCATTCCAGCTTGCTTTAGTTTCTGGAAAAGGGTTGCTCGAACCTGGTTTGTTACTGGTTCAACTGCCACATCCTCCTACAGAGGCTGGCAAGGTACAGGCATCTGGAGGGGTCTCAGGATCAAGGTCTTGGAGGCCAAGAAAGATGAGCCACTCTTTTACAAACCAGCATGTCTCAGAGGGTGTGAAAGCAGGGTTACAAGGCATGAGGGACAGCAGAGAAATGCAGAGCACCGTGGCCACGCGTTGGAGCGTCCACAGCCTGGCTACAGCGAGGCAGCAGCCCTGTCGATGAACTGAGCCAGCCTCACGTCTCTCTTGGTCAGGCCGCCGCAGTCGTGGGATGTCAGAGTGATCTGCACCTGCCAATAAGCAAAAGCAGAGGTTCCAGAGCCAGCCTGAGCAGAAGCTCAAGGGAACAGTCTCTGTGGTGAACTGCTCCCAGTCAGGAGGCAGCCAGACACCCACTGCTGATGGAAAGCAGAGGATGTTGCAGGGGAGGAGGCTTCGCGGAGCCTGGAGCCTAGCCAGAGGGAGCCCCTTCACACAACAGAAGAGGCTCTGCACTGCTGGGCTTCACCCAAGGAGAGGTGTCCAATTAACTCATGCTTTCCACTCACATTCCAGGGATCAGTTTCACGAAGAGCCTGGGCCAGTGCCCAAGCTGCCAAGAGCCCAGTCAGGGGCTCGGGCACTTTGCTACAAACCAGCACCCTGAAGGTGAGAAGATTGTAAAGCTTGGTGCAGCTTCACCTCCGAAAGCAAAACAAACCGAGTGGGGCACCCTGCTAGGAGGCAGCTGCCTGCATGGCTGTGTTTAGACTGAGCCAGAGGACAGGCTGGGTGTTACTTGGGCTTGCCCTTGACTGAGATCTTGGAAAAAGAGGGGGGAAAGGAGCATTTCTGAATAGTCTGGAAAGCCAAGGAAACCGTGACGAGTAGGTGGTCAGGACTTGGTTCAGTGATCGTTCAATGTCCCCTTAAACACGGTGACCCTAAAGGGCTGATGAGGAGCCTGTGCTGGTGGGATGTCTCTGTTAGAGCAGAGAGGTGGAGATGTCCCAGGGGTGGTGGGTCCCACATGTGCTTGCAATCTATTTTAGTGGGATTGCCACAGATTTGCAAACTGCTCCAACCCCACACAATGCAATGAGAGGCATTGGAAAATAAGAATCAAGGCAGAGCAGTAAACTCCCCCTTCACACAGCACCTTTCATTCAAGGACTGCAGTGCTCCTTGCAGCCCTTGTAAATGGGAGACCACCATCAGCTAGGTGACATTATAAACATATTTTATAAGCTGCTATGCTGAGCCATAGGAGCCTACAGTTCTGAAAGAAATCAGCCCTGAAGTGAGGCTCCCACTCAGGTACCGGCACACTGATGGTCTGCTGCCCTGCACTGCTGGGCTCCTGGCTTGCTGCACAGAAAGGAAAGAGAGCTGCTCTAACTTACCCAGGTCAGCTGAAGAGGAGTGTAAACGTTTCTCTCTTACTCATAGATCTCAGCTAGAGAGGCGAGGTGACAGGTTCTAATCATGCAGCTGGTGGCCATCACAAAGAACTTGACTCTCAATGCCTCAGAACTAGAGGCACCTCAGCATCTCTTTCAAATCTTGCACCTCCACCTCCTTCCACTTCACATCTTCTACAGAAACTGCCAAACACACCTGGAGAGGAAGAGGCAGTGTTCTGCTCTCCTGTGACATCTTACCTTGCTGTAGACATTGAACCACTCTGGGTGGTGATTCATCTTCTCTGCTTGTAGAGCAACACGGGTCATGAATCCAAAGGCCTAAGGAGAGAAAGAATCCAAGGAGAATGCACAGCCTCCTGCCAGCACACCAGGGAGAATGCACAGCCCCCTGCCAGCACTGCCAGGGAGAATGCACAGCCCTCTGCCAGCACTGCCAGCACACCAGGGAGAATGCACAGCCCCCTGCCAGCACTGCCAGCACACCAGGGAGAATGCACAGCCCCCTGCCAGCACACCAGGGAGAATGCACAGCCCCCTGCTAGCAATGGGGTTCCCAATCCTCTGCCACTATACTCTGCACAGGATGCAGGTTTTAACATGGGTTCAAGCAGAGAATAACCACAGGCCCTTGCCAAAATACTCAGGAGTGAAATCACTGCCTCCTAATGCAGATGAGAGTGTCCAAGGGAATCAGGAATGCAGCCATGGAGCAGGGCCCCAAGGGGCTCTTGTCTGAGCTCTGCTCACCCATGGGGGTTCAGGACCCGAGTTAACAGGCAAAGGCAAAGAACCAGCCCTGCTGCAGTCTGTGTTCCAAGACACGAAGCTCAGCAAACCCCTCCCTGGCTCAGGCAGTTTTCCAGTGCTGATGGCAGAGAACAACCCCAGTGCACAGCCTGCCTTGCAGTGGCTGTGTCAGACAAACATGGTCAGCCAGTGCCATGCAATGGTTTGTAACAGTTTCAAGCCTTTTTTCCCTCTCACAAATCACAAAAGCCTTTAGGTTAGAAGCAAACCAACCCCAGCACCACGGAATGGCCCCAGCCAGAAGTGGTGCCTGGACAAATCAGGGAAAATCACTCCAGTGAGGTTTGCCATTTGGAAATCGCCAAACTGTCAGCAGTTAAAAAACTTTTCTCTTTGACCCAAGAGCATTCCAGAATTTGGGAGATCTCTAGCTTGCCTTGAAGCCCTCACTGGGTTCAATTCTCCTCGGCGGGAACAATTACTGTTAAAAAATTTACAAACGTTTCAGGGGGCTCTTTGCAGCAGGAAGCTGCAAGTTGTGCATCAGATGTCAGCAACGAAGACTTCTGCTCTCAGAGTGGTATCTGATGGGAATGTTCCCAGTGTGCCCATGGGCTGCATAGAAATGTGCCTTCCAGCACAGCAGGCTGCACAAGAAATGTCCCCCAAACCTTCAACCAGCAAAGCTTCTGCAACCAGATTGCCTATGCTCAAGCAAGCAGCAAAGCAAAAAATAGGTTCAGTTCATGAAGAGCCCTGCCAGGTTCATGCACACTCGGCCAGGGTCTGTCTGTCCAGCCCAAGAGCTCACACAGCTCTGCACACAGCTGACACCGCACAAACACAGCTCACTGCTGCTGTGACTATAATCAACCCTTCGTGGCAGGCAGACATAGCAAACTACACCAGCAAAGGAGACTGCTGCACTAATCTGCTCTGCAGATCTTCCCTCGTGCCTTGTGCTGACAAATCCTTCCCATCAGTGCACCACTAAATCCTGAGAACTGGACCATCAAATCCTCCCACTCAGTGGCCCCCCAGATGCTCACCAATCAGTGGCCCACCAAACGCCCCCCGAGCAGTGGGCAATCCAGCCCTCTTCTCAGGGCACCACCACACCAACCCACTGCTCCTTCCCACAGACACCATCCACCCGGGCAAGTGCAATCGGTCTGAATCTGTTCACCTCCCTGCAGAACGCTCAGCTTGGGGCTGTCCCAGGCACGGGAAGGAATCCATCCTGGCACGGACAGGCTCTGCGGCTCCGTGCTCCCGCTGACCGTGACGGTGCTGTCACAGCAAAGCCTGCACGCCCGGGAGCCACGTCCTGCTCTGCTCAGGAACGTTCTCCCTCTCTGCTCATCACCCCAAGCAGCTTACTTCTTGTACTTCAGTTTATTTTAGTTACCCACAACAGCACCTCCCGGTCAGAAAATAAGCCGGGGTTCTGCCGAGCAATTTCACCCAGGCAATCTCCATTAAGACCCTAAATGCTTCCTCTGCTCGTTACAGGAATGGGAATGCTATTGTTTAGGAATCACCTTTGTATTTGTAGAGCCACAACCTTGCTCTGGGAGCAGAAAATTGCCTCTGGAAGGAAAAGATCTTTAGGTTTGATTAGATATGAAAACACTATTACAGAAAATCAGCTCGGACATTTCTTCACGTCTTGAAACTCGATCGGCAATTTAGTCTAATTGGTGATCAAGGAAACTATCTTGTGATCAATTAAAGTAATTACCACATTCCGGCGACACAACCAGCCTTAATTGGAGCAGGAGTCTGCACTTCTTCAACTTTAATTAAAAGTAATGAAAATTCTCATGCAGTCTGCAGTGCAAGATCATTGTCAAGAGCGTGGCGGCGGGCAGAGGGCATCAGACCATCACGGGCCTCGAGGTGGCAGTGGGACAAGCACTGAGCCAGCACAGCCTAGAGCCCTCTGCAGCAATGACAGAGCTGCAGCCCTCAGCCACTCAGCGCAACTGTTTGAGATCTGTCCTGCAGAAACAGAACGAGAGGTGAAAGGAAGGATCTGTGCACTTTCCACAAGCCATGAGGCAGCATTAAGGGAGGCTTTAGGGTATTAAACGTTATAAAGTGTTCTGATGTTTCAGTAAGAAGCAGCTGAGGCAGACACTGCCAGCTTAATCCCTCTAGGACATCTGGGCTAAGGTAAGCTCCAGGCACACGGGTCGCTCTAAAACACACACCCGAGTGATGGCAGAACACAGACTCCCTGCAGTGAACCACGAGGAGCAACAGAAGCGGCAACCAGTGAAGGATTCTGCACAGAGATGCTCCAGATGTGTCAGTAGGGCTCCACCCTTCCTGCCTTTTAACAGAACGAAAGAACTGGAACTCGATGGTGTCTCAGTGGTAACACTGCTTCCAAAATAGTGAGGGGTTTAATGCTACCAGCCATAGTGTGACTTCAGGAGATAAAAACCAGCGTGACTCTTAGAAGAACAAGATGGCCTAATGCAGTAGATACATCACAAACCAAGCTTCAAAAAACTCACCGAAACATCAGGTAGGAAGGGACCTTTACAGCTCTTCTAGTCCAAGCCTCTGCACTCAGCAGGGACAGCTGTAACTGCAGCAGGTTGCTCAGAGCCCCAAACAACCTGACCTGGAATGGTTCTGAGGATGAGTCATCTCCAATCTCTGGACAACCTGGGCCAGAGACTCACCACTCGGTAGAAAAAGTTTCCTCCTTCTCTCTAGTCTCAATCTCCCTCTTTTAGTTCAAACCATCACTCCTTGTCCTGTTGCATCAGGCCCTGCTAATAGCTGTCTCCAGCTTTCTGATCACCCCCTTTAAGTACTGAAAGGCCATCAGAAGGTCCTCCCACAACCTACAGCTATCATAGAATGCTTCAGGCCTGGGCAAACCGCTTTAGAAAGTGACAACATAAAACTTAATGGGACTTCTGTTGCCTGAGAATGGGAAAACCAGGGCCAGGCAGTGCGCTGTCAGAGGTGGGAGGGAAGATGTAGTCCCAGGCAGCCCTGAGTGCTGCGCAGCGCGGCAGGGCTCCGGGAGGCCGAGGGACCCTGCAGCTGATCTATTATTCTTCCTAAGCGAGGCACCAATCCATCCGGATGCTTTCTAAAGACGCTGCCTTCCCACAGGGCTTGCCAGCACGACCGTGATGCGTCCCCGCATCAAAGCGGCACAGGTGGCTGTGTCCTCTCGCCCCTCTGGCGCCCGAACCCCCGCGGGTAGCTCAGCCCTGAGCATCTCCGGAGCAGGGCAGCTGACAGCACTGCCCCGGGAGTGCAGACGGCGGAGGCAAACAGCTGAGAGGTTCAGCAGCAGAGCCGTGCACACTCCCGGCTTGCAGGCTGCGAAGCACGCAGCTCTGCAGCAGGTCCCCCCGGCTTCCCGACTGCTGCGGAGGCTCAGCCCAGGCAGCCACACACTGCCCACAAGCACAGCAAGGTTCCTGTCTCCCATCTGTCACTCTGAGGCTGCAGGTGGCACTGACCCTGACCTTCTGCAGCACAAGGGCTACCTGTCTTGTCTTCCCTCCCCTTCCCCACCCACCCAGGCTGCAGCCGCCCCCTGGATCAGTGGGCAGTGAAGAGACAAGGCAGGTGCAGTGGCTGTCACACAAGAGGAGGGGTGGGCACACCTCCCACCTCTGCCCCCACCGGGCAGCACCTGCTCCCCTCAGCGCTGACACGGCAACCACCCCCTCAGATCGCCAGGGCTCGCTTCGAGCCGCAGCAGCTCTCGCAGCCCCAGCTGAGGTTCCTACCTAGCACTGAGCTCTGAGCCAGCAGAGGAAAGGCAAAAGCTCTCCCGTGCCGAGATCTGCTCGGGCTTGTTCAGTCACCAGGCTTTACCTTCACCTCATGGTATTCTCTGCAGTGCTCTCAAGAAAAATGCAGCGTTTGTTTTATTTACTGCCATCAAATAAAGCTTTGTGCCTTATGAATATGCAAATATCATCTCACGAGGCCACACTCTTCATCTGGAAGTGACACAATTGTTGGAACACACCAAAAAGGAATTCACCTGGTATTGAGAACCTGCTG
The DNA here is from genome assembly GCA_013400475.1 of Tricholaema leucomelas. Classification (NCBI taxonomy): domain Eukaryota; kingdom Metazoa; phylum Chordata; class Aves; order Piciformes; family Lybiidae; genus Tricholaema lacrymosa; species Tricholaema leucomelas. The sequence goes on from WAAF01008019.1 coordinate 1,065,341, forward strand.
GCAGCACAGCAGGACAGGTATTCAGCCTCCAAACCACATGCCCACTTTGGGATTCTTCCCTGTTGGTATCACCTGTCTGAAGCATCCCCAGGGACCATGGATCACATGGCATCTTTTCTTCCTGGGTTTGCCTTTTTTTAATCCTTAGGCACACGACTAAATAGAATCAGAGAATCCTTTTGGCTGGAAGAGACCTTTAAGGTCATGAAGCCCAACTGCTAACCCAGCACTGCCAGGTCACCACTAATCCATGGCTCTCAGCACCATACCTCCATGGCTTTTCAGTCCCTGCATGGATGGGGAGGGACTCCACCACTGCCTGGGCAGCCTGGGCCAGGCCTTGACAACCCTTCTGGCAGAAACTGTTCTTCAGGTCTAACTTAAACCTCCCCTGCCACAAGCTGAGTGTTTCCTCCTGTCCTAACACTTGTTCCTTGGGAGAAGAGACCAAACCTCACCTGGCTCCAAGCTCCTCTCAGACAGTTGTAGAGAGACAGAAGGTTCCTTAGCCTCCTGGCTGAACAACACCAGTTTCTTCAGTTGCCCCTCACAGCCCCTGATCTCCAGACCTTTCAGGTCTCCATCTCTCAAGACATGCAGGCTCAGCTGTTGTGCCCACATTTCCCCACTCCCTCCATCCCACCCCATCCAGGCTTGGACAGCCAGCAGGAGCAAAAGGTGACCAGCACCCAAGGAATCCCTGCTAGAGGTTTGTGTTTTCTGCTTTGATACCTTGAGCAGCAGGACACTGCCAGTGCAGCCAACCTGCTCAGCTCATCACCTGGGATCGAGGGAAAGCCTCCTGCTCTCTGAAGGACACTACCAAAGGTAGGCGGAGGAACACTGCAGACACCAGCATGTAGCAAGCTGTCACTTCTGCCTGCAGAACTAAGTGCGAGTCTGTAACAACCGCCCCAGCTGAGCTGCCTCGGCTGTGCTGAGCTCCCAACGTCCAGCTGCTGCCCGCCGCGCACACATTGCTGCCAGGGCGGCGCCGCACAAGGTGCCCCCGAGCGCGGCTGCCCTCGCTGCGAGCCCCGCTCGCACCCCAGGCTGCGCAGAGCCCTGCAGCACTGCCCCCGGAGCTGTGTCTGCCTCCCCACACGTGTTTACACTGGGGGCGGTGAAGCAGGCGCTGGCCAGCTCTGTCTCAACCGCTCCTGACAGGAGAAGCACAAACACTGCTCTGCTCCCAGCAGTTTACCACTCGGCCTGCCCTGGCACGGAGCCCTCACGCCTTTGATTCTCAGCATGTTTATACTCCAGACACTATGCAAATAGTTTTTATGTATTAAGAAATAACGCAAGCAAAGCCCCAGTTCAATCAGATTCTTCAGCAGGGACCTTGCCAAGGCTCTGATTTTCCTATTAAAGAAATTATTGCAATTTGTTGCTCTTACATGGGATGAAACATACTGTAACAATCTTCATCATTGCTGTCCTATTGGGACACTCTGATTTGCAGTAACATAATACAGACCAGCATCCTGCTAATGGGAACCACCTGAGCAGATAAACAACAGCTTCCCTCCTCTCCTCACCCAGCCTGTTGCTGTTTATTGTCATAGATCTACCCGTCTGCAGAACACGAGGGATGAAGGGAGGCAAGCAGCAGTGGAGCTGGGAGGCACGGCCTCGTCGGGGACACTGCTCTCGCAGGTACCAGGACAATGTCAAGAGCTGCTGGGGGTGACAGAAGGCAGTTCCAGGAATGCTACCCCGGGAACAGCCCAAGCTGCCCGCGGCACAGGGAGGTTTGCACTCGCTCGGCACAGCCCAGACCAACTGCAACACTACAGGTGACGTGACCATGGAATGGTTTGGGTTGGAAGGGACCTTTAGAGGTCACCTAGCCCAACCCCCCTACACTCAGCAGGGACAGCTGCAACTAGAGCAGGTTGCTCAGAGCCCCAAGCAGCCTGACCTGGCATGTTTTCAGCAATGGGACATCTGCCACCTCTCTGGGCAACACCTTCCAGTGTTTTACCACCCTCAATGTGAAAAAGTTCTTCCTTATATCTACTCCAAATCCACCCCTTTTTAGTTTTAAATCACTACCCCTTGTCCTCTCACAGTCCCCAGTGATGCTGGAGGTGCAGCTCTCCACAAGAGGCCTGAGGCAAAGGCTTCACCTGCCATGCCCAGCAGTGACCTAGCCATGCCATCACTCTGTCAGAAAGCAGGGGCAGGTGTAACTTGTCCCACCCAAGACTCAACTGCTCTTAAAAACAAATCTACATTCCTGCTAAGGCAAAGGGACGCAGAGAAGTGCACGCAAAGGGACTAAGAGAGCATGGACCTGCCCCAGGTCTCGCTTTGCTCTGCTCTTCCCCTCATGCTAAGCCTGTGAGATACCCTCATGTGCAATCAGCACAACAAACCTCAACTTTCTCTCTTCTAAGCCTGTTGCTATCAGGATTTTCCTACCTTCTGAGCTCAGATTTACTGGTAACAATATGATACAAAATGTTACATCTGTTACCTTCCTCCTTGTCACCTCTTGGCTTTTCCAGCAGCCTTGGTACCGGGGATGACTTTTCCTGTTCTCTTCTTTACTGCTGTGACTGCAGCTGGATTTCATGAAGAGAAAGCAGACGATATTCTCAGGGATTCAGGGAACACACCTCATGCCCAAATGAGCCACTTGTCCCACCACAGACCTCACACCCAAATAGCCACCTGTCCCATCAAGATTTGCAGACTGGATGGAATGGAAGCGAGAGAAGATGGAGATGTCTTCGGGCACCAAAATACCTTCTTTCTGGAAGGGATGTAACTTCCAAGCTAGACTCCATTCAGTACAACCCCATCAGCCCTGCTCCACTGGAAGGTGTCCCTGCCCATGGCAGGGGTTGGAACTGGATTATCTTTAAGGTCCCTTTCAACTCAAACCATTCCAAACCTGTGTTCACAAAATACATTCATTTGTTTACAGATGGATAAAAACAGTTACAGCTGCCCACAAGCAATGGTGCAAAATGAGCAGACATCCCAAATTCCACCCAAATCTGGGATAAGATGCATGGTGTTTGTGATACATCACTTCATACAGGATCAGTCACAGGCAGTGCTTTCCCCCTAGTCAAAGATCCTTAGCACTCCAGGTAAACTTACACTCCTACATGTGATTGAAGTTATTTTAAACCACAGATCTCTAAACTGGCATCTCAATAAAAAGAAGGAAAACAATCCCAGGTTCCAGGACTGAACTAGGACATGCAAGAAATCCTCCAGCCATACAGTCAGTTAAACACAGCTCGCCACTGCCCAGGCCACTTTCGTGTGCGTTGCGCTCAAAATCAGGATGTGAAGGATGCACTTTGGAGGTTTACAGCACATAAAATAGCTGCTTCAAGAACAGGGCTGTTTAAAATGAGCCTTTTGCACTCCACCTAAAAGCATTAAATAACCCAGCGAAGCCCCCATTAAGTGAGCACCTGCTAAAGCAATCAGCCACTCGCAATAATAAACTCTGCTGGCTGCACCACTGAAAGAACAATGATAATTTTACTTGTTAAAGCAAATACTTGGCCCAGCAAATCAAACTCCTGGCTGCACTGCAATAAAGCCATCACACAAACCACTGGAAAAATGAAACAGCAACAAGGTGCAGTTAGCCTCCAGTTCCAGCCTTTGGAAGCCTCCTGCTTTCTGATGCGCTTTGTGCCCCACAAGGATGCTGCTGCTTGGGCAATGAAGCATCTTCTACTGCATGGTGCCAGCCCACGACAGGCAGCTGTTGCAAACTGGACCAAATCAGAGTTAACTGAAGTGAATGCTCCACTTCACAAAGCTGCTCAAATCCTCAGGTGTTTCTAGAGCTCAGCTACAGCGTAGAACAGAAGAATTCCTTGCCCCATCACCCCATGGCTTGGATGAAACAGAGCTGGCTCTAGAAGAACAAAACACCACTGCTGTCCCCAGTGCTGTACTCAAGACTGTGCAGCAGCGAAGCTCACACATCATGCATGCTGTTGGGAACACAGGGAGCACTCAAACTGCTCCTTGCTCCTCTAGCCATGATTACACATCCTAACAGTTTCACATCCAAAGACCTTCTCTGCTGAGTATCCAAGGGCAATTACCTCCTGCCTCTGGCAATCCTCTAAGTCTCTGCCAGTTACGATCCTAGAGAACATCAAAGGGTGCTAAGAAAGGCTCTGCTTTGGGATGGATTACAAGAAGCAGTGCCTGGTCTCATGGCCATTGCATCTTCCACCTGCCTCCTACTCACGACACTGTCAGCTTTCTGAAGCACAAGGCCAACAAGTCAAACATGCAATGAAGAAATCACAGTGGAGGTGTCAGGAATCACAGAGTGGATTGGAAGGGACCTTAAAGATCTTCCAGTTCCAAATCCCCTGCCATGGGCAGGGACACCTCCCACTAGGCCAGGCTGCTCAAAGCCTCATCCAGCCTGGTTGAGGTAGTCTGAGGGGGTCCCAGGTTTCCTTAAACACTTCCAGACATGAGACATCAACAATTTCCCTGGGCAACCCCTCCCAGTGTCTCCACAGCTCACAGTAAAGCATTTCTTCCTAATATCCAATTGAAATCTGCCCTGCCCTAGTTTCAAACCATTGTCCCTTGTTCTGTCACTGCAGGCCCTTATGAAAGCCCCCTCCCAGCAATCCTGTAGCCCCTGTAGCCCCTTTAGGTACTGGAAGGCTGCTTTAAGGTCTTCCTGGAGCCCTCTCTTCTCCAGGCTGAACAGACACTGTTCTAACTGTGATCTATCCTCCTCACAGCACAAGAGAAAAATCACACAGGAGCATGAAGGCAGGGCTTTCTTCTCTGAAATAACCCCCGTGGTCCTACAGAGCCCCCTTAGCACTGCACCAATCCAGGGGGGCAGTGCTGACTCGGCACGGGGGGATCCTCACGCCAGGACAAGAGGCAGTGCTGGAAGTTGAGGAAACACGAAAATGTTTTCCCTGTGAGGGTGACAGAGTCCTGGAACAGGCTGCCCAGGGGGATTGTGGAGTCGCCTCTGGAGATACTCCAAACCTGCCTGGACGTGTTGCTGTGTGACCTGCTCCAGGTGAGCCTGCTCTGGCGGGGGGGTGTGGACTGGATGAGCTTTCGAGGTCTCCTCCAGCCCCTGACATTCTGTGATTCTCGTGAGCACGTTCCACACCAAACCCCTCCCACACATCACTGCCAGCTTTGTGTTTGTCCGAAGCAGCTTTTCAGCCCAGGGCAACAAAATCAGAGGAAGAAAAGGGCAAGAGGAAGAAGGGGAATTCTGCCCCCAAACTCCCGGTGTGAAACGGGCTCGCAGCTTCCTAACGGGAATAGAAAGAGCGCCCCTGGGCTCCCCCTGCTGCAGCGCGGCCCCGGCAGTGGCTTTTGGGAGCAGATGTAAGGACTTAGGCAGCGGCGGTTGTTTGTGAAAGGAATCCTCTGATCAGCCCCAAAGCTGCAGCCAGCAGCAGCGCTGCGCTTCGTCAGGCTAATGCGGCCCGACGCGGGGCGGCCAGCGGAGCTCCCCCGGAGAGAGGTCAGGGCCGCGCCGCCGCTGCAGCCCCTGCCGGGCACCGCGGGGCCGGCACAGCCTGCGGGCTCGGGCGGTACCGCCCATGTCCGCTGGGCGGCTCCAGTGTGCCCGGGGTGAGCTGGTCCAGCTCGCACTGCCAGCCGGAGCCCATCTCTGATCGCAGCCGCCGGGAACAGGACCCCCGAGCCTGTGTCCCCTTCGCGGCAGGAGCAAGTGAGAGCTGCTGGTGTCAAAAGACGATTCATGGGCTGAAAACGGAGCTGGGCACCACTTCAAGAGCAAAGGGATGCAGCAGGCTGAACAAGCGAGCCAGAGAGCTGTGCTCGCCTGCATGAAACCAGCATCTCTCCAGCAACACCTTTTAATGCAGGAGGAGTTGTACCACGCCAGGTCTCCTTCACTGAAGGGGTAAAACATCATTGTGAGTGACCATCTGCTGGAGGAAAAGCAGCTTCAGCCTGACTTGCACAAACAGAGTCCAACCTAGCTCTACCCAGTGATCTGGAAGGTCTTTCACAACTCCATGACTCCCCAATAAAAGTGTCCAATGGAATTCACAGAATCCTAGGACACCAGGCTCAGAAGGAACCCCAAGGATGATCTGATCCAACTTTTCTAGGTAATGGTAAAACTGAAATGAGCAGGCCCAGCACCCTGACAGGCTGAGTCTTCAAACTGTCCTGTAGATGGGACTCTTCTGCATCCCTTGGGAGATGATTCCAATGTCCAGCTGCTCTCATGGGGAAACATTTTCTCCTGGATTTGAGTTAAGTGATAACAAATCCACCTTTTCAAGAAGGCTCCAGAACCAACTGGAGAACAGCCCAAAAGGTCAGATGGGCAGATCGAAGCAGTGTCCTGCTGAAATGGAGGTACATCAGGTCCACCCGGTGTGGAAAACTCAGCAACTGGAGTCCCCACCCCATAATTACAAGCAACACAACACTGATTTGTTCTGTGGAGAAATAGGATTGAGCTCTTCCTGAGAAGAAGCCTCTCTAATTAAACTTACATGAAAAATTAAATCCACACCTGGGCTGGGACATCTTGGCTGATGGAGGAGACGAAGGACACAAGCCTACTCTGAATCTTCAATCTAAACAGGACTAATTGCATTTAAATGTGATTCCTGGAGTGACATTTAAATAATCCTGGCAGCCTGACACCTGTGTTAGTGCCACGACAATGTCACAGTGATGACAGTGGTAGTGTGACAGCAGTTGTCACAGGCAGATGGGACAGAAGGGCGGTGGATCTGTACTGACAGACCCTGGCCAAAAGGGAGATGAGATGCCTCCACAAAGAGGAGCCACTGCTGATCACCTGCCTGACTTCTACGAGGCATGAATTTCTCATGTGCATTACAACCATGAAGATGTAATGGACTGAAGGACAAAATGATGATTCCCAGGCATACAAGTCTAATTATGAAGACCAAGGAGGCTGTTGAGGCACTAAGGCAACTCTAAGACTTAAGATGATGCCAAGTGCAAAGCAGTGGTCCCAGAGTATTCTGGAGCACTGGCTGTCTTTGAACCCCATCATCCATTCTGGCCACAAGGAGAGAATAAATCCTGTATTTCCTAACTCACTGCATCAAGGATTTATTTTTGCCTGGATGCAACCCAGTTTCCTATCCACCGATTCCACATCCACCATTATGGGCTTCCTAGCCTTGCAGAATTTCTCCTGCTGGCTGCCAGTTAACTGGAAGCATCCCTGGACACAGGATGCACTGACCAAGGCACCCAGGCCAGGGAACAACACTTTCAAATGAGCATCTCCACAGAACTTCTCCATTCTTCACCTAGCCCCTGAGCTCTGTGCCTGCTGCGAGCAGGATCTGGCAGCAGTGCAGGCAGATGGACTATGTCCAGGTCCCACAGCTGCACCCTGACCCACTGAGAGTGTCCTTTCCTCAAGTCAGTCAGAAGAGCAAACTGGAGAGAGGTGTGACCATCCAGGAATCCTCTCTTTTTACTGTGCTCTGCTCCAAGGCACTTGAGCCGGTTTCAGGCAGAGGTCAACCTCTGGCAGCCCCAAACCTCCACTCTCCGTTTCCAATAAAGCCAGAGATGCCAGAAATTCATTATTTTCAGATACAAAGATTTCCTCAGCTCTGCAAAGCCCTCCATAAATAACTCCTGCTGTCTTGTAAATCAGTTATTGTATTCATAAAGGCAGGGAAGTTAGTGAACAACATCACTGCCCAGAGAGCAACTTTCATAACTCTGCAGGTGCACACATCAGAGCAGATGGGAGAGGGCTCGAAGGATCCTGCAAAGCCAAGCGGCTTAGGGAAGAGCGCATGAAAGCCAGCACCTACCTGGGCAGACAGGGAGCACAACTGATTTGCATTCGACAGGCAAGCCAACACAGAACCCGAGCAGGGAGAGCAAGCAGCCCTTGGAAAGAACTATTTTTATAGCCCAGAACAGCAAAGTGCATTAAAATCATCAATGTGACTCCCCCCCAAAGGAGGGAAAGCAGCCTCCTCCCTTGATTAGCTGACAGTCAGGGGCTGAGGCTGTGCCAGCTCTGAGGTTAACCACCCCCGACACGAGCTGCACCTGAATCCAATCAGGCCCCAGCCCCGGGAAGATGCACAGGGCCAGGGCTAAATCTGTCACAAATGGGTCGGTTTCCGATCCTCCCGCAGCCAGCTCGCTGCATGCTGACCCCCATTTAACAAATCAACTTAATGGGCACTGGGAGTGCTATAAAAGTTAACAATGGGGTGATTTTTAACTTTTAAAATATAGTTATGAAGCAAAATGTTGGAGAGCTCCTTCAATACTGGAAATCAAATTAAATCTAGACATTTTTTAACAGTCTTGACAGCTCTAATCCTGGTTACCATGTAAATTTATGGTAAGCTGCTGTGATATTAGCCACAGGTGCTACTTTTAATATATGGCCCGCATCTGGCTGGGAATAGCATTGCTCTGAGGACTGAAAATGACCTCACTATCAGACAATGGCAAGGAGAAAAAGCCCACGAGGCCGCTGTGGCGTGTAAAAAAGCTGGAGATGTGGTCCACAACCCAGCGCTCAGCACAGAATTCATTTCAGGCTCTGCAGATTGGAGGCTGAGGGATATTATGTTTGCAATAGGCACGAGGCGTGGACGTGTTTCAGCCCAGCAGCCAGAAGATGAAGTACATAAAGCAGCAATGAAATGTGCTGCCTGGGTATATAAAAATCACTTTTCCACTCTTTGATCATAGACAAAGCAGTGGCTGGGAGTGGGAAAAGGAAGTATCAGCACAGCTACAGGGCCTGGCACCAAGCACCCTGTCCAAAGAAATCCAAACATCCATCACGCGTCCTCCCCAGCTCCTGTGGGTGTGCACCTCTGCTAACTCGACCGGGATAACGAAGGCAAAGGCGCAAATGTGTCTCTCTGCAGCTAAAGGCAAATCGTTGGCATTGCATCGAGGAGGGGAACAAGAAAGGGCACCTCCTGGAGCATGTCCTGATCTTTCTTCCCTGGTTTTCAGGCAAGAGAGCTGGCAAACACAGAAAGGAAACACAAAGGGAATGCAGCAGGTCAATGGTCCTTGGTATTTTGCACACCTTTAAATGAGTTCTCAAACCCACGGCAAGGACACAAACACACAGCTCCTGCTAGGGCTGCACAGGCTCCTCCGGAGCACCTCCTCGCTGTGCCCTCCACTGGTGCTCCTCTCGCACCTGTGTCCTGCAGCCCCAGTCACACCAGGTACTGCAAACTCTCAGAGCAGTTGATTTCCTGTCATTTCATACAGCAACGTTAGAGGCCTTACAGAGACTTCCCACATGAGATTTCTTGAAAGCAAACCCACCCAAACAAGCCTAATTACAGAGCTACCCTGTAAAGGAAAGCAGCTGCCCTGCAGAACCTGCCCCTCAGCGCACTGCGCCTGCCGCCTGGGATTGCCGAAGGAAATGCAATCACACAGGCAGTTGCCCCTTAAACCCTCTGGTCAAATCCAACCAGCTTTGACAAGAGACATGGAAGGCTCAGGGCTAAGATGTTCCTGCAGACTTGGTGAAAATGAGCAGCTGGGTTAGAGACCCAAACAAAGCACTTGGCACTCTGTGCCCACAGCCCTTCACCTGCCCCTGCCCAGCCCAGGACTGAATTTGATGCAAACCTGGGGGCAATTTGGGTTTTTAAGGCAGGTCTGTTCCCTTTGCAGGATCATCCCTCCAGAGGTGTAGGGACCTGAAACGCTGAGACATTCCCAGAAACCCCCCAAGATCCAAGCCAGGACACACAAGGTCCTCAGCAACCCTTCCCTCTCCTGATGACCAACTTTGAACATTAGTCCCAACACAGCTTCAAGATGTGCCAGGGGAGGTTTATGTTGGATATTAGGAAAAAGTCTGAAGTGAAAGCATGGTCAGAGATTGGAACAGGTTGCCCAGGCAGGTGGTGGAGTCACCAGCCCTGGAGGTGTTCAAAAGATGTGTAGACATGGCCCTTTGGGACAGGGTTTAACAGCCGTGGTGGAGGTGGTGAATGGTTGGACTGGAGGATCTTAGGGGGCTCTGCCAAACAGAACCATTCTGATTCTGTGAGCATTTCTGTAGCTTCTTTCTGCAGAATGCTAATTGCCATTGGTCTGGAGATGTAAACTGATTCCTATCCAAGTCCTGAGTCTTGCTTAGGCAGACTGGAAGCAGAGGCCCTGCTCCACAGCTGGCAGAGAAAGGTTTTGTTGCAGCAGCATGGACGGGTCCTGATGCTGCGCAGCAGCCTGAAAGCCTCAACTGCTTCTGTCCTCCCTGCACACAGGGCAAGAGGCACTGAATTAGCTCCGTGACATGGGTGTAAGGTTTACAGAGGCTGAAGATTTGCCCTGCAGTGGTCTGATCCCATCCACTGTGCAACACCTTGCTCACAGCCAGAGGTGTCTGCTGAGCACAGACTCCTTGGAAGAGCAGCCCAACCTTTTGAGCAAGCACATCCCAGTGAGGGTCCTGGAGGTAAACCTCTCTGATTTTCACAGAAGCATTGAATGGTTTGGGCTGGAAGTGACCTTTAAAGGTCCAAATCCCCTGCACTGAGCAGGGACATCTTAAGCTAGATTGCTCAAAGCTCACCTCCTGTCCAACAGCAGCAACCAGGTGCCACAATGGCCAGGCACAAGGCGGAAGGGAGGCACCGCTGCCAGCAGCACAGCTCCTCCAGACAAGGCGCTCTCCTCTCCACTCAGGTTTGCTTTTTTTCCCTCACCATCACTGCATTTTGTATTTTGCACACTCAGACACCAGGAGCCCACTTCACACAAAAGTCAACAGGAAGAGAGAACAGCAACCACCACCCAGCACCAGCACTACCCAGACTGCCCATGATGGGCACCCAGGGCAACCTCAATTAACCAAGGGCTTCCAGCTGGGAACCTCAGGCTGGTTTCTAGCCCGATGCAAGGAATTATACCTCCCAAGCCCATTTGCATGAAAATGTATCCCGAGAGGAGCAAACATCCCCCTGCTCTCCATTCCTGGGTTACAAACTAATTCCATAAGCCAGCAGTGTCATTAGCTTGTCAGCCTCACAAAGGCAGCCCACTGCTGATCGCTCTTAACCCGCCTAATCTCAGCTTGAAAGCTGCAGGAATCTGAAGAACTCTGCTGTTCCACAGCAGTTTCATTTCATTCTCATGCTGAAAATAATATACATAAACCAAGCTCATGTCTACACATTTGCAGGACGTTATAATAAAAGTTGTGTTTATATTCTTAACATCTGTTGACACGCAGAGACTTTGTAAACCTGGCATCGATTTGAAAGCCACAGAATTTTCCATGCATCGTGAACACTATCTGCAAGAAGCAATAAAAAATAGCAGCAACTGCATTAATCATCCTGAGATCATCTGCAAGGCATAAATCTGAAATACCAGTCCTGGCAGCTCGACTGCTCTTTTCTCTCCTCTTTTCTGCACACCTGACTTGACACCATCTGTAACAGGGCAGCAGGAAGATCACCAAGGAAATGATGTTTCTTCCTCCTGTGGCTTTTGCCAAATACTCCATAGCAGGGTGACAATGTAAACAGAGTATTTGCTGCCTGAAATGAAATGAGTTGTCCCTGCAAGTTCATGCTTTTCTGACTGCAGGGCGAAATCCTCCCCGGGTACCATGCAGGTACACAGCTCTGCTTTGGGCATTTGCTGCCTAGGCCACCGCAGACACAACATTTACTAAGGGTTACTATTGCCACAGGCACCAGTAGGCCTTGCATCGTTTTAATTTACTTCCAGGTTCAGCTTACCAAAAGGCAAATACCTGCAGCCCAACACCAGCTCTGAGGAGCCCCTTGGGATCTGCAGGCTGAGCTCTTTCCTGGACTATGGTATGGGAACAGCTTCAGTTGGTCTGGAGATGCTGCAGCTGGGGCCTACAAATCTGCAGGTGAAATCCTACCTTCAGATATCCACAACTAACCTGGATCCAGCCCAAGCTGCACAGAGCCTCCACCTGCCCAGCCTGTCCTCCCAGCAGGAAGTTCCATTTTGAAGCCCATTCCAGCCAATGCCAAAGTTTCTGTTCTTGTATTTATCCATTTTGCTCAAGTTTTTCTTGGGGAAAAATGAATCCCCCTGTCCAGCCAGTGCACACTTCCAGCATCCGCTCACAAATGCCAGCAAAGGAAAACCCTCCAAGATCAAATACTCTTTGTCTACTCCTATAGTATCAGCCTTGACCCTAACACTGTAATCAGAAATAGTGATATTAGAAAAAAATATACTTCAAATCTGCAAACTGGAATTAATTTACTCCACCTGATAAGATCAGAATCCCAGAGTAATGCATGGAGGCAAAGGCAGAAGCATTTGGCCCCACAAGGCCAATATCCTCTTCCCTTGGGCACCGTATGGAAAGGACAGCAACCACATTTCCTTTGGGTTACAAGTGGCACATAACAGTCATTACCTGATTAAACGTTTGGAAGTGGAACTCCTTGTAGATGGCATCTCTTTCACCGAGCTCAGACCAGCCTGACGCTTTCAGGTCGGGCAGAACTTGGCTCCTCTCCTCTGCTGTCAACCGCTGAGACTGCAAAGACTGCTGAGGGGAAACACAGGACAGGAGCAAGGCTGAGGCTCTCCTCTGCACAACTGCAAACACCCCACAGCCTGCAACTGGTGCTGTATTTGAAAGGTAAGGAGGTGGAAACGCACTCTGCAGTGTCTTACTGTTGATGATTCTGCAGAGCAGTCAAGAAACAGCCTTTGGTCCTTTGAGTTCAGCTAAATGCTTCTGTGCACAGCTAACAGACAGCAGCAGGGATGTACAGACAGCAGCACAGCTGAGCCCATTCTCTACCCACCCGACTCATCCAAACGCTGTGACACAGCAGTTCATTTACAAACACTCCACTCAGCCACACAGAGCTGCTTCCATTATGTGCCACATGTGCAGTGGGAAGGCTGAAAGGGGTGCTGGAGCATAGCTGTTTCAGTGGGCTGAAGGAAAAGGGTTGACTGCATTTTATGCAGCTCATGTTTTACTCTTCCTGCGAAGGCAGGAGTGGGTTTAGACACAGGATGTGCTGCGAAGGTGCACAAGTGGTAAAGAGCTTTTGACTAGCACTGGAGGAATGACGCCTGACAATGCAGACACAAGAGATTACAAGGCACTCGATTCTGCAAAGTGTCTGTGTTTAAACAGCTGCTTTGAAACAAAAGGGATCCTGAAGGCACCAGCAGCACAGACCTAACAGATCACACTGGGTCAGTGCCTGACCTGCCACAGCCAGGCAGGGAGGGGAGTTCCATGAGGAAAAGGTTTGCTGTTTTTAGTAAAGGCAGACGCTAAGGGCACAAGTGATGGCCAAGAGTTCTAACAGAGGAGTCTCAAACCTCCAGGTTATAAATGGGATGCTTTACATCCTTCCTCCCCAGCAGAGCAAAATTCAAATTGCTTTTGTCTATTAGCAGCTCACACAGCTTTGCGAGAAGCAGTCTTGCTCCAGAGCTTCAGGAAGGGCTCCGAGGGTTGTAAGTACCCAGCGCCAGCTCAGGAGTGTTTTGCCTTTGCCAGGATGCAGCCCCAGTGCCACCAGATGGGGCTGTGAGCCTGAGCAGAGCAGGAACCAACGCCAGCCACCGGAGCCAGAGCCACATCTGAAGATACAGGACAGCCGAGGAGCAACATGTTCAGCCTTAACAACGGACCGAAAAGTGCCCCGACAGCACGAGGCGACCCAGCAGCGTCACCACCAGAGCCTGCGCTCAGCAGGACGCGGCCAGTCCAGGAAGGCTTCTACAGGGCCCCTAAGTGGTCTCGTTGAGGGTCCTTAGGCTGCAGACCCAACTCTGGGCTTGCAAGCATGCAAACACAGCATTTGGTGTTCCTGGAGCTGCAGCTGCAGCCAGGCATTTCTTACCCGCTCCTTTTGCCGAGCACACGCAAAACCTGCCACTGCTAAGGGCTGTCCCCAGTGCACTGTCTCGCCTGGCGTGAGGTGAACTGTCCCTGCTCACTGCAGGGGGTTCGACCGGCTGACCCTTCAGGGCCCTTTCCAACCCAAACCATGCTGCAGCTCTGCGCAGTGAGCGAGCTCCTCTGCGCTGTACCACGGGGCCGGGGGCTCCCCCATAGCACAACCCAGGACTGCAGCCCGGGCGCAGCGCACATCTCAGTCCCTGGCTGACAGCAGAGACGTTCCCTGTTTGTTTTGGGGACGTCGCAGTCACCTTCCAGAGGCTGCACCATGACACAAGGGCATGAAAGAACCAACGCTGGGCCTCAACATTCGATCGCAGGGGAGAAACGGAGCCCGAGTGCGCTGCAGGCCCAGGGGCAGGCAAAGGCAGCAGAGTGCTCAGGCACAGCTCGCTGAGGTCGTGTCCCCTTAGCCCCTCCAACACATCCCAGCTGCGCCGGGATGCGGAACGGGAAGATGCAGGGATATGGCGAGAGGAAAAGGCGCAGGTGGGAGCTGCCGTTCGCGTGTTCGCCGCCGCACCCCACAGAGCCGACCCACGGCGCTCAGCAGACGCCCTGCAGAGGCGCAGTGCGGGCACCGACCTGGCACTCAGGGCGCCCACCCCCACCCGCCACTTCGCTCAGGCCGCCTCCGGCTCCCGTGACGGCGCCTGGGCCCCGCCCGCCCGGCCCTGCCCGCGCCCGCAGGCCCTCACCATGGCGGCGGTGCGGCTCCCGCCGGCGGCTCCCCGGCCCGCAGCCCGCCACGCTCCCACCAGCGCAAGCCGCAGCCCGGCCCCGCCGCCGGGCATGGCTCCGGCTCCAGCCGCGGTCTCAGCCCCGCCTTCCCGGGCTGCCGGGCGGAACCGAGCGCGGGGGAGCGGGGAGAAAGGGCCGGAGCGGCGGCCTGGGCCGCGCTGAGAGCTGAGCTGGGGCGTCTGGGGCTGCGCGCCCCGACCGGCGCTGCGCAGAGCGGGGCGGGCACCGCTTCGGACACTGCTACTCGTCAGAGCCGTGGGGAGAGGCTCCGGGGACTCCTCCACTAACCAGGCAAGGCCACTCCAGTTTACTGAGCCAAAATCGCAAGTCTTTATTAATGAAATAATTCCTAGCTTGAACTTGGGTAACGCCGAAGGTGTAACAGTGCACTTTTCCCTTGGCACACAGGAACACAGCCTTCCAGACTGAAAGAGCTGGCCACCAAAAGAATACCTGAAGAATCATGCTGCAGGAGTATGAGCTGTGAGTCAGGCAATGAAGCTTTGGACGGTCCTTGCTTCCTCTTAGCTTTAGCTTTCCACCAGTGTTCTAGCCCAGGGCTCACCATGGGTAAATGCTATGCAGTCAGATAGTCCAAGCCCCACAGCACACCAGCCCAGACCATATTTGAAGGTTGAACTCTGTGATCTTAGAGGTCTCTTCCAGTGGAAACAGTTCTATAATTCCAAGTCTTCTATATTAATGGTAACTAAAAACCACCCCAGTCCTGGTTCTAGCAGCCTGAGCAACCAACACACAGGTCACCAGGAAGGTTCATCTCGAGGCTGGTCTGGCTCACATAGAAAAGTGATCTGTGCTGTAACAAAGTGGCCTAAAAGGTTGCATTAAACCTTGTTTTATTTTAAAACTAGTAAGGACAGTGACTGATTTACTTCTCTAGGAACGTGGTAGAGAAGTTGTGTTAAAGAGAATGAGGCGAGTTCTGTAGGTTACTTTACCTCCTAGAAGGCCCTGCCGTGAAACTCAGAACACAGAAAGAGCAGCAGGCTGTAACCCTAGCACCAAGGTGGGAAACAGTCACCCTGTCACGAGCTGTGACATCTTTCTGAACTGCCACTGGTCTGCAACAGCTCACCTGAAGCCCACTCTTTCAAAAAGTGCCTTTTCCTTCCTGGTTTACTTTACTGACTGTCAAACTAATTCAGCAACATCAGCACTCAGCAGCACGTCCCCTCAGAACACCGTACATCAGGAACACACAAGAGCTGTGTGACCCATGTGGGCTAACGCAGCCTCGTTCCTGTGCTGCCCACGTCAGCCACCCAGAAGCTCCGGTTCCTATGTCTGCAGGAGCTGCACAGGATCCCCAGATTGCAACTTTGCTCCTGTGCCAAGCAGGGCCAAAGTGCAGTAAAAATCTCACTGGATCAATCTTAACACACAGGGACCTCTTCAGAAGAGCCAAGCAGAACTGTGCAGCAAGGTCTGTGAAAAGCAAGCTGTCAGAGCAGCTTAGTAAACACCATTTTGGTTCAGGCTGCTTTGTGTTTGTTACTTCCCACATGAATCGCCACGAGTTTGCTTTTGATAAGTCCATGGGTAAATAAAGCAGATTGGTGGGCAGGATTATAAATTACAGACAAGACATTTAAGGGTTCACTCTTCTGTACTCCCAGTCCATACAGATCCCCAGGTCACCACTGCTGGGGAACTGTGGCCCTGTTTCAGCACCTCCAGCTACTCCTGATGCTCGTGCTCCTGCCCAGGGATAAGCCAGCGAATGCTCTCGGTCCGAACAGTGGCATACAGGACAAAGCTGGCCAGAAAAAGCACAGAGAAGAGCAGCAGCCAGTCGATGCCTTTGGTCAGAACACTGGGCAGGGGACCCTCCCAGTCCTCCTTGGTCACAGCCACGTCACCTTTAGCTTCTATACCTGCAAGTGGAAGCAGATGGTCAACACCAGCAGTAACCATTAAATACAGAGGGGTTGTTTCTGCTCAGAGCTTTGAATAAAGGTCTCAGACAGAGGTCCCTGCAGGCCTACATATGGGTTTGGTTTCCTTACAAAAGGTCTCAGACAGAGGTCCCTGCAGGCCTGCATATGGGGCTTGGTTTTCTTTACAGAAGCACAGAAGGGCCAGAGCAGTGCTTGGTACTGAGCACACAAAACATGCACAGCCAGAAGAGGGAAACTGCAATCTTTCTGTCCCTCCAGCACAGGGACAGACTCTGCCCCAGCTGCTGTTAGCCTTACATGGCACTGGCAGGTCCTGAGGTCCTCCTGCCTTTATTCACAAATTAAACACCTGGGTAGGAAGATGTGCTGTAGCGAGGTGAGGGTTGGTCCCCTCTCCCTAGGAACAAGTTGCACCAAGGAAAAGTTTAGGCTGGATATTAGAAGAAACCTCAGTGAAAGGGCTCTCAAACACTGGCACAGGCTGTCCAGACAGCTGTTTAAAAAACACAGAGATGTGGTGCTGAGGGACATGGTTTAACACCAGACTTATTAGAGAATGGTTGGACTCAATGATTTTAAAGGCCTTTTCAGCCAAAAGAAGTCTATGATTCTATGTGCTCAGTTCTAGCACCCTCCCTACCTAAGCCCCACTGTTTCCCCCCAACTCTGTGACAAGAGCCCAAAGAGCCCAAGTTTCTGCTTTCAGCATGCCCTGAAACCCAGCTCACCACAGCAAATGATCATAGAAACCTCTACTGGGTGCTCTGAGGGTCTCTGTGAAATTCATCTTAAAGAAGAAACAGCATGGAGAGGAAAGCCCAGTTTGGAGCCCATCACCAGCCTGTTCTTGCCACTGGCACCTCAGGGCTGATGTCCATACCTGTCTGGTTAAAAATGAAGTCTTTCAGCGTTTCCAGCGTTCTGTCTGTGTGATTAAACCTGGCCATTGGCTTAGCACCTTGGAAAAGGAGGATATTGGGGACAGCCACAGTTCCAAATCTGGTTGATAAACTGGTGGACATAAAGAGAAAGCATGAAGGGAAAGAAATCCACCGGAGGAAGAAAGAGATAAGTGATGACACAGGAAGTGCCATTCCTGGTTTTAAACCACAAAAGCTTGCTAATGAAAACAACCTGAGAGCAGAGCACAAGAAATGTCAGTTACCTGCTGTGCTGAGATGCATCCAGTGCCAGGAAGTGAAGAGCTGGAAATGCCCGAGGTAAAGAATTAAAGTGGGGTGCCAGGCTGGCAGAAAAGCGGCACCAGGGTGTGTAGAACAGGACTAAGGTACAGTCACTGCTGTTTGGGTTCAGGAACTCCATCAGGTCCTTAGGGAAAGCAGTAGGAAAATAAACATGGAAAATCTCACGTTCAGCAGAGCTGAAGTCTACACAGGAATGCATCGTCCAGCAGCCAGGCACTTGACATCATGAATCAGGTAGCTGCACATTTCTTTAGCCTTTTTAAAAGGGATGGAGAATCATTTTTGATCTTCTTTGAAGACTGCTTTAAAAGTTTGTTCCTTAAAAACACTATATCCATAACCATTACAAAAAGCAAAACAGATTAACGTTTTCAGAAAGAAACTCTGGACAGCAAGAAAGCTGACAGCAGGCATACAGATGAGACACAGGGCTGTGGACCGTTCTGCAATTCCATTTTTTTTTTTCTGATCAGAACGACACAAAAAGCCACCTTGCCCAGGTACTGTCTCTTTTAACAGCACAAACCATGCTACACAAGGAAATTCACCGAGTCAGGCAATGACAGAGCTGCACACACAGTGCTAATGGGGCATCTTCCACCCTCCTCAGGCCTTCAAAGTACCACCGAGCAGAACACGCGGCGATCGTTTACCTGGGAGACGTTCAGGATCTGCACGGTGAAGCGGTCGATACCGGTAGTGTTTCTCTCCTCGCAGTTCACTTTGGGAGCTTTGGCGCTGTCAGTGTTGTTCGACTCCTCGGCAGGCGCAGGCAGCACAGTCTCCAGCACAGCCTGCTCCCTGCCCTGGCCGCCCGCCGGCCCGAGGGAAGCCTCGGGGCTGCTGCCTGCCACGCACGCATCGCTTCCAGCCGCCGCATCGCAAGCCCCTTTGGCGATGGGGAGCGCCTGGCCGTCCTGCGCCTCCCCCGGCACCACCGAGAGCATCACGGCCTGCTGCGCATGGAGCCCGCTGCCCAACATAGCGTCCGCCATCTCCGCAGTCCGGTACCGCACCGGCTCGCCGCCGCCCTCGGGGGCATGTGGCTGCTCACCGGCACTCTGCGCCGTCGCCGCCCCTGTGCCGGGAAAAGAGATGTCAAATCCGAGCTGCGGCCGCGCCCCGGCCCCTCCGCAAGCCACCTAGCTCCTGAAGTCCACCGCGGCTGCCAGTAACGAAACTCACTAGCCTCACCTTCAGGAAAGGGCCTCAGGAGCCAAGCCAGCGCCAGCAGCAGCCGCCACATCCTCGGCCCCTCCGCAGGAGTGCGTCTCCCCGGACAACGGCCACTTCCTGCGGACCAGGCAACACTTCCGCTTCCGGCACAGCACTTCCGCCGTGCGTGCGTTGCGCGCCGTGACGCGCCGTGACGCCATCTTGTCCTGGCCAGGGGCGAGCTGCGCTGCCTCAGGCAGCCAGCAGAGGGCGCGGCAAGGCTCCGCCCGGGACCGGCTCCGCGTAGTGGTCAGGACGAGCCGCTCCCGGCCCGCGGCCGTCGGCCTCCGGCCTCTGCCTGGGAAAACTGCTAAGGGAAGAGGTGTCCGGACAAGAGAGGGCAGCGCCGGACGCAGCCGCGAGAACGCGATCACCACAGCCGCGTTCGCCTGCCAGCTCCAAACGAGGGGAGAGAAACCTGCCGAGGCTCGGAGAGCAGCTCGGGACAGCACAACAGCGTTCAGCTGAGCCCCTGACAACAGCAAACACGAATCAGTTTGGTGTCAGCCTGGTGCTCAGCAGTCCCCCACCCCGGAAATGACAGGCGTTCCGCCAGGCCCAGGGCCACGGCCACCGCCGCTTCGGACACGCCTCGGAGACTGCACTTCGGTCTGCTGCGGTGCCTGGAGGGCAGCAGACGTTGCTCTGTTGGTTTGCATTAGTTCGGGTCGAAAATTGGAGGATAAAGGAAAGGGCACACAGCCACAACACTGTGTAGGCAAGAGCACGAAGTGTGGCCAGCAGGTCGAGGGAGGTGATTCTCCCCCTCTACTCCGCTCTGCTGAGACCCCACCTGGAGTGCTGCATCCAGTGCTGGAGCCCCATTACAAGAGGGACGTGGAGATGCTGGAGCATGTCCAGAGAAGGGCCACGAGAATGCTCAGAGGGCTGCAGCAGCTCTGCTGTGAGCACAGACTGAAAGAGTTGGGGCTGTGCAGTCTGGAGGAGGCTCCGAGGTGACCTTATTGTGGCCTTCCAGTATCTGAAGGGGGCTGGGGAGGGACTTTTTAGAATATCAGGTAGTGACAGGACTAGGGGGAATGGAGCAAAGCTGGAGGTGGGGAGAGTCAGCCTGGACATGAGGAAGTTGTTGAGCATGAGAGTGGTGAGAGCCTGGAATGGGTTGCCCAGGGAGGTGGTTGAGGCCCCATCCCTGGAGGTGTTTGAGGCCAGGATGGATGGGTCTGTGGCCAGCCTGATTTAGGGTAGAGTGTCCCTGCCCATGGCAGGGGGGTTGGAACTAGATGATCTTTGTGGTCCCTTCCAACCCTGACTGATTCTATGACAAGAAAACACAGCACAGGCTCAGGGTAGGAGCAGAGGCTGAGCTCAGCTGGGCAACTTTAACCTACACCTGGCACCTGGGACTTGCTCAGCTTTGTTTTCTTAGCCAGCCTGGCTGCTGATGAATATTTTGTTTAAAACATGACCACCTGCAGCAGCAAACACACATTTTAGTATTCCGCACATCTCAAAAGTCTACCCCTAGGTGATCAAACTTGTGCTAATTGTTACTGTGACAGTTCTTCCACTACTTAGAACAAGCTTTTGAGGTATAAAAAAAAAAAAAAAACACCCAAAAACCAACAAACAAATCCAACATGAAAGGTAGGAAGGGTTATCTGCCTCAGATCATTTAAATGACACCTAGGAATTCCACAGAGTTTTTCAGCTTTAAAGTGGTTAAAAGCCGTTAGCTAATGATTCCTTCCAGCACCCCAAGAGAAGCAGGAGTGTTTGTCCTGGTGGGAGACAGGAGACATTGCATCCCTGGGCCATTCAGGGAAGCTGGGTGGGAGCCAGCCCCAGAAGGTGACAGCTTCTGGGCTGCCAATTCTGTCTGGTCAGGCCACACCACTCCGAACATTCAACAACAGAGCCACAGGCAGCACCTTGATAAAAATAGCAGTGAAGGCAGTGACTCAGCCCTTTACTTCCAGGCACCACAGCTTCAAATGATTAACTGTCAAGAACAATCTTCCTTTGTATTGAGCTAAAGCCATTCTGTTGAGACAAAGTATATGAGAGGTGCGGGCTCTCCTGTGGCACTGTCTGCTTGTCACACCCAGCATTGCCAGGCTGGTCCCACAGCAAGCCCTGCTGTCCCACATACAACCACCTCCAGGACTCCTGCAAGACATCCAGCTTGCACACTCCGACACTGCTGAGCTGTCAGCATGAATAAATGATGACTGCTCCTGTCACCAGAAGCCGCACCAGCTGAGGGCAGAGACTGCATCACAGCCTTTACCCTTCTGTTTGTGATGTAGAAGAATGCAACATCCATGGAAAGAGACGAGCAACTCCCAACAGCTGAGAACCCTGCCAGCTACCGCGTTATGTCCAACTTCAGGTGTCACTGCAACCAAACCCAGGAATCACACCCAGGAACTGCTTTGTAGACCAGGATGTATAGCAGGCTGTAGTGGAACTTTGAATGTCTCCAATCACCTTGAATGCTGAATACTTAGCATTACCAGCATCAAAAAAGGCATCAGATGCCATTTTCAGGTAGAAACAACTTCAAAGTCTGCAAAATAACTGCAACTGACATTTACAACCCTAGATGTACTCAGGGACTTGGAAAGTTCATGGAAGAGGAAACAGGTGCTGGAGGGCAAGGTGAGGATCAAGCAGTCTGGCTTGCAGTGCCCATCTGCCCCCAAGAAACAAACGAGTAGGCATGGCTGGCCAGTACACATAGCACATCTCCCCAAAGACAAATTGGAATCTTGCTAGAATACAGGGATAGTACCATCCTGTTCACCAGAGAGCAATGAGTAGCCATCACCATTCCAGGAGTTCAGTTCACCAGTACTGCCAAACTCATTTCTACATGCATCAGAGGAAAACAAAGTTAGCAGCTTACTGTTTATATGTGCACAGCTCTAACTTCTTTCCTCCCCTCTCATGTTTGAGTGGAAGGGGAACAATTAAGTTAGTGTAGCAGCACTCTCAGGTCATTAAAACGTGAGCAATGCCCCTTTGTTTTCTGCTCGCCTGCAATTCATACAGGCTTCTCCCCCGGCTCACAGGGACAGGACCTGCCACACACAGCTCAGGCTGCAGTCCAGAAAGCAAAGCATTCTGAAAGAGGGCCTCACTTAATTTCAAGATCACACAATGCAGCAGCCTCCCAGCTCTCACAACGCCCTGTGCATTCTGAAATCCACACAAGCAGGAGCAGGCTCAGTCTACTGCAGTGAGATTCAGTTTCAGCTCAGGGCAAAACACAGCCAGGTGATCAACTGTCAGTGAAATCTGTACCAAAACACTGCAGTGCCAGCTGAAGTCACTTAAGACTCTGAGACATCAAGAGAACAAATAGCATTTCCACTGGCCAGGGAGAAGGGCTCAGGCTGTTGCTCTGGGGACACTGTCATTAGGCACCTTCTGCCAGAATGTAAGAGATAACACAGGAACAAGGCTTAAGTTTTAAAGTAGTAACTTTATTAATAAATATACATCCATATGATGATGTAAATACAGATCATGAACACTACTCCATTCCCATACACATAATTGCACACGAGTAGCTCAAGTTCATGGACATAAAAACATACACAGTATCTAGTCAGGCTTTTTACAGCAGAGGACGGGGTGCTGATACTATTAGTTAACAGATTACTGCTTCCCCCAAAGGAAACCTGTGGAAAACCAAATGCTGAAAGATTAAAATATCAGAAAGTGGTTCAAATTTTGGAATAGAGGTGTTTCTATTTGCAGGAGGGAAATCACAAGGAGAAAGATCTAGTCTCTACTAAAGTCATAAATGTATTTAAGCAATGTTAAAATATATGCATTAAAATAGAGAAGAATAAACTTCTTTTGTGGTCAGCAATGAACTCTGCAGTTCAGAGTGTTGATGATCGCTATCAACTGTTTAACTGTCAACTCTAAGGATGGTGTGAAACATTATCATACATGTAACTAAGACCAGCAGAGTCACAGCAAAGGGAACCACCGGGCAAACGGCTTCGCATTGCTCTGCCTTTTAAAGCTCTTCAAACACGGGGGAGGGAGTTAAATTCTCATCTGAGTCACTCTGGGTGCTGTAGTTCAGACACAGTGCCTGTCACTGGACAGGACAAGGCTCAGCTGTGTCCTGCCTGAGCTCTGTAAAGTCTTTCAGGCCAAATGAAAAGAGATTCACTCAGAAGAGAGATCTGTAATGGCTCTTGAGACATCGTTAGTTTGATTAGGTTAAATGCAAGCTCTAAGAACATGGGGTTAGTGCCAAAGCTAACCGCTGAGTTTAGAAATGTTCCTCCATATCAAAGTCAGCCACTTCTGGGGGTATCCGATTTTCTTCTGTCAAAACACGACACTAGCATCTTGAGTATGTCCAGTGCAAGACTTGGTAGTAGCAAAATTATTTGGTTTTAAAGTTTTAAGTAAATGTAATGAGAAACTGAATAGCAGTTACTCTAGGTATATCAAACAGTGCCCTTCTATAGCATCACTGAGGAATAAAAGGCAAGCTAATACCTTCCATTTATGGACAAATGTTAGAAACTTGATCATTAAAAGAAATTATTAAAACTCAACCTTGACATGTAGCTCTTCCCAACAGTGTTAACACACAACAGTGATCGTAGATTATGAGTAGCTGAATGAGGAGACAGAATATGAAATAAGCCATTTACCTTACAAGTCATGTTCCCAGCCTGGGGGAAAAGGCCAGTGCTCCCGGCGGCACTAGAAAGCTGAGGCAGCGCCACGCTCTTCAGTGTTTCTCAAGGGAAGCAAAGTGCTGGACAAAACCACAATGTGCTCTGCAGAATCCCATTTCTAGTTCACTTTGAATCTCTTTAGCTTCTTTTCTTTTCCCCTCGCTGCAGGGCACCAGCGAACTCCAGCCAGGTCTGAAAGCAAGCAGGCCTGGGGAACACCTGGCAGTGCGCTTCCGTCTTCATGCTCAATGCAGAGTGCCCAGCAGCCCACACCAGGATACACAACTGACAAGGTTAGCTGGTTTTCACTGGGATTATGTTCTGTCTGATGTCACTAACACACACTGTAATGAACAGCACTTGCTTAAGTGATTTCATCATTTCATCAGCATAGTTGAATACAGAATCCATTACACGAGCAGAACAGCAACACATCTGCACCATCTCCTGACACACGGCACAGCACCATCGGGGAGATGCACAGGTGAGGAACGGGACAGGAGTGACTGGGATCAGCAGAAGGAAGTAAGAGGTGGAGTTTCTCCAAGGTGCAGTGGTGACATGCAACACGCTCCTTGCCAGCGAGGTGTGACACTCCTGCGGGTATACATTCAGCCGAAGAGGACTGCTCTGCCAGCTGAGGTCAGCAAAGAACTGACAGCAGTCTGTCGTGGGAAAAAATCATCCGATTAAAAGCAGCCAACACAACACAGATCCTGAGGGTGGACTGGCCCACGTCAGCCTTCTGCATGTGTGAAGTGACATCGTTGTGAGGACTGCTAAAGGTTGGACTTGTGAGTTTGTTGAGGAACAGAACGGACTGGATTTCATAGCTTCATCACAAAGGAGACGGCTGTTAGTAGCAGTTTAGCTGCCATCAGTTCGTCTAGGGACTGAGCCATCCAGTACAGCTGAGGTTCATTGTCCTAGTTGCCAGTGCATACAGAGTTCCCCCAAAACAATGCAACACACCTATTGTAAAGTACAGCGCAAAGTCCAGCACACTATGTGTTAGGCATCACTGGAACACCTGAAGGCTTGCTGCTTTTTTCCTGATAAAAGAGGTACGAAACATGACATCTGTATCTTAAGTTGTCATCACTGAAAGCAAGTTCTCATCACAACCACTGCAGACCAGAATAGCATCTATGGTAACAAAACCCATCAGCACCATTACTCATTCAGCATGGGCTCAATTCACCCCAATTTCTATGCCTCCCCAACCCAGATCTGCAATGCTCTCCATTCCCCCCTCCCCAGACAGCTCAAGCTCCAAATTTATCATAATGTCACATTATAGGTGACAACTTAAAATGTAACCTTTCTTCCAGGTGGAAAAAAAAAGGTAAAGCTTTAATTCCAGCAAAATAAATTTAGCACAGACAATAGGCAACATTGAGAAGTGATCTTTTTGAAGTCTAAATGAAAGCGCTTTACACACACATACACACACACATGCTCCCACACTGAAAAAAAACCACTAAACACACTCAGCTGAAAAATGGAGCATTTCTTTCAGAAAGAGGGAAGGGTTTGTGTCAAAAAAGGTATTTATAGTTAACCAGCAACATTTTTTTCCCAGCTTGCATGCATAGATGAATTGCTTTATATCTGGGGTCTAGCAGTGCAGTAAACTGCATCCTGATTGCATCGGCTATACAGTTTGCTTTTATAAATCAACAAAATGGTGTCCTTTGGTAGATATTTCAGCTTCCATAATTTAAATCTAAGTGTCAAACAATGAAATAACTGTATTTCCAGCAATACCTGCCAAAACCAAGCCTGAAAACTTGGCAACAGTGTCTATGTAAAAAAGTTTAATTTGTAAACATTATGGATTAATACTTTAAAAGCTATTAAACTGTCACCACCAAAGCAGAGATTTGAAAGGCAAAACCCAGTGTCAGTAGCTATTTACAGGCTTCAGAACACACTGTTTAATATTAACCAAGTGTGTTACTAGAGCGAACAGTACTTAATGTCTTACAAAATCTTTGCCAGAATGATTTGTGGTTTGGTGTATGTCCTGTGAGGCATTTCAGACTGACCCAGCAGAACTGAAAGTACAGCTATCACCTGAAGGCAAAGCAGTTCCTCTCACTAAGGCCCTCAGTTCGCTTCCCT
The DNA here is from genome assembly GCA_013400475.1 of Tricholaema leucomelas. Lineage (NCBI taxonomy): Eukaryota > Metazoa > Chordata > Aves > Piciformes > Lybiidae > Tricholaema lacrymosa > Tricholaema leucomelas. The sequence goes on from WAAF01008019.1 coordinate 1,091,154, forward strand.
ATTTTCAGAAGTGTTTTTGGAGCATTAATTGAAATCTACTCAATTCTATGCTCCAGAAACAAAAATCAGCACTTCAAAGAAAGACTGAGTTGGTTGGTTGGTTACGTTTTTCACTATCTATTTGAGGTCTGTAGAAGGTCTTGCAGAGGTGGACACTGCAGCTTGATTTCTCTTTTTGAGTAAGAACTTAGACTAAGCTCCTTACTGTGGGACAGGCCACATCATAAATCAACAGCCAGCTAATCCTGTCCTCCTTGATTATTTAATGCATAATCACACAACTAGATTTACCGGAAACTGAAAGTAAAACTAGGAACGTGGACATGACTGAAGTGTCAACACTGAGGCAAAATGCATCACTTCGAGCTCTGTTATAAGTGATTATCTAAACCAAACAAAACCCTCCTTAACCAGTGCCTTCTCAACGATGCTTTAAGTTACCGAACCACACCCATAGGCATTAATTAAATAAAAATAAAATCTGGGAACTCAGGCAAACACTACAACAGAATGCAGGAAACATGCCACAGTTTGGAGTAAAGCAGATTATTGAGGAGTTAATAATTGCCTCCTGCTACTCGTTAGGCTGTTGGCTGCTGCCTTCTCCAGCAGCATGTATTCCTCTGTTATGCACCATGGGATAGGGAAAAGCTGCACTGCCACAAGTATAACTTAGATTTGCAAGCCGTGATAGAGCTTTAATGCTACCTGGAGGTCTGCCTGGGCTGACTTTGTATCCTGCTGCTTTAGTTGTACCCAAGGGTCTGCCTGGACTTGTCTTAAATCCAGCTGCTTTGGTGGTCCCCAGGGGTCGACCTGTGCTGGTGCGGTACCCTGCTGATTTTGTGGTCCCTGACGGCCTTCCACGTTTACCAGAGCGGTTGAGGTTTTTCTTTTTCTTCAGTTCATCTTTTGTCTCTATACTCCTGCCACTTGTGGTCTGCAAGTGGGAGTCGTTCAGGGCATCCTGTCTCTGGCAGGCGATGGGTTTGTGGCTGACGGGGTGGCCGTACTTGCTCTGCTGCGTGGCGTACAGCTCAAACTGCTCGGCGGCTCTCACGTTGTCTTCGTTCAGGCAAGAACTCTTGCCCGTCCCACAGAAAGCTGCATTACTGCTGGCAACAGGGTGCATCATTTTCTACCAAAAACAAGACAGACAGCTGCAGATCAGTATATAACACTGCAGCATCCCCCAAGTGAGAACCTTCCCAAAGCTCTAACCAGTTGTTGAAATTAGCCCACACCACTCCGCCTGTTTTTAGTGAACACTACTGATGACAGGAAATTACTTGAGTTTTATTAAGCTTTCACTTGAGGTTTTGCACAGTAACCTTTATACACAGTCAAAAATGGTAATTTAAACCACAGTTTAAAATGGCCATGTACAGAAATGTTGTTACTCAGGTATAATCAGGGAAGAAGTCTGTTAAAGAACTGGAGAAGAGCATTTCAGCAACCAAGGTACATGATATCCACTCACCCACCACCATTTCAAAACCTTACTGATGGAAGCTCACCTCACTTCTAGCTGTTTTAGTTGTAAGGTTGATACTATCACCTGTCAGCTGAGGATAAAGACTCACAGAATCCTTTCAGTTGGAAAAGACCTTTAAGTCCAGCCATTATCTGAATCTGCCACGGCTGGGGCTAAACCACACCCCACAGCAACACATCTCCGTCTCTTCTAAATACCTCCAGGGATGGGATTTCAACCACTTCCCTGGAGAGCCTGTTTCAGTCTTTTGAGAACCCTTGCAATGAAGAATTTTCTTCCAATATCCTATCTAAATATGGCAAATATTTTTGTGTTGTTCAACTGCAGCAAATTAAGAAAATCTTAACCATTTTTGTCATTTCTTGTCACAATTAATGTGAAGGAAAGAAACAGGTAAGGGGTTGGGCAAAGACAGTGGTTCCACTGTTGGGAAGGCAGAGTTATCAAACGACTCTACTACAAGATGCTAGCCTGCAGTGATTGCACTACTGTCCTGGTTGGAAGCACAGGTACGAAATGCTGGCACGCCAACTCCCAGGTAACAGCTGTAGGAAAAGCAGCACCACTGTGGTTCCAGATGTGCACATCATCACACACCTACAAATACCCTGGAGAACACATGTGGCCTGTTGAAGCCAACAGCTGTTAAATACATCCTGCTCTCTTTATCAGGCAACCCCAGTCTGAGCTGTGCTGTTCACACAGGTTTGCCTGTTTAAACAGGAGCCAAAGCCTTGCATCCCGGTCCAGAGGACAGAGATTAAAAATGCCTCTGCTCAGAGGAGAGGGATTTGTTCTTATATATTTCCATGTTGTGGAATTAAGGTACAAGTGAGACTATTTATTAAAGGATAAAGTGAACAAAACAGAGAAAGAGAAGGAAGGGGGAGAGAAAAACGGAGAAAGAGGAGAGGGGGCCAGGGGGAGAGAGACAGGGTTTCCAAAGTTCAAGTCCTTTTCAGTTTTGTGTTGCTCAGGGGTGTTTTTTCCAGTGAGAGTTGTCTTCGGAAGAGTTCTTCCTTGAGCAGGCATTGCTCAGATCTTTTTATACAGTTTTTAGTCACAGTCTTAGGAATGCGTCCAGGTGCAGCCCTCCTCTGCAAATCTTCCTGTGTATTCTCCCACATTTGCAGGGGCCTGGCACCGGGGAGGACCTCTGGCCCCGTCCTGTGCTGTTTACCTGTCCATACACTGAATACTCCTCCAGGACTAGTCAGGCCAGGTGGCAAATCTGTTGCATATTCCAGAAGCCTTTTACACCCTCCTTCCAACTAATGTGTCTTGCAGGGGTCTGGCACTGGCAGTGGCCTTTTGCCCCTCGCCCCTCCATCTCTTGCTTCAATACACAATCAAGCAAAAGAAACCTTAGTGGTCCGTGGGTGCCAGGTGGGGAAGCAAAGACGATCTGTAGCTTTACTGGTTTACATCCGTGGGCATTCAAGCCAACCACCTGAGCAGCTACTGTCTGGGGAAGCAGCAAAGGTGAACTTCTCTCTCTTGTTCATGTAAATCATCAAAGATAAAGATTTAGTCTCTTACACGCTGCCTTCAGGACTCAGAAGGGTGGCTCTCACCTGCAGGTCCTGCAGGCTGACCCTGCTCCCAAGAGCCAAACAGATGTCCAGCTGCCACAACAGCGTATAGTCACCATCACGACTGCAAGCCACTACTTCTAACTACACTGCTTATGCTTACACTCATCACACCCACTCCCTGCAGCAGCTGGGGCAGAATCACAACTAACAAGGTTACTGCTATTCTAAAACCTTCTGACCACTAACGTTTCCGAATGCCAACTGCACAGAGACTGCCTCATATTTTTTCACCCACCCACCTACACTGGTCCTACAACTTAAATGATCTGCAAATACTCAGTTCAATATAGTATTTAGCCACGATGAAGCCAAGATTAAGCCAATCAGTATCTGGCATGTCACAGTATTTCTGTGCCCTACAGTCATGCTTAGGACACCAAATATGTCTTCCTCTGGTAGATTAGTAGACAAGGTCTGGAGGATTCATTTTCCCTGCAGTAGCACTGGAATATCACCTACAGCAACTCAATTTAAACTCTACCACTGATTACTGAATTTACTTGGCAGCTAGGTGTCTCCTCCCAGCCAGAGAGAAGGAACAGAGCAGAGTCTGCTTACCCTGAGTAAAGCCACATGCCCTGTTCTTCTCATTAGAGCAGATCCATTCCCTGCTGGAACACCCAACTTACCTGGCTCATCAAACGCACGTCACGGTGCATTTGTGCAAACACACCAATGTGGGTTTGTGCCAAACAGTGAAATTGTGATAGCAATATAGTTTAAGGATTAGATGTCTCTGGCAGAGATTACCCAAGTGCTACAGCTCTGCTGTGCCGTGGAACCGACATGACACCATGGCTGCTGCAGGTGGCAACTAGCAAATGGAGCAAGTCAGCACAGAGGCAGTAAGATACAGGTCAAGAGACCAGGCAGACTCCTCTGTGGAGCAATAAAAAGCAAACTCAAGCTTTTCCACAATCAGCAGTCACAAAAATGCTGCCTGCCTGTAAGCCCCCATTTTCAGTGGCAATCCCTGAGACTGTTCACAATATGCAACTGCAGATGTAAGGGCTCTGCTGCTGTGCTGCTGAGCCAGCAAATGCAGGGGCTGCAAGAGGCTGATCACTGCCTGTGGAGACACCGGAGGGCACCTGGAGAGGTTCTTGTCTCTGTGCTCCCTTTAAAGACAGGAGCTCTGGCCCCAAAAAGCTGCTCCCAGCTTAACTACCACAAAGAAGGATCAGTTCAGCTGCCCAGTACCTGAGGAACACTGCAGGGCAGGGAGAAGGCACAGCAGGAAGTAGGGCCCCTGGTATTTCTCAGCCATTGCTCAGCCTTGTTCCTGCCCATGTTAGAATTTCATTCTCTACTTTTCCTCCACATTACACTCAGGGATACTTTTCCTACAGACATCACCCATCTTTCCCGGGGAGAACCAGCATAGGTCCTCCTAGACAGTGATTGTATCCTGCTGTAACTGCCAAAGGGCTGCCACTCCATCACCATATGCATGTGGTTTGTGTCCCTACTTGCTCTCAACACACAGCAACTCCACATACGAATCTTGGCTGGTGCCACTTTACCTTCCATCTGGCAACAGCCAGTGTCACTGTAACTGATGAGAGAAGAAAACGCCCAAAGTGGGAACTGTTTAAAATTTCTTACAGGAGGAAGCCTGAAAAAGCCTCCACCATCTTGGTGGAAGAGTACCAGTGGGATTTTTTTTTTAATGCTTTCCTCCCCAGCCCCCCACACTCTGCACCGTTTTTCATCAAACCATGAAAATGTCATGAGATAGTCAAGGTCTGTATTCTGTGCTTTTGATTTAGGACTTTTGCCCACAAGTCTGAAAAAGGAAATCTGTAATCAAGCTTAATTACCCTGACATGGGCATCTCCAGCATAATTTCCCTTCGTTCACATTACAGCAGGGAATAAAGGAATGCAGTGAGCCTGTCTGTAGAGCAGAGGCAGGTTTCTTGGCAGGAAAACAGGCAGCAGAAATGAAAATTGGTACAAAATGCCAATTGAAAAATCCCATTCTAGCTTAATTGCAGGGCCAAACACATCCAACTTTGCGTGCAAGCACTCTCAGACAAAACCAGACAGAACAGCTTTCGGCAGTTGCTTTAAACCTGCAGATAGAGATGCAAGATACATGCGACAGTTCACTCTAACTGCTTTCTAAACTGATCCAACTGACCCGCTGCATTTCTCTGTGTAAACAAGTGGTTAAGCTGAGGCGTTGTAACAAAATCTAGTCCCATTTCAAGCTGAACTGCTTCTGCTACTGGTAGGGTGTCTCTCTCTATAGGCTTGGAACCATGCAGAAAATCCCCCTTTTGTGCCTTCTTCACTACACAAAGTGTTACAGTCAAAGCTACTCAAATCACACTACATAAAAACATCCTCTTAGGCTGTGACATGATGCTGCCTTTAGCCTTCAAACATCACCATGGGCAGCATTCAGTGCAGACAAGATGAAAACTTTCAGAGCAGACAAAGTAGGCAACCCTCATCCCCTGCCCCAGAACAAGCACACTTGCTCATTAAATGTTTTCTGCTGAGTACTGGACTCGTGGCCCATTACCTGCATTAAGTAGAATGATCAGTTCCAATAGCAGCAGCAGGGAACGGCTCTGTCTTCCCCAGCCCAGACTGCTGCCTGTAACTCCAGCCTGCTTAGCAGCAGGGCAGACCTGACTCTGCAAGTGCTTCTGACTTGCGGTACAACACGCCTGAAGAGGAGCAAAACTGAACAAAGCTGGAAGCACATCTATGTGACAGCTCTCTGAGTGACAAATACCAGGAGGAGCACAATCCTATGGCAAACAAGGACAATTCTGCTTGCAGTGAAGGTTAGTGCACAAACACCACTCATTCTTCTGCAGCTTTCTTCAGCAGTTTCAGCAGTACTGATGGAGCTGTAGGAGGCTGCAGCTGAACATTCTCATCATCGCAGTATATGACACATGACTTAAAAACACAAGCAGCTATCAGCATTATTGCAGTACTCTCTAAACACTGCTTCTACCAACTGGAATCCCTGGAGTGGAGCAAAGGAGCAGCTCCGTTCAAGATCTCTGCATAAAGGACGCTCTATGCCACATACTACAGGGTAAGGGCTGAGCCCTGGGGAATACCAGCGGGCTCATTTTCCTCTTAGGGAGGGAACTGCAGCAGCACAGCAATATTTTCCCTTTCAGGATTGCAACTGCGATACAATTTTGGTTCTGCTCTTCCCTCGTAGGACAGCAAGTGGGAGAAATATTCTCAACACTCAGTTGGAAGAATTAAGTCTATAAATTTAAATGTTTTTTTAAGTGTCCCTTTTATTGTCAGCACCTTTTCTACACAGTAACTCTTGCTGAAGTGGGTTCTTACCCAATTTTTAGCATCCAGAAACCACTTGTTTTCATCCTGTTGCACCTTACTTTAGGCATTCAGATAAATTCAAGTATTTTAACAGTACTAAGGATGAACAATACACGCTATAACACCCGGACCCAGATCTGAAGCCCAATCTACCCGTGAAGTTAGGTAACTGCTTGCTCCAAAACGTGCTCACAAAGCACCTTCCACAGTTGATAGCACAACACTGTTTTTCTCCTCAACACTAGGTTGAGGAGATATAAAATCATATAAAAAAATCAAAAAATCAAAAAACGATTTCTTGACAGCAGATCCTTGCTAGAGCTATTACATAACAAGAGACTGCACACTGAACAGAAATTTCTGAAAATACTTATTCTCTTCTTCTCTCAATTATTCTCAGGGAACAAAGACTAGGAAATTATGAGCTCCCCAAGCAGCGCAAGAACTTAGAAAGACTGTGCCCCCCACGCTGACCCAGGGTAACTGTTGTATGTAACAGATGTTAAGGAAAGAGCTACCTGAAGCTGGTACACTCACCTTCTTCGAGTTCCTTCCCCAAAGGGGCTGCCACTCCTGCTCCTCACCAGAACTGCAACCTGGGTGCATCCCTGTGTATACAGGAGTTCAAGTGTTTTGACTCAGACACCCTTGCAGAAGGCTCTCCAAAGCCTGACCAGCAGCTCTGTATTACACACAAAGACAGCACTGCCCTGACAATTAGATACTGCCCAGCACTAGCTAGGCTAAGCGTCAAGTCAGATGGGAACTTTGAAGGACCGCTGCTGATGTGACTGCAGGAACAGGCACACAAGTAATTGTTAGGCTTCCTAACCTTGGAGAACAAGCATGTCACACCTACGGGCAGTCTCACTGCACGCTAGCATCAGCAAGCACGGCAGCTGACTTCTTCCTACCCCAGAACTAACATCCCATAACCACAGAATGAGAGGAAACAGGACTCCTGAAAGGGTTAAATCACCTCACGAAACTAAGAAAGATCATGTTAATACCTGAATAACTGTGCAGCTCCAGACAGACTGGCACAACCCACAGGCTGGTTCATGACCTACAGAAACCACTCAGAATGTTTTCCAAACAGGACAATCTTGCCTCTTCCTCTTCTCCCACATTCCTGCTCCTTATGCCAACACTAACTGTTGTGCAAGAGCAGAACAAACCAACACCAAGCATCGGACCCAGGTGAAGACTAATCCAACAAGAAAGCAAAAGCCACAGCTGGCTGGTGTTGAGGACAGAGGAACAGAAACACAGAGATCCACTGGAAACACAAAGACAGGATGAAGCCAGCTTAAGCCACGGTTACCCACTGGCTGCCACTGACCCCACTTCCTCTTGGTCCCAGTTATTTAAAAATGAACCAGACCTCCAAAAGGTGACTTTGATAATCTGATGGGCTTGGACTTTGAAAGAAAGGTATGACAATTCCCAAAGACAACAGAGGGAATGCAGGTTGGGTATGTGGCAGCAAAGAAGCAAGGCAGCCATCAGGCCAGACAGACTGGCTTAGGAGAGCGAAGTTGTGAAACTGCACCCTGATTGCTCCGTGGTTCTGTAACTGCCAAACTTCAAGGCAACTCAAATATGCATATGAGTGATGGGGAAGGCAGGGGTAGATCTTTATAAAGCAAGGATTATTAGTGCTTGTGAAATTGTCCATTCATCTCAAGTAGCTATCCTCAGGTAAACAGGAGCAGACCTTGTCATAGCCTACAACAACAGCTTTGAGGAGCTGGAGATGCTTATTCATCTCCGTGGGTGTTCTCACCCACCCGTTCTTCTCCCCACGGAGCAGACCTCCTAGGTCTACCTTCTGTAGCCTAGAACAATAGCTCAGAGAGGTGAGAGATGATCCTTCATCTCTGTGGGTGTTCCTGCCTACCCTCCCCTTTCTGAGATCCACTGAGATGGTGTTTCTCTGCCACAGGACTAAGGTGAGAAGCTCTGGGCACCTGTCAACACACCCAAACGCAGCCAAAAAATGCAACATACTCATGTTAGGTTGAAGGAAGAGAGGTCCACCTGTTGAATCTGTTCAACTGTGCCCAATGTACAAACACACAAGACTTTTCTGGTCCAAGGTTGAGTCTAAGATCTGAAGGATAAACATGCAAAGAGCTGTACAAGAAACTGCAGCATGTGAAGGCTGAAACAGAAATTAATAATTTCAGAAACATTAACCAAGTGTTCCTCCTACCTCTAAACTTACAAACATAAACCTCACATGAATCAAAGTAACTGTTACCGTTTCCAGACAGAGACACCCAGAAAGAGGCACATGCAAATTAAAGGTGCAAATGCTCACTGCTTGATCACCCCAGAAGAGCTATGCGCAAATAGGAGTGTGCTAAAACACCTGGAACGGGCCACAAGGGATGCCCCACTCAGCGCTTATGGTAGGACGCAGGAGTGGTTCCCACAGAAGGAACATGCCAGAGGCCACCCAGGCACCCTGATACATAGGTGCATGAAGGCAGGCACTGCTCAGCTATGCCAAGGCAATATCCACGGCCTTTACGCATGAAGACCCCACAGGCTAATAGAAATACGCCCCAAGCCACGGGCACCGCATCGCCACCGGCCCCCTGCAGCGGAGCTGTGGGTGCTAAAGGGAATTAACAATTCCTGTGCTGAGCGGAGTGCCCAGGCTGGAACGCAGTAGAAGGCCTCGGTACTAGCTGAAGAACCCAAGGGCCAGCTGAGGGGACAAAGGGGTAGCGCAGCTCTCCTCTGCTACGGCCTGCTCTGGGGTCACTACGAGGGCTCGCCTCGCCTGTCACCTCGCTGGCGTGGCTGGCAAAAAACAGGCCCCGGCCTAAACAGAATGCGGCCTCCTCCCCTCGGCCCAAGGCACAGCCCGGCTCCCTCCCGCCCGGGCGGCGGGGACAGCGGGACGGAGTGGCAATGGCACAGCTCCCCTTCCCCGGCCTTTGCGGGGCAGGGCTCCCACACCCTGCACCGGCGCGCAGGCGTGGCCTGGCTCCGTGAGGAGACCGGGGGATGGCCCTCAGCGGCGGAGCTGGCCGCGGCCGGCTCTCCTTCCTCCGTTCCCCTCCCCCGCTGGCCGCGTCTCCATCTTGCCCGCCCGCCGCCTCCCACCGCGCGGAGAAGGGGCCAGGGGACGCAGGCCTGTCCCGCACCTACCTGCGAGAATCGGGGCGGCCTGCGAGGCGGCGGACGAGTGGGCGGCAGAGCAGGAGGGAAGGCGGTAGCGAGCGGCCGCCTCCTCCACACCCCGCCGGGCAGCTGCAAGGAGCGGCGCTGCGGCGGACGCGGGCGGGAGGCAGGGCGGGGCGCGCTCCCGAGCGGGGCCGCGCCGCGGGGGCGCGCGGCGGGCGTGCGCAGGGCGGGGCCGATCTGAGGCGCGAGGCGCTCCTCCCACCGCTGAGGCGCTCAGGGTCGGGGCCTCGCCGCCATTTTGTCCCGCGGGCGGCGCGGGGGGGGCGCGGCCGTGCTCGGCTGAGGGGCGAGGCGAGGCAGGTCGGGCACTGCGGCACCCCGCGGGCACCCCGCGGGCACCCCGCGTTCCCACAGAGGATAGGGAAGGCAGGCATAGAGGGCAGCGGAGATGGCTTGCTGCAGCCTTGGCCACAGGGGAGTGCACCCCATCCACCTACGCCTCTGCCCGGGCAGGGGGTGTTGGTACTGAGCCACCATTCGTATTCTTAGCTACCTGAGCAGTGTCGTTGCTTGCATTTACACAGTATCACAGTCTCACAGTCTCACAGTATCACTAAGGTTGGAAGAGACCTCACAGATCATCAAGTCCAACCCTTTACCACAGAGCTCAAGGCTAGACCATGGCACCAAGTGCCACGTCCAATCCTGCCTTGAACAGCTCCAGGGACGGCGACTCCACCACCTCCCTGGGCAGCCCATTCCAGTAGCCAATGACTCTCTCAGTGAAGAACTTTCTCCTCACCTCAAGCCTAAATTTCCCCTGGCGCAGCTTGAGGCTGTGTCCTCTTGTTCTGGTGCTGGCTGCCTGAGAGAAGAGAGCAACCTCCTCCTGGCTACAACCACCCCTCAGGTAGTTGTAGACAGCAATAAGGTCTCCCCTGAGCCTCCTCTTCTCCAGGCTAAACAATCCCAGCTCCCTCAGCCTCTCCTCGTAGGGCTGTGCTCGAGGCCTCTCACCAGCCTCGTTGCCCTTCTCTGGACACGCTCAAGCATCTCAATGTCCCTTCTAAACTGGGGGGCCCAGAACTGGACACAGTACTCAAGGTGTGGTCTAACCAGTGCAGAGTACAGGGGCAGAATGACCTCCCTGCTCCTGCTGACCACACCATTCCTGATGCAGGCCAGGATGCCATTGGCTCTCTTGGCCACCTGGGCACACTGCTGGCTCATGTTCAGGCGGGTATCAATCAGCACCCCCAGATCCCTCTCTGTCTGGCTGCACTCCAGCCACTCCGACCCCAGCCTGTATCTCTGCATGGGGTTGCTGTGGCCAAAGTGCAGCACCCTGCACTTGGAGCTATTGAATGCCATCCCCTTGGACTCTGCCCATCTGTCCAGGCGGTTAAGGTCCCGCTGCAGAGCCCTTCTGCCCTCCAACTCAGTCACATCTGCCCCCAGCTTAGTGTCATCTGCAAACTTGCTGATGACTGACTCGATGCCCTCATCGTGCAACAATATGTCAAAATAGACATTGTATGTTTTAAACACTGTAAATACTGTGGTTAAGCACATGGATGAAAGCTGATTGAGGATTCCTGATGTCGCTGTTACTTTGATCTGAATGGAGCACTGTGACGTTGGCCGTCCCAAGAGCAGCCACATTACAGTCTGAGAGAAAAGGTAAGCTTCAAGACTGTGCTGATCTCTTAGGGCTGGCTCACTGGCTCTGCTGACCCAGCAGTGCTGGTGGTAGCTGCTCCCAGTGTGACTGCTAGGAGCCTGAGCCATGGAATTGAGGTTGGAAGGGACCTCAAAGCTCAGCCAGTTCCAACCCCCTACCATAGACAGGAACACCTCCCACTAGAACAAGTTGCTCAAGGCCTCATCCAGACTGGCCTTGAGCACCTCCAGGAAGGTTGTGAAGCACAGGATCACAGAATGTGAGCTTTGATCACATTTGGTGATTCTGTGCTCCACAACCTCCCAGGGCAACCTGTGCCAGTGTCTCACCACCCTCACTACAAACAACTTCTTCCTAACATCCAGTTTCAGTCTCCCCTCTGCCAGTTCAAACCCATTCCTCTTTCTCCTGTCATGACAAGACCTTGTCAATAGTCCCTCCCCAGCCTTCCTGTAGCCCCCTTCAGATACTGGAAGGCCACTCCAAGGTCTCCTCAATGCCTTCTCTTCTCCAGGCTGCAGAGCCCCAACTCTTGTCGCCTGTCCTCAGAGAAGAGCTGCTGCAGCCCTCTGAGCCTCCTCTGGACTGGCTCCAACACTTCCATGTTTTTCTTGTGTTGGGGGCTCCAGATCTGCACACAGGACTCCAGGTGGGGTCTGAGGAGAGCAGAGCCAAGGGGCAGAATCCCCTCCCTTGCCCTGCTGCCCACACTGCTCTTGCTGCAGCCCAGCACAGGGTTGCTGTCTGGGCTGCACTCACATTGCAGGCTCCTGTTGAGCTTTTAATCACTCCAGACCCCCAGGTCCTGTTCCTCAGGGCTGCTCTCAGCCATTCCCCACCCAGCATGGAGTTGTGCTTGGGATTGTGCCAACCCAGGTGCAGGACCTTATACTTTGCCTTGATGAATGTCATGTAGTTGGCCTGGGCACACCTCTGCAGCCTGTTCACGTTGCTCTGGATGTATCCTTGCCCTCTAGCAAGTCGACTGTGCCACACAGCTTGGTGCCATCTGCAGACTTGCTGAGGGTGCACTGATTCCTCTGTCCATGTCACTGACAAAGATGTTCAACAGCACTGACCCTGAACCGTTAGTCCACAAATCATTAGAGGCTGGATTCTCAGCAACAGCTTAATTGTGAAGCGCTTTGCTTTGTTTCAGCCACGTGTGTTCAGAAGAGTTCAGTATTGTGATGGCACTTCCGTGTAGACAAGGCTTTATGGACCAGCAATTTCAGCTATTCCCGAAGAGATCCCGTAGAAAGAGGAATGTTAAGTGCCCAGCACTTTCAACGATCCACCCTTTGGCTGCCAAGGCCAGCCCGACCGACAGCCTGTTCTGCGGAGGGCCATGCCCGAGAGATGTTTTTGTCCACATTCGCTAACGGCTGTAAAAGCGTCTGTGCCACACATGCACTCCTCAGAACCTCCCTGCCCTCTGCCAGCTCCTCGGGGCCATGCGTGGTAGCCACGCACAGCTTCAGACCATGGTCTGAATGAGCAGAGTGCTCAAGTGACTGACCTGGGAGTGCTGGAAGATGTTCTGTGGTACTTGAAAAACAAAAGCAAGAAAGACCGGGGTGGGGAAGAACCTGCAGCTGTTACAAATGGGTGATTCTCTTTTTCTAAATATTTTCCTCTCTTGCTGTTGTTTGGAGAGCTGTCTGCTGTACTCTGAGCCTGTGGTGTTCAATTTTTACAATACTTGGAGCTCTTCAGGCCAAAAACTGCTGTGAAGCATCCTGCCAAGATGATGGTTCCTTTTTTTGCCAGTGCTTCCTAAAGCGTGCAGGAACCCTCCCTTGCAATACAAGGAAGCAGCAGGGAAAGCAGCATTTATTTAGCTTAATTTAGCAAATGATTCAGTTTATGTACGAGCTTCATCTTTCTGCTGGTTTTAAATCTTGTCATGAATGCTACCAACAACAACAAAAAAAAAGGGAGGGCAGAGTTGACATCTCTTTGGTGTCTTGTTATTTTCCCTTCAGTCAATCTGGAGGGTGATGGAAGTTAGGCTGAGGTCAGGCTTTGGAGTTATCCAGAGGAAATCATGGTCTTAACAGAATGCAGGAGCACTCAGTGAGTGGAGGGAACTTGTCCTGTGAAGCAGTGAAAAGTTCCATCTCAAGGAGCTATGAACCCTGAATAAGACTGTTGCCAGCAGTGAGACCTAAATGTTTGGCCTTGGAGCTCACGGTGCCTCTGTGAGGGTCTGTGGTGTGCCCTGCACTGTGCCGCAGGCTGGGTGAGTGTCTGTGGTGTGCCCTGCATTGTGTTGCAGGCAGACCCATTTCTGCTGCCGCAGTGCTCAGATGTCCGGTAGCAGCAGGGCCTGGCTTCCTCACCTGCATGCTGTGCTGATGCCAGGAGCCAAGGAAATGGCCAACTCCTGTGTGACTGTTGTGTTGTGAAGGCTACCCAGGGCCCGAAGCTGGGCCCGTACTCAGCTTGGTGATTTGGTGCTTTCCTTCCTCTGAAGGACTGCTCTCTGCTCTCACTGGCAGCAGCAGCAGCAGCGGCGAGTTCCATGAATGATGGGTGCGGTGACAGTACAGTGAAGGCTGTCCCTTCCTGCAGCCGGGCAGCTCAGTCCCGTTCTGTTCTCTCGAGAGGCTCTCGCTGCTGGGTTCGCATTTCCAGGCAGTAAAAGGCTCCAGCCGCTCGCCGCTCCTCAGCTCGCAGCGTGCTGAGCAGGCCGGGAGCGCTCGGCCCCCGCTCAGCTGCGACTGTTGGCACACTTTCACCTGTCCAGGCAGAGGAAGTGCAGGCCTGAGTTGAGACGTAAGGATTTTGGGGAAGGGTAAGGTTTTCCCAGAGCAGCTGCCCCGGGGTACTTTTCGCTCTGAGAACCACCTCTGAGTGCGGGCAGAGGCCGAGGAGCCTACAGAGGAGCGTGCTTGCTCCGCGGCGGGTTAGCAGTCATTTGTTAGCTCATTACAGCTACGGCTTTCTGAGACACTAATTAACCCAGCCGCCTTCTGCTGGTCGGCTTGGCAATTTTATATCTCTCGGTTTGACTAAGGAGAAATATTTAAATCTGTTTCAGCTGAGAAGCCTCAGAGAAGCAGTGTTTGGGTGGCAGCGGCCCAGGCTAATGGGCATTTATTTAAAAACAACTGTTTCCACTGCAGCCAGAGCGATGGAAACAAATCTGCCTGTCGGGCCCTGTGTAAACATCTTATGAAACGTACATTTTGGGACAAACTGGAGTCCAGCTGCTTGCCTTTTATCTTTACATTTTCAGGCTGCTCCCCACACAGCTACAGCTAGCTGAAGGCAGCATTTCTGCTGCAGACACCGCAGCTCTAAGAACACAAACTTGTTTAAGCTGAGACCGTATTTGGAAAAGACCAGGGTCAAGAAAAACAATCAAAGCAGAGTGCATTCCTGGAGCATCACGTGAGGATGGGATGGAGGAAGGGAGCCAGCACCACCCTCACAGGGGTCTGACCGGCTGGGAGCAGCCTGCTGCCAAGGGCTGGGCTTAGGCCAATGCTTGCACCGAGAGCCACCTCAGCGGCCCAACCAGAGGCACTCAGGCAAGGTTAGAGAAGCCGCTTAGCAGAGGTGTTCAGCAGCACACCGTCGATGGGATGTGTCCACGGCAGAAGATCAGAAGCCAATTCTGGCACCCCAGGCTCCATTCTGACACACAGACCTATCTCTGGCACAAGTGTTCCTCAGGTGCCCACCATTGCTTAGCACTGCCGACACGACTGCAGGGCTGGAATAATAAACGCGCACCCTCTCTCCCTAGAGCCCAGCATTCCTTCCTTATTTTAGGGAGATCCCAAATGCATCCCTCAGTGTTCACTGCATACCCAGCTAGTCCAACTGCACAGCTTCAGCAAAGCTTTGCTTAAAAATCCTTTGTTTTGGTCCTCCACTCGTTAAGATTGGAGAAAAGCTCCCACAGATGGCACTCTGCCTCCAAATCCCTTACCCAGTAGCAGCCAAATGCACACTGAACAGGGTGCACTGCTTCAGTGGTCCAGGTGAAATCTCAAGGAGGCAGGCCAAGGCACAGCCTTGGAACAGGTCAGGCTGTGTGCCACACTCCTCACTGTTCAGTGATTACTTCTACAGCACAGGCTAAGGTGTACAGCCCCCCTCAAGCTATTCAGTGGAACAAAGAGGGGTCATGGTGTGCAGTCTAGTTACGGCAGCACACAATCCTCACCTGGCTTTGCACAGGTTTTCCATCTTGCTGTGGTTATTTCCCCTCTCCCAAACATGGAGTGGATTTAGTTCTCTCCTGTTTTCCTGGCTAGGGCATGCAGCAAATCCTCTGCCCACCTGCCTGTTGACGTGCATGCAGAAGTGCTGCATCAATGCTCTGGGTCACCACAGGGATAGATCAGGTGTCCCTATGAACTGTGACAGTTCTCTCCTAGTTCACTGCCACCTATAAGTGCCAGTGGCCCCTTCTCTGAGAACAGCAACACTCCCAGTGTCACCCTCACCACCACTGCACAGTGGCAGTGCTGCATCACTGTGCCACCCACAGTACTTCACCATCCAGTACCAAATACTCTGAGCACTCGGCACCCAAACATGGCTTACTCAAGCACTGGCAGCATCTAACCTTGGGTAGGTCACAGAAGCAGCTCAGCTTATGTGCATTAAACCCCAGAAATACAGGCCCCTGTGCTCCTCCAGCACCTGGGGACAGGAGCCTGCCCACAGCAGATTCCCTGGAAAGCAGACAAACAGAAATGCTCCAAAAGATCTTGTGTGTGTCTAGGGGCACACCTGGGAGGCACTAAACAGGACATTTTTCATTACAGAATTGTCTGCTCCTAACCTTAACTCTCACCTTCTTTCCACTAGTTTTGCCTTATTTGTTGATCTGAAAGTCTCAACTCTGCCTTACACACCTCCTGCTCTTGGTTTCACCTATCTAAGCATCGTCATGGGCCACATCTCATTAGAAGCACTAATGACTGCACACACCACCCTGCCCAGGAAAGTCTGAGGTTAACTGTCAGGAAAGAGCTGCAGAAAGAGTGGAAGTGGTGGAGTCTCCATCTCTGCAGTCCTCTGCAGCCTGCTCCAGGTGAGCCTGCTCTGGCAGGGGCATGGACTCCATGATCTCCAGAGGTCCCTTCCAAGCTCTGTCACTGTGATCCTGTGAAATAGGAGAGATGAGCTACCCAGGAAAACAGCTTCTGAAAAACAGACATTGAAATAGTTTCTATTTCTGCTGGAATTTAAAAACCAGGAATATTGCCATTGAATTTAAAAGCCCTGGAGGGCAAAGGTTACCCATTGTGGCATCTCTGGCACCCAGCAGTGGACATCCCAGTGGTGCTTCTGCTGTGCCTTTTGGAAGAGACAGCAGAGAGATAGCTGAGCATTCTGAAAGGAGGATCCTGAGGAGGGGTCAGGCTGTCCAAACTGGCAGTGCTCTTCATTAAACACACCACCATCTGCCACCCATCTGGGGGGACACTGGACATGAGGGAACCACAGGGCTTTGAGATCTTGCACTCTGAGCAGGGGCACTGCCTGTGCTGCTTCTCTGTTTCACTCAGTGGATTACCACTGGCCGCTATTGGGTGTTCTTCCCCTAAATGTGGACTGCCAGTGTTGGTACAACCTCTCTTCTCCTGTGCCGCAGACACACTCACAGCAGAGTCACAGTCACTGAGATCACTTGAGAACACAAGTTGTGGATGTCCATAACCATGGTACAGGCTGCAGAACCTGCTCTCTCCAGGGTTACAGCAGTGCACATGCAGCTGGCTCCACAGGACACATTTCTCCTCAGCATGGCAGGCAAGGAAAACTTTCTCTGCAAGTCCTTTTGGTAGTCGTCATCTGGGAAGTCCTGCAGCTGCTGGAATGAGACAATTCAAACTACTACTGCTTCAGGGGAGGAGACACGGAAATTAAATGCTGAAGAGTGGCTAAATGTCCCTTGTGAACGTTAATGGCTAGGGGTCAGACTGCAGAAAGGGCTTGCCTGGCCCAGCAGCTTACCGACTGCAGTGACAGTCAGGATCTGTGGCATTCACCCACAAGCAGTGCTACTGAAAGCCATGTGCTAACAGTAACAATGACGCAACGCCAGGGGCATCACATTAAGTGTGCACAGAAGAACACTATAAAAAGTGACAAAGTCATCTTTTATTACAAAAGAAGTTTCTTCTTTTTTTTTTCCCTGGATAATTTCCTTTTAAACTAAGCAGGATTTCATTCATTCCTATGTCAGAGAATGAGGAAAAGAATAAATCAAATCCTAGAATTCTGACATTCAGAAAAAAAACAAACAAGAAAACTATTTTTGCACTACAAAACATTTCACTTTACAAAAAAACCCAAAGAGTCACTCATTACCTGGATGAGAAAAGACAAACTAGAACGTGAAAAGAGTAAGATCTTAAAAGCAGACCTCAAGCATTCCTGGGTAAAGTTCTCCACTGTGATCACTGCAAGACTCTCTGACTTTAGGGGAGCATTGGTAGAGGGAATGAGTGTGTGTGGGACCAGCCAGAGATGCTCTGGATCAGGAAATCCTGCCTCTACTCAGGGCTTTGATCACTGTTCCAGTATGAACTGCTATGGTGTGACCCCATCCCCACAGTGTGGAGCAGGTGCAGCTTCCAACACGAAGCCCAAGGTGGTCTCAGGTACTGAACAGTGCAGGCTGTCGGAAAAATTAAAATCTGCTTTATTCTGTGTTCTTCAGGGTGAAAGGTATAGAAACTGCACTTTAAATTAACCCCCCCAGCCCTGGGCTGCTTTAAGACTGATCACTGCAGCAGACAGAATTAGGATGTTTCAGCAAATTTTCTGATAAAAGATGTCCACAAGACAAAACAAGAAAGCTGTGAATGTCCGAGCAGCACAAACAACAGAACCAGCGAGGGGCACGCACCAGCCACTGCACACAGGCAGTCCACACTCATAAAACTTTGTATCTGCCTTTGTTGGTGGGTTGGTAGGAGTTTTGCTGCAAAGAAAGGAGAGATGACATCAGTTACAAGTGGGAATGGAGAAACGAACTGCAATGAACCCTGCAACAGATCCACACTGCAGCCAGTCAGTACTCAAGGCTAATGCAGCGTCACTGAATGTGCCTCAAACACTGCGTCCAGTTCTGGGCCCCTCACTAGAAAAAGAACACTGAGGGGCTGAAGTGGGTCCAGATAGGGCCAACAAAGCTGGGGAAGGGTCTGGAGAACAGGGCTGGTGAGGAGCAGCTGAGGGAGCTGGGGGTGTTTAGTCTAGACAAGAGAAGGCTAAGGGGAGACTTCATCGCTCTCTACAGCTTCCTGAAAGCAGAGCAGACTGGAGAGAGGGGCTGGCTCTTTTCCCAATTTACAAGTGATATGACGAGAGGAAATGGCCTCAAGTTGTGCCGGGAGAGGTTGAATTTGGACGTTAAGAAGTATTTTTGCCCCAAAAGAACTGTCAAGCACTGGATCAGGCTGCCCAGAGCAGTGGTGGAGCCCAATCCCTGGAGGGACCGAAAAAGCTGTGGAGATGAGGTGCTTGAGGGAGACGGTTTAGAGGTGGCCTGGCAGTGCTGGGTTAACAGTTGGACTTGATGACCTTACAGATCTCTTCCAAGCAAAACAATTCTCTGAGTCTCTAAAGGTTATCCCAGAGAAAGCCAAGGTCTATCCAAGCAGAGAACTCCCAGCACAGTTTCTCAAGGCAATGCCTCATTTCAAGCAGTGTGTCGAACCCAGCCCATTATCAGCTGTCTGTGCTGTAAAGCTACAGCTCTCCACACCTATCAGGTACTAAAACCAGCAGAGTAATTCTCCTCTCCCCTGTCTGATGGTGCCGAAATTAGGGAATTCATTGGGCCCTTCCCTCGGCAAGCTCTGTTAATGTGTTACCTCCATCTGCTGGCTGACAGCAGCCCTGTGCCTGCCTGAACACAGCAGTGGATTTTTCTAGGCTGTTCCAGCAGTGTTTTGGAGATCTACAGGTCCCAGTCCCCATGTTAATAAAATCATATGCCAGGGTGTCAGCAGCTGTAGAAATGCATCTCCTTAAGCACGACCAAGGCACTTTCCCTCTGTTCTGGGCATTTCACTCACCAATCTGATGAGCTCCTCTTTTATAAGTCGTGTGATCTCTGCCTTTGCTTTCTGTACAGCCAGTTCATTGGCACCTAAAGAGAAAAAGACAGCAGCATCTTCAACACCTTCTGGATGTGAAGCCTACAAATAACCACAGCTGGCTGCTCTCAGAAACAGTGCTGCACATACTCAGCTGTTTGCTGAGGGACACCCTAGCGTTGCCCAGACACCCACAGCTGTACTGTGGAAGAAGGGAGTTGAATCAGGCAGCCAGAAATGACACTGCTCAGAAATACTGAGGACCTCAACCATCAGGAGACTTGCAAGGTTTTTCATGTAGTAGCTGATGTATTTCTTATACCTTTAACAGCCCACACCCACACAGTTCCATGTTCTGCCTTATTTCACACCACCAGACAAAGCTGTGTTTGTGCTGGTTTTTTTTTTCTCTCTTCTTTCCCTTTCCTTCAAACTGTTTCTCTACAGGTCTGCTCTGGCAGGTCAGGCTTCTGAGGAAGAGCATCTCTGTGATCCCCATGGATCACTTGACAAAGTGGATCAAGACAAAAGAGTAGTAATTTAGTAATTATGTTAATTTTCAAAGTAACTACAACATTTACTTCATGGTCTAGATTGGAGATTAGGAACAATTTTTTTGCTGCAAGAGTGGTCGGGCACTGATATAGGCTGCCCAAGGGGGTGGAGGAGTCACCATCACTGGAGGTGCTCAGAAAACATGTGGCCATGGCACTGTGGGCCACTGTTTAGTAGGCACAGAGGTGTGGGCTCAGTGACTGGACTTGATCTCAGAGATCTTTTCCAGTCAGAACAATTACCAGACTCAAACCTGTAATGCAATCATCTTCTGCCAAAGGAACTTACTTTCTATAGCCAGGTAAATCTTTCGTTCTCCCTCCTTGGGTTCTTTGCCTGGAGGGAAGTAAGTTCCTCTGATGGTAATGGCAGCTTCAGAATATTCACTGATCCTCTGTAGTGCTTCTTTGGAGGTAACTTTCCATCTGGCAGTCTGCAAGGGAAAGCGTGTGGGAGGATCAGCAAGGAGAAAGGCTGCACACACAACGACAATGGTAAGGGCAGGAGATGCTGGAGACAACACAAGAACATTGCACTGTGAGAAACAGGCCCTGGAATTCTGCTTAGAAATGGCAGCTTGCCATTTGAGCCACTTCTTGCTACTCAAATACCTGAAGCTGTGGAAGGAGAGCAGAGAATGGATGCACAGTAATGGAAACAAGAACTCCAAAGACCTTCCATTCTGCTGCAAATAAAGCTTAGAACTTGCTTGTAATTTAGTGAAGCAGTGCCCAGGTTTAGCCCTTTTTGTGCACACTTCAGTGGGTAAAGACCAAAGCTAGCAGCAAGGGCTGGAAGGATTCTTAGATGAGAGGCATGGCTGTTCTGCTTCAGTCTCCGGAGTGTGCCCAAAGCATTGTGCCTCTCTAAGCTGAGCAGCAATCACTGATCCTGCTGGCACTCCAGCTAGGATTGGTAAGTAACACAGACAAAATCTTTTCTTGGTATGATCCCAGTTTAAGCTTCGCTCCATAGCGGCCTCTAACACTTGGTTACAGCAAAACGGTTACTTGCCTGTGGGAAGTCATTGATCTCCAGTTCTTCCTCATATCTCTTGAAGGATTCATTTTGTCCTCCATCCTGTTTCTCTTCCTCCTGCTTCTCTATGGGCACATAATTGAGCTTAGCATTGATCTTTTCAGCCAGCTGCTCTGCAATGGTCTTGGCAGACACAGTAGGAGCTTGGATGGTGCCTCCTCTCAGGATAGCATTTGTAGCCTGCTGCATCACATCCTGTACAGAACAGGTTCATGGTGAGAACAAAGGAGCCAGAAGAAGCCCTCCACACACTAACCAGGGTTCCACTAAATAATATCATTGTCTACATTGATACATTCTCTAAACTTCTTTCCTGCCTCTCAGTAACTCTCCTCAACCCTTCACAGAAAGCACCTTGAAGATCTTTTCTACCTTCAGCCAAAACCCCCTTTGGAGATTCCAGACCACATTAACCTGCTTAAAGAGACTGTGTCACATGCTGCAGCAGAGACCTTCAGCAGCTCTGCTAAGGCTGATAAAACCCACTTTTACCATTCTGTCAGTAAGCAATTAATCCTCTGCCAGGGCAGACCAAGCGTTCCTAGCTCTAGATTAAGTCCCATTTGCTCAACTGCAGAGCTTACAGCTTAGCACTGAGCCAGCCCAGCACATATGAACTAAGTTAATGCAGCATGGCATCAGTGTGCAGAAAGACTTGGTAAACTGGCAGCCACAGACCCAGATGGAAACACCTTAGTCAAAAGGAACAACCATTGCTCTGTAGGGCCTGACCTTAAAGTGGAATGGGACCAAGACTTGTGCCTCTGCTCCAAGGTTCTTCTGGGCATTGATTCTCAGTGCCAGCCTCTTAGCAATCTCCAGTTTCTCTGCGTTCCCAGCTGATGGTGTGGGGGCATTTGATGTGCCCGGTGCTGCCATGTCTTTCACTCTTTTCTTTGAGTTGAACATGCTCTCAATCTGTTCATCAATCTAAAAGCAATAACAATTATTAGATTGCTGCATCTACCTTTAGATAATCCTACCTTAAAGGAAGCAAGCACTCAGGAGCCTTTAGTTTGCAAACTCCTAAGGAAAGAGACCTTGGGTAAATGGTAGAAGCCTGCTCAGAACTGCAGCTCCACAAAGGGATCAAGGATCACACAACGAGGGCAAGGCTGGACACAGTGGTTCCATTCAAGGTGACAAAGGAGACTAACAACAAATGTCACAAAGGAATCTACTGAGATGTAGAAGTAGAAAACACTGCTCTCAATTTCAAACACCCCTAGTAGTGAAATGTTTGTGATTGAGGGCAGCACACTGCACAAGGTCAACACTACACAGAACTTCTGTGCATTTCCACAGCCATGGACAGCAAGTATCCAAAACACTGAAGCAGAAAGAGACCTTCAGTGTCTCTGGAGGTCTTTATCTTCACACTGGTACAGGATTTCTGGCATGCTCAGATATGATTTCCATCAAAGAACACCTGCTGACCCATTCACAGTGTAACTCATGCAGACAGCAGTGCAGGGCATGCATTAACAAACTATCCAGGCAGCCTGGAAACTTCAGTAACACCAATCTTAATTTTCAGATGCTTACATCAACAGCTGTATCTTCATCATCTGAATCTTGCAAGCCAAGAGCTGCTTTCTGAAGCTTTTTTCTTTCATTAGCCAAAGCCTGTTCTGTTTCATCAAATTTAAAACCTTTCCCAGAGAATCCACTGCTTTTCTTAATCAGCTTTCCTTCCTGAAAACAAAAACCATGTATCTGCATATTTAAGGAGTTTAAAATCACAATTCTGACAGTCATAAAATAACTATAAAATGACACAGTTTTGAAGTGACTTCTTAAAAAAGGCAAATCTTAGCAAACTTAGAAAGCTTTTCAGTTTTAAACTGTATTTTACAATGAAGTGTCATGAAAAAGCAGACAGGAACAAGACTGTTGGGATTTGCTGTAAGTGCACCTTTTAAGTACTTTTCCAATGCAGTAAAAAAACCAAACCAAACCCCACCAGACTAAGCAAAAGAAAGAAAGAAACAAAATCCATAAAACCAGCCCACCAGAAACCCCAAGAACCCTCCACAGCTTTTATACTGGAAAGTCTCCACAGTCACTCTTGTCAGCAGGAGCAAGATGCCCTGGAGGCAAGAGCTCCACAACTGACAGTACAGATCTTGAGAAAGAACTTCATCATCTTTCACACTGAGTTTTGCTAGAAGCCAAAGTGTCCCTTCCACAGCAGGCCTTTCTCTCTTACATAGCAGATGCCAACGCTGGAATGCTCAGGGACAGTCCTGTGCAAGCCATTCAGGATGCCAGTCCTGGAAACACTGCTACGTGCCCTATGTACAGGTACTATACACCCAGCCCCATGTGCACACCCCTTAAAGCCAGAGCTAAAGCCACGACAGGCAAAAGAAAGAATTACTTACAGCTTTCTGCTGGTCTTTGAAGTCAGCCCAGAGCTTCTCCAGATCAGGAGGAATTGGGTTCCCAGACAATTCCAAAGCCTTAATGATATCCCCAGCATAGCGTGCCTGGTCCTCAGTAATGAATGTGTATGCATAGCCCTGCTCAAAGGGAGGTCAAAAGCTAAGAAACGAAGAAAGATCTCTGCAAACACTTCAGCTCTACATTTCCTGAAGCCCCCGGGCACAGCTGCTGTTGCTGTGCTCCACAGCTGCAACTGTGACAGTCATGCACCAGCTTTTTCAGCAGGGACTCCAAAGGAGCAAAGCAATGTCTTGGGAAGCTGCTGCAGAGGTAACCAACCACAGATGGTAGAAGCTGACATCTTTGCTTTCAGCCCTGTCACCTCTTAAAGTTTGGAAAATGGAATCACAAAATGATTTAGGTTAGAAGAGGCCTTAAAGGTTATTTAGTTCCAGTCCTCTGCCATGGGCAAGGACACCTCCCTCCAGACCAGGCTGCTCAAGGTCCCATTCAACCTGGCTTTCAACACTTGCAGGGTTGGAGTCTCCAAAGCTTCTCTGAGCAGACTGTTCCAGTGCCTCACCATCCTCATGGGGAAGAATTTCTTCCTTGTGCCTAATCTAAATCCAGCCTCTTCCAGTTTGAAGACATAACCCAAATCCTATAAATGTACACATTTCCAGCAGTGAAAGCCAGCCAGACTCTCAGGTGCACCAGGGTCTTAAGAGGAACATTAACACCTCAGAAGATCCTGTAAGCTTCAGGTGTTACAGTGCTCCAATGCAGAGTACACTGACACCTGATCACTCCAACTTTAGCTGCTCTCTACAGGAAAACCCTCTTCCTACCACTGACATTAACTGCTCCCTCTGTAGCTATCCCCTGCAAGGCCCTCAGTCGAGCGGGAAGGAAGAAAGCCTTCCAGTGCTACCCCACGCAGGCAGCTGCTCGCACTTACTTTATTGCCTGCTCGTCCGGTCCGGCCTGCTCGGTGCACATAATCTTCATAGTGGTTGGGGCAGCTGTAATTGACCACCAGCATCAACTGTTTCACATCCAGACCCCTGGCTGCTACAGATGTGGCCACCAGAAGTTTGCAAATTCCATTCTTGAAGTCGTTGATGATGCTGTCCCTGTCATACTGATCAATACCTGCCAGAAAGCAGACAACAGCTCACTGCAGAGCTCTGCTTGGAGCCCAAAGTATTTGTACCCAGGCCAAGCCAGCCCCCAACTTCAAACCACCCACGACCCAAGTAAATTCATTTTCAATATATGCACACTTGCATGGGCAAACATCAGCCAGAACAACAAATCTCTTGGCCTGCTATCCAGAATACCACCACTTGGGAGTTTCCCATTATGAAAAGAGGCTTTCCCACATGGAAACGCTCAAAGGTTTCTTTAAGAGGATTCGCTGTGGCTTCTTGTATTGAGCTGAGGCCTCGCCACGAGGCACCAGAAGTTTCAGCAGGACAGAAGTACCCCTCCTTCTTCTGTGGTTGCACTAAATGAACAGTGGTAGTTTTTTGCTTGCAGGTTACTGTTTTTTAAGAGCATTATGTAGAGAAAGTTTAAAGTGCTGTGAGAGGCAATATTCTAAAGGAATTGCCTCCCTCTGCTCTTCTATCACTGCTCGATGACAGGAAATGAAACAACAGCTGCCGTTCTTGTGGAACCTCAAATGAAAGGTAGTCTAATGCTCCCCTGAGGGAGCATTACTCTGAAGCACCAGGCAGAGATACTCCCTGTGGGGTGCCGACTCCAACAGTCCTGCTGCACACAGAGAAGGTTTGGCACCCCAGGGTATCTCACAGGGAACTGTGAAGAGCAGTCCCAGAAAACGATCACAGCTCCTGCACATTAAGAGACAGAGCTCTTTCCCAGCTAGAAAGCAAAACCTGCTCAGAAGAAGTAACAATGAGAACAAACCAGAAACTGACTTCTCTAACTGTTAACACTGACATTCCAGTTGGGAGCGGCTAACGGAACTCCTGAAGGCTGCAGCTTACCTCCATGCAGAGACAAGCAGGGATAAGAGGCTCTCATTAAATCTTTCAACAAGCCATCGGCATGTTCTTGTTTATCCACAAAGATGATAACTGATCCCTTCTCCTGATAGTGCCCCAGCAGCTCCAGCAGCTTCAGAAACTTGTTCTCCTCTTCTATGACAATCTGGAAAAGACACAGAAAGGCAAAGCAGGAAAGTGTCAGTTGTTTCTGGAGTCGCTCAGCTCCCTCAAGGTGCACTAAGCCAAAGGCAGGCACAGCAGATGACTTTCTTAGGCTGCTTCCAGAGCCAGAGGCAGAACTGCTGTCGGGCCACGATTCCCAGAGGAGTGACCATGGTGCACTTGTAGGTCAGGGGGTTAGTTTATTCTGAGATCATCTTTAATTGGGTCACTAACCAATGACTTTTAAAGGCCCCTTCCAGCCCAGCCCCTCCTATGGGGCTATGCTGTTTATATTCACTACTGCTGGACCTCATCTTTTGCATGCTGCTAAGACAAGCGAGGCAGAGGTGTGCTACTCACCACATGCTGTTCCACATCAGAGCACACAACACTCCTGCCCCCGACCTGCACCTCGATGGGCTTGCTGAGGATCCTGCGAGCCAAGGCCTCCATGGCCCTGGGGAAGGTGGCAGAGAACATGACAGTCTGGCGGTCGGGCCGCACGTTGTCCACGATGCGCATCACCTGCGGGCACAACACCGCCGGCTACAGCCCCCTGCTGCCGCCCAGCTCCACACGCAGCCGCCTGCTTCGTGCACTGCTGCCTGCACTTGAGCGATTCCAGGGGCAACAGGTGGCCACAGCCCAGCAGAAACCTTGCAGCTCAGGAGATGAAACAGAGGAATTATCCTGATATTGCAGGACAATATAGCCTGGAGACAACTGAGAGTCCTGGATGCCCTGAGCTGCCAGCAAGTAACCTGTCACCAACATTTCCAGCACTGGGCTCCTATCTCCTGCACAACATTGCCAGGAGACATTTATAAGCAGGCCACAACTATGACACTAATTCCTGCCCTAAGGAATTACACTGGACTGTGTCCAAAATGAGTGCGTAAAAGAATAAATGCTGTGTGAGAGCAAAAGCTAAGCTTAGAGCTCTAAGAACTTCTTAAATCACAATTGTAGAATCCTAGATTGAACAAGCTGTTGAAAACAAAGCCAGTGAGGATAATAATGAAACATTAAAGAGCCATCTTGAACTGCTCTCCATACACAGCACATCCTATTGAGCACTCACTGGCAGTGCAGTAAAGCCGTGGAACTGCACCGTTCTTTCAGTGGGGGAAGGCCACGGGTGGCAGCACTGCTGGTGTCACTGCTTACCTGTGGCTCAAAGCCCATGTCAAACATCCTGTCTGCCTCGTCCAGCACAACGTAGGTGACCCTGCGCAGGTTTGTCACCCGGCCTGTGAAAGGAGAGGAGAAAACACATGAGAAACAAAATCCAAAGGAAATGTTTTTCCCTCAGGAATGACTTTTAAATGTTAGATAGTATCACTAGTGTCTAAAGACAGCCATTAATGTTACAAAAATTCACTCAGAGTGAATTTGAAAGTTCTCATTTTAAGCACATCTACAACATTCTGGGAAATGAGTAAGTATGCACAAGGCCCTCTATTGTGTCAAACTCTTCTCTTGCATACCATCATAGGGCCAGAAGAACCTGTAAAACTCAGAAAACTGCCCTCGCCAAAACACATCATAAAACTAAGACTGAGAGGAAGCAAGGAGCCACATCAGCCATTATCTGACAGCGTCACCTAGGAAAAAACATATTAGAGATTACAGCGCATGTGTGGAAGGCAAAGCCCAGTGCTAACTGCTGCAGCCTCAACCTCCTCTCCAGCACACAATCTGTGGCACTGCCCTGCAGCCACAAACAGCTCACCTGACTTAGCTGCTAGCAAATGCACACGACAGAGGATTCCAATCTACCCACTGGCACTAACAGAAAATAAGAACCACCCCAAACTCTGGGACAGCTGGAAACAAAATAAGCAAGTTGTGCATTTGTGAACACTTGGAAATTCAGATGGACAGGATAATTAGCACCCTTCCCAAACAGCCAAGAGATTCCCCTTCGGGAGAAGGACTAACTCAGGGGTTTAAGCATCACATTCTCCGCTGGTTTAAATGTGAGCATACTCTGCTCCAAGCAGCTGTGCAGTGACACTGCCAAATGCTCTCAGAGGGGAGCAGATTTCCCACGTTCTCTACAACTGTCACTCAGGCTTGTGCCTGGAGAACCACAGCAGAATTTGGCCCCTTCAGCTTCAGCAAACTGGAGCTGAGTCCTCAAACTGTTTTGGAGAGATCTAGTGCTGCATTATGGAATGCACACTTAAGGACTCAGGCTCTCCCCATCTATTCAGTATCTTAACACCTTCATCCCCAAATGATAACTTGGTAAAATTATTTGGGAACAGCATTAATGTACCTACCTTGGACGAGTTAAGTCTTGGAAGCCCAGTTCTATATGTCTTGAAGGTACTTTTTCCACAGAAGTTAAATAATGTCAACAGTTTAGTAGAGGTTTTGATGTGGAATAATTTAATAATAAAACTTCATCTAATAAGCATGCAATGGTTACACTAGGACAAAACCTCTTCAAGCTGCAGCGGCTGTTTCATCACTCTGAGCGACTGAGGCCAGGTCAGTGCTCTCCAACAGTTATTTAGGAAGGGCTGCTTGCTCTGCTTGGTTTTTAAAACCAGCAAACAAAGGCAGAGGCTCTTAGGTGAAAGCAGGTAACTGCTGAGCTGCACTAAGAGTAACAAAGGACCAAGGGGCAGACAAGTCATCTCAATATCCACATTTTCTAAATGACTTGAAGTTACAATTTGGACCAGCAAGTTTTAAGTTCCCAGGGACTCTCTGGGAGCGCTGAAGAATTCATTCCATCATTTGTGGAGGAGCGTAGCATTCCCTAGCTTCCCCACACGGTCACACCAATCCGATTCAACCTGTTCTTACTGCGGTACGTTCTCAACAGCTAGAGTGCAGCCTGAAGAGATCTAAGAAAATTCCAGAAGACCATTTATCCAAAGACATGATCTTTTGAATTTGTTAGAAGTACACAACAGACAGCTACGTGTCTCCAGAGGAAAAGGGCCTCTACTCACCATTGTTAGCTGCTAACATGTCAATCATACGCCCAGGCGTGCAAACAATAATTTCAGCACCTCTTTTGAGCTCAGCTATCTGGTTGTAAAAGAGAGGAAACAAACCATTAGAGTGGTTTATGGCTTTGAAGGTTTTCTTTGTCAAACAGCTACAGCCTTGCAAGAGAAAAAGCAACACAGACTGCACCAGAGCACTTCTACCTATGGCAACTGTTTATATAAAGCTCTGCCTTCCAAAAGAGTAACCCTTGGCAAACCCAGGCTGAAGCAGTTACAATGGGGATGGCCTCTGTATGGCTACAGGCCTAAAAGAAATGTGCCATGCTATATCAAGGCCAAGTGACACTAAGTAAACCCTGTTCATCATGGCTGGGCACTTGTGAACCCCATCTGGGGAAGAGAGAACGGAATTCAATCCCCTGCCACTGTAAGAGCAACTAAGAGAGTTCAAGAGTTCTGTGGCCAGCGGGTACCTGTTCGCTGATTCCTGTCCCCCCATAGACACAGACCACTCGAAGTCCAAGCGTCTTAGAGAACTTCTTGCACTCCTTGGTAATCTGCAGAGCCAGCTCACGAGTCGGTGTCATAATGACAGCTGGAAAGCAAAGGACCGTTACCAGACACTGCCACAGGAGAGAGGCTACTCAGCCAGAAGTGAATCCTTGCTCCTGTCTTCACAACCATTCATTTGTATGTGTTTTTTAAAATGCCATTTCAAGACAAAGAGAAGGAAGACAGCAAGAGCACGAGGTGGCGATCTGGTCCGAGTTCCAAAATCCAGGAGCAAGTGCTCTGGGAACCGGTGATCACAAACAACACCACTCATCCAGTAAAATAAAGGCCACTCAGTACTGAACATCACAAGCAGAGCATTCTTCCCTGTGATCAAGAGAAGAGCTGAAGACCCTTCCAGAGACCCATCTACCTGTGGCTTTACGTGTTTAGATAGCAGTCTGCAAAGAAAAGCTTTGTACCTATGGGACCTTCTCCTTCTTCCAACGCTCTCTGATCCATAATGTGTCTGAACATGGGCAGGAGAAATGCAATGGTTTTCCCACTTCCTGTTTTAGCAATGCCAATCAAGTCACGTCCATTCATAATGGCTGGGATAGCCTGGGTCTGAATGGGGGTGGGCTTCTCATAGCCATGTCTTGAAGAGGGGAAAAAAAAAACAGGATTTAAGAGAGCAGCCAAAGCATGCCACAAGGGTCAGCAAGAACAGTTTGTAACAACAGCTCAACCCTGAGCAATAACCACTCTGTTCCTACAGGAGTGAGACCCACAACTGAGAGTGTGCTGCAGTATGCAACAAAGGGAAAGGTTCAGCTGATGCACTTATAAACCAGTCACTCAGATCAGGCACAGAATAGTTCCTCAAGTGCTTGCTTACTTTTTGAGGGCAGTGAGAATCTTCATGGAAATACCACACTGGACCCAGGTCTTTATTGGTTTGGGGCAGCCTTTTCCCTTGACTGTAATTCCTTCCAGCTCCAGCCTGTACACATTCACCTCTGAAATAGAGCCAGCAGAGTCAAACTTGACATTTCTCTACTCCCTTGATCCAAACATTCTCCAGCTGTCCTTGCCTGTGAGATAGTCCAGTTTTTCACCACCAGAAAACAGCTTTTAGCATGTTACACTGAAATACAGGAGGCAGGTGGAAAGGACTCCAAAGCATTTTTCAATCAAAGGCTCACAGATCACTAGGTGAAGTTCTCAGTAACAGTGATCTAACCAATTCAGTGGTTTTCCACACCAAATTGCTCCAAGTGCTCTTTACATTCCAAAAGAATTTGCTGTTTCTTTGCACATCACAACCCCTCACTCTACTCTTTATCAGTACCCAAGGTGTTCTGGCTGCACTTCGCCTTACCTTCCTGAGTCATTTTGGCCAGTTCTGGTACTTCCACATAGAAGTTTTTCCTGAAAGGTTCATATTCTATCTTCCCATGATCCACAGGTTCCAGCAGCTTTCTCTGCTTGGTCTGATAGCCAGTCAGGGCAGTCTGAAGATCAACTTCCTCCTCTTCTGAGGAATACTGTATAGATCACAATTCGTGTGTACGTTAGTGTGAGTGGTAGTCCAAGAGCTCGGGGCTGTCATTTAGAGAAGAATTCTCATCAGAAGCAAGAGTTACTCCTTGCCCTGCTAGGCCCCGTTGAGACAGATACTGCAAAGCTGCTCTCCACATAAGAGTGCTATGTTCTGTCATGTTTCCCAAACCTCCCCCTTCACTGTGCTTTGCGTCACTTCTATGACTTTCTGAGTACTGACTAGCAGCCTTCATTCAGAATTCATCACTGCCACAGCACAGCAACAAAGACTAGGAAAAAAGATCCAGCCAGCACACTGCTGATTCATGTCCCGCTGCAGTCACAGCTCTGGCATGCACCCAACCCAGCCTGGAACTAGTTGAGTGCTAGTAACCACTACTAGCAACACAGAGCTCAGCACGACCTAGTGGAGCTGCAGTGGCAGCAGGGGCTCTAGTCCATGACTTGGGCAAGGCTGTTTCTCCAAGCCCTCACTCCAGACACCACCACACCCACAGCTGGTTCTGGGCTAAGTGCACCTTGTTACCTGCCCAGCAGCCCAGGTCCTTCTCAACAGGGCTATTCTCAATCTTATCACTCCCCAGCCTGTTTGATACTGGGGATCACTCCTCAGGAACAAGGCACCTCCATTACCTCCATTGCATCTTGGTCATTCTCCATGAGCTCCCCCTTCTTCTTCTCTGACTCCACAGCTGCCTTTTTGGTCGTCACCACAGTCACCACTTTGGTCACAGTTGGTCCCGTTTTCTACAAAGCAGTCAGGAGAGTTGCTGCAGTCACAGAGAGCAAAACCACAGCACATACCACACACAGAATGTTCTGCTGCTGAGGGAGGTGTGCCCGGGGGCTGTTCACTTCCTTCAGGGAAATGTGATCAGAGTAACTCTTGCTCCAACATGGGAAGCTGCAGTTCGGGCACGCAGGCACTGAGTGCTTCTAGCTTGCTTTTTAGGCTTTGTCCTTTTCCCCTTTCCCTCCCCCCAGCCATTTTGATGTTAAAACACAGAGCTGTTGTTACAAGAAATCTCAGTATGGGATCTTACCTTTTCGCTCCCACCTCCACCTTTCACACTCCTCATATTGAACTTCTTGACCTCTTCTTTCACTTCTTCCATATAAGCATCCAAAGGATCTAACTCTTCATCCTCAACCTCATTGCCTTCCTTTTCTCCTTCTGCAGTTTCCTCTTCATCATCTAATCCAAACAAGAAAGATGGGAATAAGAGAAGGGATACAAATCTTCTCAGTCCCTTACTCTGAGCTGGATCTTAAGCCATGTGAAGCCATGAGCAGATTAAGGCTTTGTTATTCAATTGATCATTAAATGCTTTCAAGATGATGTCATTAAAAATAGCAGTAGAACAAAAATATTGTAGCTGTTTAATACCATCATCGTCTTCCAGACTCCATTTTTTCCCTTGTTTCATCTCCTCAATTTCTTTTTTCAGTTCTCCTATGTTTTCCATGGCCTTCTTGCGTTGCTCCTCCCTCCACTTCTCCACTCTTTCCTTCCGTTTCCTCATTTCTTCCTCTAGCTTGTTCTGATCAAAATTCTACAAGAAAGAACAGGCAAGGAGTGAAAGCAGACGGCCTGTGGCTGGTGCTTCCTCACACGACTGCCTGCTGCCTGAGCCTGCAAGACAACACTGGACAGCCACAGGCTTACAACAGAAGGCAAAGCAAAACACTCACAACAACTTACACCTGAGAGTAAGCAGTGCAGCTCCTGCTCTGCTGCCCCTACTGAGGCAACAGCAAATGAAACTTTATTTACTAGGGAAAAATACCTGACACATCAGCCAGTTTCACCTCATTTTAGCCACTGATCCCTGAAAGAGTTCTGTCACCCTTTACTTCCAACAGCCCTTTCAGTACAAAGCCTTGTGGCTGGTGTATGCCTGGGGAGCCTTGCTGGCAGTGCAGCTGCTCAGGAGCCTGCTGGTTCACAAGAGTTAGCCGAACCTGACGGTTTGGGCATTCCTCACCTAGGCACCTCTTCATCACACGAGCAAAGCAAGCCTAGCTTCCCTCTCCCTGTGCTCTTTGATTCCAGCCTGGATCCAGAAGCCACAAATATTTTCAGCTCTTCTGCTGACAGCTACCCTGTGAAAAACCTTTCCTGTTCATCTGTGGTTTGATCTAAGCAGCTGGAAATCTGGAACTGAGGAGAACATTTCCCATGCCAGGAGGTGGGAGTGTGTTCATGAGAGGAGTCTGTGGTACTGCAGAAAGCACTCCCTCCTGCAGCTCTAAGAACAGTAACCTACGGCTAACTTCATTCCTGGTGTAAATTCTTGTCTTGTCAATCTCTAAGTGTGAAAAACTCTACCTCCGTGGCCACAGCATTTGTGGTAGCATCTTTCTCCTTCTCCTCTTCTTTGTCATCTTTGTCTTTTTTCTTTTCTTTGGAAACTTCTGCTCCATCTGTCTTTTCTTTAGATCTTGATCTGAAAGGTAAGATCAAAGAGCTCTTAGATCATGGCAGCTTCTCTCAGGGGAGGACACAGATGTGCTGCACAGAAACAGAGCTATGAAGACTGCACAGGTTTATGCTTCCAAATACCTTACAAAGTGCTCTGCCTCCCAGAGAACCTTTCCATGTCATAGAAATATTCTCTTTAACTACCAGAAATGAGGAATCTATTGCAATCCTATGACTCACAAGCTTTGGCTCTGTTCTGCTCATTTCTTTCCAAGGGAAGTTGCAGACTTCCTTCAGAACATTTACAACTGATACTCTAGTGGTTCTGCAGCTTATGTTACACCTCCTTAAAGATAGCAGGCAGAAGAGATGCTAAACAGCTGCTGTTTGCTGGATTTCTACAGAAAGGTGAAGTGATCCAGCATCCTGCCAAGGACATCTGACCGTGCCCCTGGGCCTATGGCACTGGCTGGAAGACGTAAGAACAGCTCTCCCTGGGGAAAGCTGCTCCTGCAACTCAAGTGGAACATGCAGCCTTTCAGACTGCATTGCCCTTACTTACCTCCAAAAGGGACAAACCAAACATGCCCTCCCTCCTGACAATGAATGCTAAATTCAGCTAACCAAATCTTGTGAGCCCATTTCCATTGCACTGTTCTAACACAAACCACAGGCTTATTCCTAAAGGCTTTGTGATTCCAGCTCCTCAGTTTCCAGCTTGTCCCATCTCTGCCTGTGCTTTGCACAGCTTGCTGTCCCAGCTGTCAAGACTCCTCACTCCTACAGCACAGCACGATGCTCCCCTGCTCATGGCTGTGCCTGGAAGCTCCACTCAGAACAAGCTTTGCACCAAGGTTTTGCACATCTCTGGAGCTGAAGCTTCACCTCTTAGCCAAGCCTGTGGTGTGTTGTCACCCTGCCACTGGACTGCAATCAGAGAGCACAGATACCTGTTCTCTGCTTTCCTGCTCTTGCTAGGACTGGAGGATCGAGACCTTCTGCCTCTGCTCCTGCTCCTGGAGCGCCTCCTCTCTCGGCTGCGGGACCTTCTCCTCTCTCGGCTCCGCTCCCTCTCCCTGCTGCGGGAACGCCTGGCACAAACAGAAGGGCGCCGGTTTAGCAGCTAGGCACTCACTGAACGGAAGAGTTAAACACAGCGACGGCTGCCAGGAGCAGCCGCGCAGCGGCACAGCACCCACAGCACAGGTGGCAGCGCTCCCTCACCTGCTGATGCAGGCCTACCTTTGGCGCTTCCTGTCGCGGGACCGGGACCTCCTCTTGTCCCTGCTGCGGGACCTGTCGCGCCGGCGGTCGCGCTCCCGGCTCCTGGAGCGCCTGTCCTCACGCTTCCCTCGCTTGTCGGACGGCGAGCGGCTGCGGGAGCGGCTGCCCGAGCGGCCGCGGGAGGCTGAGCGCTTCCGGTAGTGCCTGGCGGCAGAGGGAACAGAGCGCTGAGCACAGGCCCGGCAGCCAGCGGAGCGTTGCGGTGCCAGGCACCTTTGGGATCAGGACAGCAGCAGCACGATACCCTCAGACTGCCCAGCAGCGCAGCTGAGTGCAAGGACCATCTGCCGGCCCTGGCTATCTCCCACATCTTTTCCATCTGCCACAGAATGGTGCAGGATCTGCTCCATACTTCCACCTTTTCTCATCTTTTAGGTCAACCAAGAATTTGGTCTGACCTTTCCTCTGGGGCGCGCAGTGAAGCCGAGTGTGTGCTTGCGGGTTCCAAAAGCCCTACTGTGCCTCCCCATCAACTCTAGGACACGCAGCTCACTCCACTCTCCCACCCTTCTACCACCTCTCCGCTTTTATATCTTTTGCAGCTATTAAAACATAAAATCAATACAAGTTTCAGTTCACTTTGTGCATTAGGTTTTACCCCGAACAGGCAAAAACCCTGCACTGTGACAAGGGAGCCCTGCCAGCCTGAGAGCCAGCAGCTGGTGCTCAGTCCCCAGGAGACTTTGCAGCCAGAGTCTCTAACGGGGTCCTGCTGGCTGCTGCCCCAGCTGGTTTGAGACTGATGTAGGCATCTATGGGAGCAGGCAGCCCTTCATGAAACCACTGATTTGAACCCAAGGCAGATGCTAAAATGCCAACTCATCTGGCTGTCGCTACAAATCTCAGCAGAAGGAAGCTGTCACACTGTGGGGACAACCGCACAGAGGGACTCTCACTGCTCTCCTGTTACAGTCTGATGATTAAACTACGAAACAGAGACGCGCGCCACGACAGCACTGGCAATTTGCGGAGCTGGTTCAAAGCCTGAGGTGTGAGCAGTTCCAAAGCGTCTGCCAGCACAGACGCGACCTCAGACACATAAAGGACATGTCCGTATCGCTGCCGAGGTGGCCGCAACACCTCATGCGGTGTTTGCAGCAGCTGCGAGAGGGCAAGCGGCGTAAGCCTCCACAAACTTCAAACGGACATGCAGAAATACCTAACTCGGGTAAAAAAACCCAAACCCATTATGCCACTGCTATTATTACAAAACAAGGCGGCAAAGGCCCGCCGGGCTCAGGGAGGCTCGGGGGTTCGTATCCGTTACCCCGGCACTCTGAGCCCAACGCCACACACCGCAACCAAGAGCCTGTACCCCGCGCCCCCCGCGCTGAGCCTGGTGGCGCCTCCGGGCCCGGATGCACGGCGGCTCCTCAGAGCGGCAGAGGGGAGCGCAAAGCCGCCTCGCCACCCCACTCGCCGGAGCCCTGAAGCCCGGCACCGAGCCACGAGCCACCCACCGCTGCCCTCAAAGCCAGCTCCTTCCTCCTGCACCGGGCCCAGCCCCGGGGCCTGCCCTGGCGGCCCGCTGCTGCCCTTTGTTCTCCCCAAGCAGCCACTCGCACAGCTGCCTGAAAGAGCTGCCAGGTCCGGTGCAGGCCAGGTCGGCCGTGGCAGCGACGACGTCCCCGCGGCCCTCACCTGGACTCCCGACCCATGGCGGCGGTAGCGGCGCGGTCCCTTCGCTAGACGGCGGCAGCCACTCCGCGCCCCAGCGCCCGGGACGCGATGCGCGGCGGGAAGCTGCCGCTTCCGGCCCGCCTTCCGGATACGGCGCCTTCTAGCGGCTGGAGGTCGCAGCGCCAGGGCGAGGGCACTCGAACAGGCAGAGCCCTCCAAAACGGGCAGCTGCCCTCCGGCCCGCCCAGCGCAACGGCCCCTGCAAAGGCCTCAGGCCTCTTCCACTCCCCCAGTTCAGGCTGGAGCGCCGGTGCAAGGTGCCCACCCCTCCCTGAGTCAGGCCAAACTGCACGGAAGGGGTAACAGACTTTTAATAGAAAACAATCAACTTGGCAATAAACACTCAACAGAAGTCTGTATACGGACAGAGATAAGTTAAAAAGGGAGGAAAAGGGATTCATTTTTCCAGGGAAGGTGGAGAAGAGCCTCTCCCGGCACTGTGTCTGCTCACCCAGGGGCAGGGAGGGTTCCTCCAGTCCAGCCTGAGATCATCGGACAAAGCCCAAGTTGTCACACGCTGAAGAGT
Source organism: Tricholaema leucomelas (assembly GCA_013400475.1). Taxonomy (NCBI): domain Eukaryota; kingdom Metazoa; phylum Chordata; class Aves; order Piciformes; family Lybiidae; genus Tricholaema lacrymosa; species Tricholaema leucomelas. The sequence continues at coordinate 1,127,534 of WAAF01008019.1, forward strand.
TCCAGGATGGGTCTCTCAAGATTTCTTCCACCACCTGAGAACACTCGCTCATCCATCCTTCCTGCACAGGACGGTGCAACGGGCTGAATGGATGTACAGCAGCTGGGTCAGCTCTTTTCCTGCTATTTAACTGATGAGGATGAACATTTTCATGCTGAGGATTACAAATGATTTGATTTTTGCAGATGTTAGCATTCAGTATTTATGTAATTTATTTGTATGCCATCTGGGGATATAAACAGAGTCAGAACAAGTGTAGCTCTCCAGCAGACTTGTTATTTACATAACCTTAAGCACAGCCAGTTCATTTTGCTGAAATTCCTGCCCAAGACAAACAAACTTGGACCTTCTGAATAAATATTGTTGCTAATAGACCAAAGTCAGACTCTTTTGGAGCCCAGCCCTGGACACCTCTAACATCACAGATGTTAAAACAACATGATAAAATAATCAGCACAAACACAAAAACCTGTCAAATAAAACCCCAAGCTCCTTCTTTTCATGCCACAAGCAGGCACAAACAGCTTGGGAGGCAGAAACGCAGCACTGGAATTGGAGCAGGAAGCTTTAAGAGAAAGATTCAGCACAAAGCATGGCTCTTTGCTTTAGAGAGGCATCACCAAACACTTCTGCTTAACCCTCCCAAAAGAGTCTGCAAACACCAAGAGAAATGCTTCTCTATGCTAAAAAAGAGGCTTTGGCCTAGGCCACTTGAAGGTCCAGGTTCCAAGCAGAGAGCTGCAAGGTGAGGGTGTCACCAAATGTAACTTGAGTGGCCATTTTCACAGGCTAAGAGCACTGCAGCTCTTGCAATAATCCCCTCCAATCCACGTGCAGAACTCCTACCAGGCTGACAGGAGCAGTTACAGGTTTGCTGCTGTCCGGCAACAGGATTCACCTGTGCTTGACTCAATCTATGAGTCTGAGCAGCCACAGACTGCCAAATGTCCCTCTCTCTCTGCACTGGGTTGGGCTGGAAAGGACCTTTACAGCTCATCCAGTCCAACCCCCTGCACCCAGCAGGGACTGCTGCAACTAGAGCAGGCTGCTCAGAGCCCCCAACCACCTGGCCTGGAATGGTTCCAGGAATGGGACATCTCCCACCTCTCTGGGTGTCTTCAAGCAACAGTCAACTCCAAGCCACTATTTTCTGTTTCACTGCCACTTGTAGCACAAGATGTAAACAGGAATGGCTGCTGTGGTTTGACTGGGCAGTCCCTGAAGCACACCACAACACACTACAAGCTCTGCTCAGAGGCTGCTGGAGTACTCCACAGCAGCAGCAGACCTCCTCCCTCTGCAGTTAGATTTGGTTTCCATGCAAATGTCTGGCGATAAAGAGGCAAGTGCAGACATTAGTGCCACAGCAGAAGTTAGCTTTGCCTCCTCGCACAGAGTTAGAAACACTTCCAGTGCCCCTGAAGCTTTACCTATGCTGGAGGAAATGTCTGACACTGCAGGCTGGCTGACAACACACACAACTTTCCCCTCATGGAATGAGCTGCTAAATAACAAAGGCATCAGAATTTTTGGTGTGTAACTCACCTGTGAGCTCAGGCTGCTGGAAACTCACCAGCAGGTGAGGTTAACCATGTCATTCCTCCCTGCTTCTCAACCAGTGAGTTCATAAGCGACAGGGCCTGCTTGCTGGGTCTTGCTTAGCTGCTTTGCACAAGTCATGGAGTGGAATCGATCACAAGCACAACAAATGATGCAGAACACAGTGGCATGTTTCACCAACCTTCTCCTGAAGCAGCAGCTGGGTTCCACAGTCTCAGTCTGGACAACAGGGTAAAGGGATTCCTTTTATTGAGAGCTTTCTCAAGAAAGACGAATGGAACAGAATGAGCACTTGCAGTTAGCTACAGTCACACTGGAGCCTTGTCCAGAGACACAGATGGTGCTGCTGAAGACAACAAAGGCAGCTTGGAGAACGTTTATGAAGGAGGCTGAGACAGCGTTACCTAACTAAACCAAACAAGTCATCCACTGACACATCTTAGTCTTCACATTTGTAACAGACAGACACAGCATTTGAATAAACAGAACCAACACAACTGAGCCTGGGACCCTTCTATCCCTTTCCCAGCATGCCTGGACTTAAGGTTCCTCTCAAGCATTCAACCAGAGAAAGGATTTTAATGAGGGTTTAAACCTGTCTGCATGGCCAGACACTAAACGAACACAGTCCAGAAAGCTTTAGTGTAGCTACTGCGTTGAATTCTACAGCCATCAGGGTGCTTCAGAACCAAACACCAGAACCAGTTCATGGCAAAAGATAAAAGTGAAGAAGTAGACACAAAGGTCTGTGAAAACATCTCCCATTTTGCTGTAGGTGTCCATGGAGCGACTGATCACCTCTGCAGGGATTCCAGACAGCAGCAGAGCAGCAGTCAACACTGTGGTTTTCACCTTCTTCTCACACTGAAGGACAGAAAACCCAAAAAGCAGCGTTAAGTGAATCCTTTGGTACAACCCAGCCCTGCTTTACAGGTGACAGAGGTGCCGGTGGCACACAGCCAGCCAGGCACGCTCCAGACCCCTCGGTAGGAGCAGCTCTGGACTGATTCCAGGCACGCTCCAGGACTCGCAACACTCCTGCCAGCTACAGATTCAAGCTGTGAAGGATCCAGTGGAGCTGAGAGGCTGGTTAGCAGCAGATCAAACCCGTTACAGACACTGTGGGTACTTCACACTGGCTCTGAAAGCAGGCTGTGAAGTGGGGCTGTGCAGTGAGTGGGAAGAGGCCCAGGCAGGGCAGACTGGGTCTAAGAAGATTCACTTCATCACACCACTTAGCAAAAACCAGTTCTCTAACATGGAAAACCCTCTAGAACTGAAAACCAACTCTTGCTTCCTCTTTTTACTATGACTTCATCTGGCAGTTCTATCCTCTCAAGTCAAAAGTGCCCAAAAGGCCTTTTCAAAGCCATTCTGCTGTCCTCAAGATGAGCAATCTCAAGTCTGATACACAGGAAAAGGTGATAATGGTTGAAAACGTTGGGGATTTGACGGTAACTGCCAATCCAACCTAAATTAAGCTGTCAAGAACCTTTCCAGGTTCCAGGAGAGAAGAATGAAGGCTGGTGAGGTGACTGATCTCATCTGGATGTAACTACAGCACCAGCAATTCATGGAGAGGAGCCAGCTCCTGAAATTCTGAACTGGGGAGCTGGTTTTAAAGGCAGCAGAATCGAGATCAAAAAGATCTAATGCCAGTCTAAGGCGAAATCTACTGCTCTGCACTGTGACACCTCAGTTTAAAAGGACCACCATGAAGTTTTATCTTCCATGGTAGCTACAACACAACTGCTGATTTATTCTGACTTGCTACAGGTGATCTTTTATTCTTTTTAAAATGCAATTTTCCCCTTTCATCTGTGAATGGAGTATCTTCAGTTCTGCTTTGCACTGACGAAATCCCCAGCCCAGCAAAGCCTTCACCACAGTTAGCTGGCTGCAGATCTCCACAGCAAGTGACAGGACAAATCTGGCTAAGGAGCAGCAAGTTTCCCACAGAAATAAATGCCACATTTCAAGCTGCCATTGAGACTGGCAAGAGATGCAGAGCCCTTGGAACCCAAAGATCATCTCATTGTTTAAACACTCTCCCAGATCCCATCCAGGTGTCTCAGCAAAGCAGCTGCTGACAGAACAAACAGCAGCTCCAGAAGGGCAAAGATCTAGGAGAAAGGCAAAAGCTCCCAAAGACATGAAAGAATTACCCAGCCTGCCCGGGCTGTGTGGACTACAGCTAAGCAAGCTGCTAGTTCACATGCTCACAGCAACTTTAAATTTGGACTAAACCTAGGCAGATTAGAAGCTAGGATAAGCCATCAACACTTGGCACCTCTCAGTTCTACAACTTAAGCCAGGAGATGGCCACTTCAGGTGCACTGGCCCTAAGCCAACGCAGACTAAGCACAACTTCCAAGCCAGAACATTTCAAATTAACCTGATTCGGAAAAAAAAAAAAAATATCAGCATTTACCTTTGGAAAGTACTTGGAAAGCCCCATGTAAGCAAGCTGGAGAGTAAGAAACGGTGCAAATATTGACTGAGGGAACAGAAAAGAGTATGAACAATTAGCTTGGTTAAAGAACAGCTAACAAAACGAACTTAATGCTTTCCGAGTGGCAAGAGAAAACCAGGCAGGCAAAGAAACAATTACGGACAGCAGCAGCAATACTCTGGAACAGTACAAGCCTCAGCAGACAGGTTACACGTGAAGAAAGGAGGCTCTGCCTGGTTTCCTTTGAGCCCAAACCGCTGCAGTGACAGCACCGCCCAGCAGTGTGCACAAAGGAGGCAGCGGTCCAGGAGGTGGCAGCCTGTACCCACCCTTCAGCTCGGTGCCGCACACTGGCAGACGGCTCTTGAGAAATAACTTGTCTGCGGAGACAGGAACGAGCAGGATCTGCCTATCTTGGCCCAAGCTGCTGTGCTTTTGACTAACATTCTGTTGCAGGCTCCAGACTCGAAGAGTGGCTGACCCTGCTCACCGAGACGGGAGTACACTGCCATGTCCTTCTGCGCCTCACGCTGCAGAGCAAAGCTGCTGCTCGCAGCTGTGCTGAACAGCACAGAGCCACCCCCAGGAGCTGACAGAGATCTTCGCTGGGCTTTATACAGCTACTGTAAAGGGCAGGAGTGCCTGAAGCCCCCAGCTCAGTCACTCCTGACAGACTTCAGCCCTAGACTGAGGGTTTCCCCGTTAGAAGGCAGCCCTGTGTGCCTCCCTGAACTCACCAGGTACTTGCAGACAAAAGCCCTGACGGCCACGGCCAGCAGGGCACATCCCACCAGCCGGAAAACGCGGAAGGAGTCGAACTCCTCCGCCGCATTCCCGTTCTCCTGGCTCGGCTTCTCGTGCATCAGCTGGTTCCTCAGCTTCAGGGCTTCATCGAACCTGGACAAGTACTGCTCCAAGCCGTGCCGAGGGGGCCGCGGCGCAGCTTCGGGCGGCAGGTCCCCCCTGCTGCGGTGCCGGAGCTCGCCGGTGGCCTCGCCGCCCAGCTCTGCAGCGTTGCTGAACAAGTCCTTCTCCCCTCTGAGGTCCAGCACGCTGCCTGCATGCTCAGCGGGGCCTGCCCCGGCGCAGGCGGAATCCCCCAGCACGATGCGCTTGGAAGCGGAAGGAAGGGAGTTTGATTTCTCCTGTTCCAGCTGCAGCTTGGGTTCTGCATGACTGTCATCTCCTAAAGAGGAGGGAGGAAAATCCAGAGTTATGCACCCCTGGGATGTGCAACAACACTTCAGCCATAGTGGGCTGGAGTCCTGGGCCGACATCTGTCCTCTGTACTCAGCGCTGGTGAGGCGACACCTTGAGTACTGGGTCCCGTTTTGGGACCCTCACCACAAGAAAGACACTGACAAGCCAGAGGAATACAGAAAGGGACAATGAAACTGAGGAAAGGTCTGGAGAACAGGGCTAGTGAGGAGCAACTGAGGGACCTGAGGATGTTTAGTCTGCAAAAAGGAAGGCTGAAGGGAGACCTTACTGCTCTCTGCTGCTCCCTTAAAGGAGGTTGGAGCCAAATGGGCTTTGGTCTCTTCTCCCTAGTAACAAGTGATAGGACAAGAAGTGACCGCTAGTTGCACTGGGGGAAGCTGAGGTTGAGTATCAGAAGAAACTTCTTCCCTGAAAGGGTTCTCACCCTTTGGAAAAGCAAGGGGCTCAGCTGTACACGACCTGCTCCTGTGTCAGAGGAAAGGTTTGCACCCAGACCACAGATGAGAACAGAAAGGGAAAAGGCACAGCATGGACCTGGCTAAAACACTAATCAGCTTCACCAAAATTACACCAGACTTAGCACTCTCCTGGCTCACTTCCACCAGCCCGCAAAGATCCCCACATGAACCACATCCTTTGCACTGCAGGGCAAAGACACAGGGCAGCAAGTTGTGCAGGGTGGGTCTGGTGAAGCTGTCAGGCAGCAACAGGGATGAAAACATTGGACACCCTTAAGCAGCTCCACTGCATGTGCAGGAGGGAATAAAGACAAGGGCTTAGAGCAAGCCAGGCACACAGAAGCATCGAAGGCTGACAAATGAGCTGGCAACAGAAGCGTTCTTTCCTGTCAGAGGCAAAGCAGTGCTAACCTGCCCCGTGTTAAAGCTGAAGACCTCATCTTACAGCAACAGGCAATGCCAGGAACACAAACCAAACCAAGAAGCATGCAGGATAGGTCTGGTCCTACCGGAGAGGGAGACCCAACACTTAAAGAACGCATTTCAGTGCTAACGCAGAGCGAGTCACAGCTTTCCAGAACTGTCATCTAAGACAGGCAGGCTCCTCACAGCGCACAGGGAAACAGAAACGCCCTTCCCGTGAACCTGCAAGAAAACTCTGCCTGCCAACCAGGAGCACCCAACGAGCGCCTACTGCGCAGGGCTAAGACAAGGCTGATGTAAAACACAGCTCTGAAGCAAGCAGCCGCCGGACGAAGCGGCGGGGCAGGCTCAGCGCTTCTCCCCCAGCAACCAGCGAAGCGATGACGGCCTGTCCGCTCGCCGTGAGCACAGGGGCAGGCCCAGCACCCCACCTCGGCACGGCACAAGGACTTTACCCGCAGGTCTCTCGAGGCCCACGGAAGGTCGCGCTTCACACAAAGCATCACTGAAGCGACAAACCGCACTGAGGGGCCGACCCACAGCCACTCCTGGCCCACTAGGAGATTACACAAAGCGTCTACAGCAGGAGCAGGCTGCAGCTGGGAGCCCTCACACCGCTGCGGCAGCTCCGCCGCCACCTAGCGCGGGGCTCACCCTTGCCCGCCGCGGGTCGGTGGAAGCCCATGATGCGGTTGATTCGCTCCTCTGAGTTCATCAGCAGCTTCCTCCGCCGCAGCTCGGCTCGGCGCTGGGAGGCCGAGAGCCCGGCGGGGAGCCCCGAGGGCGCAGCACTCGCTCCCACACCGCCGCCGTCCTCCATCCCCGGCAGAAGAGGCCGCGGTGTTACCTCAGCGCCGCACAATGGGGCCGCCCCGCCGCGGCGCGCAGGCGCCGGCACCGCCGCCTCCAGCCGCTGAAGCAAGTGCCGACATTTTGAGTAAGGGCAGAAGGGCAAAGATGCAGAGGAGAACGCAGCGAGCACAGCCCTCCCTGTCGGTGCGGCGCCCTTACTAAAGGTGGCCGCTCAAGCCTCGGAAGTGACATCATGATGGAGGGACGGGAAGGGAAAGGGCCTGGGGGACGCGGTCAGAGCTGCTTGGAGGCGCCGAGGCGGCGCCCTCCGCACTGGGTCGGATCCCGCTTTGTCTGCTCAGAATTCCGGCTTCAGTCAACCTGGCAAATCCACCCTGCGGTCGGTGGGTGGCAGGCTGGGAAGCCTGCTTAACAAGGCAGTATGGAAATGAGTTCAGGCTGGTACTCGGTGCACTTTCCCCACGAGGGTGGCGAGGCGCTGGAACAGGTTGCTCCGGGAAGTTGTGGAGGCTCCCGTTCGGGCTGGTCGGGGCCTTCAGCAACCTGGTCTAGGAGGTGTCCCTGCCCACAGCAAGGCCGTTGGAACTGGATGGTCTCTAAGTTCCTTTCCAGCCCAAGTTATTGTGTGATTCTATGGTAACATTTTACTTGCCCTGCAGAGCTGAAAGCAGTGTTCTGTATAGAAACAGTGCCCGAACAGTGACACCTGGCACTGCGACGCAGTACTTACCCACCGCTGTAACTGCAAAAGCCAGGTCAGGCTGTCGCCGTTCGGAAGCAGCAGCACAGCAGGGGCACTCACAGGGCTCAGCTGGCAGAGCTGTTTGATTTCCAGCAGTGCGTAAAGGGCAAAGCACAAGCCCTGCTGTGCTCCTCAGGCAGGATGGATCCGTGCTGACAGACACCACAGGGCCAAGCTTTGAGCACTGCTGTGTGGCTGCATTGGGGAAGCTCCTTTGCCATCTCTGGGCACACTCCAAATGAGGGAGGAGGAGGTGCTGGTTAGTGGGGTGCCAGCAAACAGATGTTCAGGTTTTAATGTGTGCATGAAAGGGACACAGGGAACCCCTTCTAGGGGTCTGTGGGGCAGTTCACATCAGCTTCCCAAATGGTATTCCCAGTATAGTGTCCTGGTAGTGCTCTTGATATAGTAAAGAGCTGCAGGGATTGACTGTGTACAAAGGACAAGTCCCAGGGGATGAAGGTACCCTAAGGGATTCCAGAATTCCTGTAACAGCATCTTTAGTTCTTTCTAGCCAGAGAGAAAAGGAGGTAATATCCATCCTTCTGTGCAATAAAGAGTCCATCATGCTTCTTGTGTGGAAGGGAAAGTGGTAAAACCAGACCAGTGTTCATAAACATTCACACAGCTAACACAGCAAAAGCACCTGCAAAGCCACACCCTGAAGTCAGATACTTTCCAGTTAAATACTCTCCACATCCTCCACAATGAGCCATTTGCACTCCCTAGCTCAGACTGTGCCACAGGAACTTCATTTGGCTTCAAATCCTGAATGTGGAGTTCAAAGACCAGTAAACAAATCTTCAACCCAGCCTTGGGATGGCTGCCCACGGCCACAGCAGCAGGACAAAAGCTTTCCGCTGACAGGTCCAACTCCTGTTTCCATGAAGTGATTCAGAGAATGATAAATTCTCTATTTAAACCCCTAAATCCAGAGGTAAAGTGATGAGCTTATGGATTAACTTGGGTATGACGAAGCGGAAGCAGCAGTGGTAGCAGCCCCTAAGAAACCTGCCAGGCCTAGGATGGAATGAGTCGCAAAAAGGCATCCAAGGAACAGGCAGGATTAGCTGCAATAAACCTGATCACCATGGTGGGAACACTGCTGAAGGCTGAATTCCTGCCAGTGCCAGATGGCCCCGGAGAGCAGCTAGCAGGCCGGTGGCAGGGTACCACGCACCGCTGCAGGCTCACTAGAACGGGCCCCAGGGCTGGAGTGAGTAACGATGCTGACTGCCAGAGGTGCTCCGGAGGGACAGAAAATGCCGGTGACAGAAGTCAGAGTCACTGGAGCTGCCGATCCTGAATTCTCTCTGGCTCTAGCACCTAGGAAGCGTTCTGGCTAAGAGGAGAATTTCTCACTTGCTGGCACATGGTATTGCCCTCGATGAATCAAAGACCTGGTTCTGGCTTTGTAAGGAAGCACCGAGGGACTTGCTTGAGTTCTTTCAATTAATTTTATTGAGTAGCCAAATCTGATAAATTAGCACAGATAAAATAAGCCTTTGCATGTGGTACAAATGACTCTTTACAGGAATAAAACAGTGAGGATTACAAACTGTAAAAAGGATGACAAGTAAATCCTGTCTCAGGTTCAGAAGGGGCAAGAGTTGTAACTTCATCCTGAAGATCAAATGGTCTGTGTTCAGAAGACCAAAGGTTTCATATTACAGTATCATACACTACAAAATCAAATTAACTGTAAGGATCACATCCAGAATAGTAAACAGACCCTTAAAGATGACATTTCCTTGTCCCTTAGCTGACAGCCACTCTGCTCTTGGATTAAGTTCTGTTAGGAAGTTAATTCTAAAGGGAGGTGAATCCTTCTGCTACTGCACCACAGTCTGTGTGGGCTTGGGCCAGTTCAAAACGATAATGAAAGCAAAGCAAACCAGATGGCAACAATGTTGGCTGACCACTAACGTGCCCAGTACAGAAACAGCTTCAATACAAAAGAAGTCTTGAACTAGAAAAAATACAGAATGTTGCAGTGGCAGAGACCTAAGTACCAGAGCCACTCCTGTCTGGTTTGGCAGTTTGCCTTTCTTCAGTGTAGCTCAAAGTGACACAGTGTAGGTAGCTTCTGCGTTGAGCTCTCTGGTACTGCCCTCACGGCAGTGCCACAATGGGCACCAGCAGAGGGAACAAACCACTAATACTGAGTAAAGAACTTCTGCCCCACTGAACTCCAAAGGGTTCATCTGATTCTTGTGTAATTGTTTGCTCTGTAAACCTTGGGGACTCCAAAGCTGTTAATGCCCACGGAGGCTTCAGCCTCTATCCTGGTGCACACAGAGCACTGAAGCCCCTTCCCACGTTTCTGTTTTTCAAGAACGCTAAGGGATAGAGCAGCAAAATACAGCCAGAGTAGGAAACAGGCTTTGGGTGGGCTGGTAGGTACGAGGATGATTTTCAGCATCTGAGTGACAATAGATCCCAAACACAAGTTTTAAGTCATAATCTGAGCATGTGCACAGCTCACATTTATGATTCAAGAAATCCCTTTGCCTTGGCAGCAAACTTAAACCACTCCAAGCAGAAAGTGCAATTCTCTGCAAAGCTGTTCCAGGAACTGCCCAGGACACAGCAGACAGGGAGGCTGCAGCTGCTTCTGTAACAGCCTTCTCACGCTCTTTAGGACAGCGTTTTGAGCTTTGGCTTCTTCTGCTGAAGCAGCCAGAGCAACTTCCCCAAAGAAACTCCTCTGGAGCAAGGCAGCTTCTGGCAAGCATGTGCAGCTGCAGTCTGGAAGGGTAGCAGATGCTGACCCCACGATGCCCTCTGAGTTGTACCCTCTCACTACCACAATCACAGGATGCCTGACACAAGTGTTCTATCTGCTCAAAATACCTGCCTGGGGAAGCAGGCTCCAGAAGACCAAGATTTGTCCACCTGAAGCACTTCCATGGACCCAGGGCTGCAGCAATTTAAATACTCTTTGCATTGATAGCTACATCTCCAAAGCAGAAAGGTGACCAAAACACTTCTATAAAATGATTTAAATACTTGTCACAAAATGGGGTGGGTCGAAGGGACCTTCACAGCTCATCCAGTCCAACCCCCCTGCAGTCAGCAGGGACAGCTGCAACTAGAGCAGTGAGCCCCAGATAGCCTGACCTGCAATGGTGCCAGGGATGGGAAGCACAAACATGTCTGAATTTTCACTTCATCTTCCACCTGGTACATCTCTGGCAGAGATCTGAGAGGGTCTTTAGAGCTTGTATTGGGTGCACACTGGCTTTGGACCTAAGGCTCATTGCACAGCTGCAGTAAAACCAAAAATGATTCTGAAAGCTTCAAGCACATCTCAAAACATGACCCAGCCTTCAAACACACAAGGAATAGTTTTGTCTCTGGAAACAGCAATTTCTTCTCCAGTTTTAACTGCAGCAGCCAGTGCTGTGTCCAGACATGGGGTCTGAAGTGCCGTCTCGTGAATTCAGGTCAGAAACACACTCGTTTACATCACCCGAGTGTCTGGTCCCTAACATCAAGAGCCAAAAGCCTGCTAGACACAACCCCAAACATCTGAGATAAACCTTCCCAGGCCTTCCCCTCCCTTACCACTCCAACGACATTAAAGCTGTTCCTTTTACTGGGAACAACACAGCTTGTCACCCACCTACCAGCCTCACAAGGCCATCTCCTCCCTCTGTGTTTTCATGAGAACACTTAGCCAAAGCTTTAACAAACTCAGCCAGCCTGCCTGGGTCAAGCTCACCTTTAGTCCTCTCAGCCACAACCCAGCCCAAGCAGTGGGTTCCAGGCCTCGAGGGTTTGTTGGTTTCACAATGGGCAGCTGTTTCACTGCAGCCTGCAGCTGGACATTGAGATGCTCTCTCTGTAATCACAGGATGCACTTAGAAAGTTTCCCTGCAAATCATGATCAGAATTGTGAGGTTTTATATCTAGCAGCAAAAAAACGTTACCAATAAATGCCAAGAGTTCCAGAAATATACATTTTTGAACAACAGAGAACTCTTTATTTTACAAAATGTGTTTCACCTTTTCAGTATTGCCTTTGGAAATGGACTTCATGCTGCAACTACTTACAGTAAAAACATGATTTGCAGCGAATTAAAGGTGCTCAGCCAGTCCTGACAGTTTGATTTCTTGTTTAAGGTAAGTATTACGTAGTTGCACATTTGATTCTCAGGTGTGGTCCTTTATTTGCTTCAGTTGGTTGAAATCACAGTGAACACTTCTCATCCCCTGCCTCAGGCCACAGCTCTAATGAAGGTATTACAAGCACAAGTGGTCTTTACTGCAGACTTCCCTTCCACAAGTGAGCCAAAGGCCAGGGCATCATTTGTTCACTTGCTGCTGTATATGCAGGAGGAATTCATAGTATGATAAGGCTGATTCTGTTCTGTCTTCAATCATGTTTTGCAGAAAACTTGATTTCAATGGACTGTCATCCCTTAAAAATGGAAACACAAGGATGTGAGTGGAAGCAGCATTCACCAAGACCCACAGTCAAGGCATTCACACAGTCACAGGTAAGTGGGAAGATACTGCAAGATCTTAAGGACATCAGAAGAGGACCTCAGTCACCAGAGGTGGTTAAACCCAACAACTGCACTGATCAGCATTTACTTCCCGTATCTGACACTAACCAGAGACTGTTCTGTGACATTTAGTCTCTTCCAGACTGTGGAAGTTCTAATTGCAGGCTGCTCCTCACAAGTCATCCCTGCTGTCACATCTGTCTGGCACAGCAGACACCACTGGTAAAGCTGCCATTAAGGAGGGTCAGGATGTGATACCCAAACATACATGAAGAGGTCTCTACAGAAGCACAAAGACTGCCCAAGCCACTTACTTTATTACATAGAGAATAGGGAAGAAAGGTCTCTGTTCTCTTAGCCAGGCAATGAAGGCTGTTGTTCTGATGGACTCTGCAGTTTCAAGTTCTGGGAGCTGTGTCTGCAAGGCAAAGGCTGTCACTAGCACATGCATAGTCATTAAAAGCACAGCAACACTGCCGACAGCCCAATGCTGTCCTCAGCAGGTACAAAGAAGTGGTCTGTACTCAGGTCTAGTCTCATTTGAGAGGGTTTCAAAGAGCCAAGAGCCCTGAGGTGCTGTCAGAACAGCCATGCTGGAGCTGTGATGGGTGCCTGACTTGCTGCAGGAGCTGAAGGCTATCCCACAGCCCACTCTGCACGAGTGTTCAGTCTGCTCCCACTGCTCTGAGGCACTGCACCTGCCCCAGCCTCTGTACTCTGCTTTTCATGGGAAGATCAATAGGGTTTCAGCCTGGAGAAACTCCAAGATGGGCAACTGTGCTAGTTTGAAGCTAGCTAGAATGTTTTGGTGAGAAGAATTAGATTACAGGCTGTGAAAGGAAAACAATGGTGATGTCTACTTCACTCGTAGGCTTGCTGAGATGTATAAGGACAAGAAATAAAAACATAGGTAACCACTTCTGCTGCTGGGGAGCTCCAAGCTGCATCTTTCTAACCTCACCCTGTTTTTCTTTCCTAATCCACTTTGCTTCCTAACCCCCTGGCCGAACCTCCATTCTTCCTTGGGACTGGGGTAAGGTTGAGAGGGGTAGCGGGAAGGTGAAGGGGCAGTTGGAAGCCCCTCCTGGGGACTCAAGTTTCTGGGAGGGCTGTTGTGTGTCTATATCACCTTTTACCTTGTCTATTTCTGTCTATAACTGTATATACTGTAAATATCTGCTTGTATATTCTGCCAGCTGTAAATCTAAGCTTCATTCATATTTCCAGAGCTGGCTGAGTCTAGTCTGGGTGATTTCCAAAGGCAGGGGTGGGGAACACCCAAACTATCACAGCAACAGAAACAGTTCTTTCCCCAGGTCTAGGTTTCTAGTGAGTCACAACTGGAGGGGTAACATTTCAGTAGTCGTTTCTGACTTCTCCTGATACTCTGGTGTCACTCTACAACTTGGGCACACAGCAAGTACTTACCATGTTCTGTGGGATCGAGCCGTAATTTGGGACTCCGAGGACCTGGCTGATAAAGCTCTGCCCACAGTTCTTCCCAATCCACAGAAACATGACCTGAAAGACACCCAGTGACAGCACCATGAACCCAACAAAGCCCACACCCAGCAGTCTCTACACATTGAGTTCTCAAAGTGTGTCACCATCCCCTGTCAACTTACAGAGCCAGCATCCATCAGGTAAGCACCATCCCTGCTCAGCTTCTCCACTGACAGCTGCAGAAGGGGTGGCTGAGGTATAGTTCTGTCATTTACATTAAGAGCCCCCTGAAAGAACAAAAGAAAAAGAGTGGCTGACAGCTCAATGCCCTGAAACAAGCCCAGCAGCAGGAGGGTGAAGAACAGGATGCAGCACACAATGCTGGAGCCTTTTTCCTCCATTTAAGATCACACTTTGTAATTTACCAGTAAATATTTCCATGTTTTGTGTAGAGAGTGCACTTCAGCTTAGCCTTAATTATTTCTCAACTGGAACATCAGATTTAAGTACTGGGTTTAATTTTGGGGCTCTCATTACAAGGATATTGAGGGGCTGGAGCAGGTCCAGAGAAGGGCAATGAAGCTGGGCAAAGGTCTGGAGAGGAGCAGCTGAAGGACCTGGGGTTGTTTAGCCTGGAGAAAAGGAGGCTGAGGGGAGAACTTCTGGCTCTCTGCAACTCCCTGAAGGGAGGCTGAAGCCAGGTGGGGGTTGGTCTCTTCTCCCTAATAGCAAGCAACAAGACAAGGAAATGGCCTTGAGCTGCCCCAGAGGAGGTTTAGGTTGAATATTAGAGAAAAAACTTCTCCACTGAAGGGGTTCTCAAAGACTGGAACAGGGTCCCCAGGGAGGTGGCTGAATCCCTACCCCTGGAGGTGTTTCAAGGAGACAGAGATGTGATGCCGAGGGACGTGGCTCAGCCCCAGCCTTGGCAGTCTGGGAATGGTTGGACTGGAGGATCTGACAGGGCTTTGCCAATTTCTGCTGGGCAGCTTTGATGTGGAAAGCCTGACAGATTCTGAACACAAGTTTCTTTCTGCTTGGGCTCAAACACGCACCTCGTCTGTGAGGGTGTCGACCCTGTAGAGGCTGGGATGTGTCATCAGCATGAGGTACACGAGGGGCTGGTTCTTCACTTGGCACATGGTGAAGATGCGCTCGTCCAGCCGTGCGCTGCTCCCGGCCTGGAAGGCTTTCTGCAGGCAGTGAGGTAAGACAGGAAGTGCTGAAGTCAGCTTGCTTAAGCCCTCAGTGTGTTCTCATGACAAGGTGTTTTGCCCCTCCATGGCTCTCTTCAGTTTTCCACATACAAATCCCACCAATCTCCTTAATCCCACCTCTGGGTTCTAGGATCAAGCACGGCCTTGCACCATCAATCCTTCCCAGAGAGCAGCGCAGCTGAGAAGAAAGCATCTGGAAATAGTCCCCCTCTAACATGTGCCTCAAAAACGCTACTTAAAAGAACAATTCAGACATCAGGAGGAAATCCTTCCCCATGAGGATAGTGAGGCACTGGAACAGGTTTCCACAGATGCTGTGGAGGCTCCAAGCCTGGAAGTGTTCAAAGCTAGTCTGGATGAGGCCTTGAGCAACCTAGTCTAGTAGGAGGCATCTCTGCCCATGGCAGGGACATTGGGACTGGATGACCTTCAGGTCCCTTCTAGCCCAAAGTGCTCCCTAAGAGTGGAGTGAAGCCCCTCAGAACTCCACTGGCACACTGCAGCGTCTACTGAGCAACTCAGCTCAACCAACTCCTGAACCTGGAGCCCCACAGCAGCACTGGAAGAAGCCAGACACCGCCGTGTGGGTCAGATACAGGCTGCTGTCCCTCAGGGGCCCTGAGCCGTCCTCCTGCCTGGCCTCCTCTGCACTCTCACCTGCTTCAGGAGCGCCAGGACATAGAGGGGGAAGAGGCGCAGGGCCTGGGGGGCCATGAGGCCGGGCTGCTGGATGCTGAGCACCGAGCTGCGGTAGGCGGCCAAGGAGTCGATGACGGCGTTCACCAGGGCGTCCCGCGCGTCGCTCAGCGAGGCCGACACCGAGCGGTCCACGGCTGCAGGGCACAGAGCTCGGGTGAGACCTTCCTCCCTCGGCAGCGATGCCATCACCTGCTAGCTCTGCTTTTAGCGTGGGCTTCACACAGGCAAGGCAGGTCCCACCACACCCCAGACGGAGCCGAGCCAGGCAGCTCAGCAAACCCACCGGGGGCCTGCATGATACCCTGGAACGGCTGCACCCATCCTGCACCTACACCAAGCACTGCAAGCCCAATCTCTTGGGTTTGCAACTTGCACAGCACTTCGAAAGTGCTGGGAAAGGTTGGGTATTAGGAACATTTATTTGCTGCAAGAGTGGTCAGGCACTGGAACAGGCTGCACAGAGACATGGAGGGGCCACCATCCCTGGAGGTGTTCCAGAAACATGGACACGGCACCTGGGCACGTGGTTTAGTGGCCATGTTGGGGTGTTGGGTTGATGGTTGGACTGGATGATCTTAGAGGGCTTTTCTAACTGAAACACCACCATGATACTGTGAAAGAGAACCTTTCTTCTACTGCTGCTCCAAGTTCTAGGGCTACCATCCAGGCACATCCACATAAGCTCTTAAGCTGCTTACCCATATTGGCCAGCAGCCCAGTGATGGCCTGGACATCTGCCCCCAGGTAGACATCACTCAGTGTTGTCACAACAGGTAAGCACATGGTGTGGACACGAATCCTCCTTTCACCTGTAGGAAAAGCAAACTGTAGTCTACAAACATAGCTTTGCTTTTCTGGACCAACAGAGGAGCTGTCACTGGTCACCCAAAGTAAATAAAGTCAGCAAGAATAAAGATTTCATCTCACTCCTCAGACAAGTTCACAGGGCCATTTCCAGTAGCTTTTACAAATGGTTACTTCCCATTGCCTGGGCTAAGCCTCCTGTTTTCAGACCAGAACTAAGCTTCCCAAGAAACATCTTGGTCTGGAGGAAGTAAAAATATTAACACAGGGAGTGACACACCATAGCTGTGTGTTCCTCCCCCTGACCTGCAGCTGATCCCTGGGCACAGACAGGCTGCTCTGAGCCCTGTCTCACCTTTGCTGGACGTGTAGAGGAGAGCTGACTGAAAGGAGACAACCTGAATGTCCGTGAGGCTCTCCTCCACGGCCATCTGCACGGCGTAGCCCGCGTCCGGGTTGACATTGGGCAGGGACAGCAGGTCTGTGGAGCGCACAAAGAAGTTCCCATGGAAGGTGTGGATGGAGAGACCTGCAGCAGGAAGACCAGGGCAGATCAGGCTGTGAAGCACGGACACCACCTACACATCTGCCACCACTGGTAGATGGCTAGGTGCCAGGAGGATCTTCGGGACACCATCCCACAGAAGTAATCCACAGAGCCCATCAGGAAGCAGGGATTTGGAAGCTGAATCTAAAGTCCAACAGAATTTCCAGGAATCAGACTGCTGGCACCCAAGCTCCACTGCAGGCTGAGGGACAGCAGGGTTAGACTGGATCTTAGGAAGAAGCTCTTCAGTACAAGGGTGGTGAGGCTCTGGAATGGGTTGCCAAGGGAGGTTGTGGATGCCGCATCTCTGACAGCTCAAGGCCAGCTTGTCTGAGGCCTTGAGCAAACTGGGATAGCTGGGAGGCATCCATGCCCAGACAGGGGAGGCAGAGTAGCTGATCTCTAAGGTCCCCTCCAACCTGAGCCATTCTGTGAGGGTGATGCCACTGAAATTTACTTTTCTAACCTTTCTTTAGCCTTTTTTCACCTCGGGCAAAACCCCAAGCAAAATATTCCCAAGGAACAGCAAATGCTTACTTCCCTTCCACCCCTCCCCTGAAACCCAGAGAGCCACGTCCAGACCTTTGGTGCATCTTATCCTCATGACAGCCTCAAAGCCAATCTTCCTCGTCAGGTATCGCTTCAGCTCTTTCTGCAGCTTCTCCACCTGCACAGGGTTGTGTTTGTGGTGGTAGGATTGGTAGTAGTAGACACTGCCTGCAGAGTACCTGGATATGCAGCCTGGAAGAAAGCAGCAGGGGTTGGCAGTGGGCAGACAGCACCCGTGTGCTCTATGAACACCAGCTGAGGGCAACAATCCCTGCTGACACCTTCACACGGCTCTGTCATGCTGCCAGGCCTGCAGACGTGACAACCGTGTTCAGTACCTCTGTAGTCTTAGCTGGGGAATCATTTCCATAGGTACTGTGGCACTTGGAGTTTTGGGCAAGTGGAGGGAAAAAAACCCTTAATTGAAATGCTAATGAAGGCAGAGTTGAAATGCTTCCTTACAATGCTAAAGACTAAAGACGTTAGCACTGATGACTGGAAGGTGTAACAGCCACTAACAGCAGGAGCAGAGAGCCCCGAGCCTGAGAGAGGCTGTGACGCCAGCTAGGTTACATCAGGAGCCCCTGTGACTGCTCACCAAGGGTGGATTTGCACCTTGTCTCAAGAGATTCACTCCCATCAGGTTCATGCACCAAATGTGAAAGCAGGTGCTGTGTATCTGGCAGAAGCACATGGGTTACACAGCCCCAGACCCCTCACCCTGCCTTACCTAGAGAAGCCAAGTCAGAATATTGTCCACTAAGGAGGAATAAATCCACTGCGACCTGCTGGCCCGAGCAGTCCAGGGCTAGCTTCTTGTAGAAGTCAGTGGATGGTGTCAGGTGTATGTCCTGTGAATACAGTGAGTGTAACACTGAGCCAGGGGGACACAAACAGATGGACCTGTCCACTGCCACCTTCCAGGGACACTGATAAGCCGTCCCTCAGCACAGCGAGGCCTTAAACACCAGACCCTCAGTCTGTGCTTCCAGAGCCCTCTGCTAGACTCACAAAGGAAGGGTAGCTCAGCAAGGGGAGCACAGAACTAACCCAGAGCCACCCACATTGACAGGAGAGCTCCCTCAGCCTCTGGGCTCTGCTCACCTTTGCAGAGGATCTTTGGTTTGGCTCTTCCCGGGACTTTAGCGCTCCCATTCCCACAGAGGGAAGCTGTGTCTGGAAGACAGAGATCCTGCCTCCAGTGGGGGACATCAGTTTAAAGGCAGCCTGTAAGGCAGGCCCCAGAGCACTCTGAGTTTCCAGGGACTTGGTAAACATCTGTGGCAGGGTCCGCAACAGGTCTTGAATTAGCTGCAATCGAGAAAACAGCAGCGTTAAGAGCAGGAGTCTGCAGAGCTCTTTAGAGAGCTGACTGCTGAAGACACAACTTGTGCTAACACTTCCGATGGCAAGCGGCTACAGAAAAATCACTAACAAAAGTCAAGCACTGCCTTGCCTCAGGCTGGTAAAGGTTTACAGTCATAGAGCAATCCAAAGAGCTCTTTTTCTTGCTCCTCAAATCTGGCATTTAACCTCTGGTGTTAAAGAGCATGAAGTAGCTCACAAATTATCCCATGCTATGGGAATGTCACTAGTCACTTAAAGCCATCCTTACCTCTTTATTTTCATTTAAATTGACTAGTAAGTTCTCTGGCATGGGTACAAAGACATCTGGAAAGGGAAAAAAAGTGTTTATTTTTTGAAAACACATCAAGCTTCTCCTAACAGATTCCTTACAGTGTGGGTGGGGAGGCACCGGCACAGGCTGCCTAGGCAGTGTGGGTGCTCCCTTCATGGAGGTGTTCAAAGCCAGGCTGGAGGAAGCCTTGAGCAACCTGAGCCAGTGGGAGGTGTCCCTGCCTATGGCAGGGGATTGGAACTGGATGAGCTTTGAGGTCCCTTCCAACCCAAGCCATTCTGTGACTTGTATTTGCCCAGCATTATAGTTACAGAACAAAGACAGCCTCAGCGCACAAACTCCTCTGACAGCAGCATCTGGAGCTCATTTTTTCCCTCCTAGTACAGCTGTGATGAGCCTGCCTTGTTAGAGCAGCACCTGAGGCTCAGGGATAACCAAGACTGTTAAGTGAAAACACACAGCCAAGGTTTCCTGGTGCTCCTTCTGCCCTGCCTCACCTGAAGCCATAGGCAGAGGAACAAGCCCTATTCAGCAGTCACCACAGCAGCCAGAGCACTTTGCCAGGCATCAGCATTTGGGATTACAGGCCTAGGTAACTGTACAATATAAACCATGCAGAAGCAGGTCTGTCTTCATGTTCTCAGACAGAAGCAGCCACCAGCACCTCCACAGGCATTGCTACTTCTAAAGCCATTCCCAGAGACCAGTGGTCTGGTCTAGAGACCCCCACCACAGAGATCCTTTCATGAAGGCTGCCACAAACCCAGCAGCTGTCAGCAGACAGTGCCCATACCTTCAATATCTGACACGATCAGCATCTGAGGCTGAGAGAGGCCTTCCTGAAGGCTGTAGAAATGGATTGTGCTGTCAAATGTTATGAAGCCTATTTTTGTTCTAGTGTTCCCAGGAAGCCTGAAACAAGACAGATGGTGTTCAGCAAGATGAAATTGCACTTCTGTAGGCTTTGCTTTTTAAACTTCCAGGGCACCTGTCCAAGGTTGTTACCAAGTAGCTATTTACTGC
The DNA here is from genome assembly GCA_013400475.1 of Tricholaema leucomelas. NCBI lineage: Eukaryota > Metazoa > Chordata > Aves > Piciformes > Lybiidae > Tricholaema lacrymosa > Tricholaema leucomelas. Next base: position 1,147,635 of record WAAF01008019.1, read on the forward strand.
TAAATAGCGACAGCTTAAGTCATTTGGGAGTGAAAAACAAACAAAAAGTAAAACTGAAACCAAACCCAACAACCGCCAACTAAACATAAACCCCAACCACCAAAGCAGAAGCTCATGGTGCAGTCACCTAGCAAACACTCCAGGCATTTTTTATTCCACTGCTTATTCCCAACTTAAAAGAAGCAAGGTGCAGATCATCAAGGAGCATTTCTGCAAGCAGCATGCATTCAGGGAGCAGTTTATCAGACACAAGCATTCCCTTCAGCAAATAATGCTCCCAACTTCAGCTTTTCAAAAACCATCCTAGAGATGTTTATCCCTTGGGGAAGCAAACAGAAAAGAGGCAGACTAAGGAGTAAGCCCCCAAAGCACCTTGTGCTCCAGTGCAGCTGTGGTGGGTAAAACCCCCAGGGCTTCATCTGAGCTTTCACACACCACTGGCAGCCTGTGCCAAAGGAGGGCTCTTCTAGATGGGAAGTGCCCCAAGCAGCAGAAGGAAGCAGGTGACTGGAGGTAAGGGTACTCACAAGTCCAGGTTGTCCAGCAGGGTCTGGCAGACTGTACTCAAGTACCCTGTCTCCACCGCGTTGTGAGAGACATCGAACACAAAGAGGTACACAGGCGGCTGAGGAGGACGCAGCTGGGCAAAGAGAAGATGGAGTTTCAAAATGACACCCAAGAACCTGGGCTTGTTCCTTCCACTTCAAACTCCACGAGAACTGCACACAGATGACAGCTAACGCTTCTGAGTGCTTTCTGTCTCCTCTGTGTTCCAGAACTGTAGTTCTCTGGCAGAAGGCCTGCAAGCAGCATGTTCCAAATACAGAAGAACTTCGACATCATCAGCGGTTGGAAATGAACCATCTGAACTGTTCTTCCCAAGAGCTCTCAGATACCCACTCTCCCTGGGACAGCAAGGCTTCTACTGAGCTGGAAAGCAACCCTCTATGCCAAGGCTTGTCCTGACTTCTTTGGAAATAAACCAAAGGAGAGAATACCTGCAGGTAATGAGCCTTACCATGTATTCAGAGGGAGCCATGAACTCAATGGTAGCGTTTTGGACTTCAGGCCTTTTATGAGGCTCTCCGTAGACTCTCGTCACAGGGTTATACATGAACTCCTCGGGCACTGCAGACAAATGGAGGCTGTTACTTCACACCAGGATTAGCTGTGCTGCCTTTTGCTTCAGCTTCTCTGTGCCTGCTGGGCAATGCTGCTTGGACAACCAGACTGGGTAGAGCAGCTTCACTGTAACCTTTCAGGATCCCTTGGGAGACCACATCAGGCCTCCTGGGCTTCATCAGTGATAGCACAGGAAACATTTGTCACATCCCAGCACTGCCAGCAGTCTCTCATGCTGACAGAGTCATTACAGCCTCAAAGGCCATGATGGGAGAGGTTAACCTCAGCAGTCTAAAACACCGAGCACCTCCAAAACCTACCATCATTCACCCTATAGCACAAGTTGCATTTCCACCTCCTCTGGTCCAGAAAGCTGACGAAGGGGTTGATGTAGGTCCGGCAGGAGCGGCACCTCACAATGGTGCTCGAAGTCACCACAGGCAGTTGCTGCAAGAGAAAAGCTTCTTAGTTTACAGCATCACCACTCACAGCTCCCCACCTACCACACCCTCTGCTGCTGCTTTGCTAGTCAAAGCACACTCATTGCAGGTAGCCTTGCTGCATCCTCACAGCACCCTGCATGCCTTCATGGCTGGTCAGAACTCAGCTCCAATGCACTGACTGCAAAGCTGTGGAGCCTGTGATATTACAGCCATGGCTTAAGGCCAAGTCCTGTGCCTAGTACAGATCAGAATTCAAAAAAAACCCCACATCTCTGAAAAAGTGACCTGAGTTGTGAGAAATACCACTGCAAAAGAGGCACTGCTAAAACCACAGGCTCCTGGCTACCTCTCTGTTCATTCTCAGTTAAGCAGTAGCACCAGGTTGGGGTAAGAAATCAGTTAAGTGCAAGGGACTTGTGGCAAGATAAAGCTGCCTAAGCTCTACTGCAATTTAGATGTTGGAATTTCTTTATAGAATCATAGAATTGTTTTGGTTGGTACCTCCAAGACCATCAAGTCCAACCACTGACCTAGCACCACCACATGCTGCCTTCTGGCACAGTCCAGGTGCTGTGCTGCCTCTAAGCTTCTGGGTTTCGATATCTGAGTGGTTTTATTGACTAAGTAGGCTTCAAAGCTGAAAAATGGCAGGAAGAAAAAAATCAGAACAATTCTGATGACCTGCATGGATCAGGGAACTGTCAGTCACCAGGGTGGTTTTTTAGGGCCAAGGTCAGCAACTGGCCCTGCCCTTCTTTTACATGTCAGTGTCCAGCTCTGGACTGGACAGGCAGAGTTGGTATTTCAGCATGGAAGTCTGGAAGGTTTGTCATACCGATAAGTCTTTGAAAGGATGAAGCAGGAGCCCCAAAGGAAGTTTGGCTTTATTCAATAAGGCCTGAGTTTGAGGAATGTTAGTCAGGGTACAGCGGAACAACCTACGTGGAGGACAAAGGGTTATTTTCAGAGGCTTTCAGGTAAGAGAACGATGACTTCAGTAGTACACAGCATCCTTGCTATTGTTTCTAGAGCTGATGATGGGGAATTCCCACTTCCAAAGGCTCTTCTGCAACTCTGTCAATATGCTCTGGTTTAGCAGAGCTTGACCCACAGTACCCTGAGCTCTGCTCTTCAGGCACAGCCGAGTGTCACAACATCCCCAGCTGCACCAAACCTTTACATACCCAGAGTTCTTTTGGAATTCCTTTCTCTACACATCTGAACCAGTGAAGTTTAAGAAGCTGTCTTAAAACTGCTCAAAAACCTGTGAACAGTGACTGCAGGACTCGGGGGTTGCCCAAAGTGCAGATGTGCACAGAACTCCTCTATGTCCAGGCTGGTGTTTGTTTTCCCAGCTCCACAAAGATGCTGTGGATTCCCTTAGCTAACATAAAAGGCTTGCAAAGCAGCAGGGCTTCTCAGTGCCCAGCTGCCAGCTTCTTGTCTGACGTTCTCCTGACTCCACTGGTCCCTTCAGCAGAGCTCACTCCTGTTTCTGCACCCAGGCTTTTTGCTTTACCTTGCTCAAATCACCCTCTTGGCCAGCTACACTCTAAAGCCTCTCTGTTGTGTCTGCCTCCAGCTGCCTTGGAAACAACATTGGTTCCTTAGGCTTTCTACCCAGGCAGCTCTCCTCCCTTCCAAGTTGAAAGCACCTTTATTGCAAGACAGTAAAGCCCATTTCCAATTCTTTCTATCCACACAACTAAGGAATTGGTTTGTGAAGGGTTCTGTTTCCAAGTGGGAATTTCTACCTTTTTCTTTCCTCGGCTGTATTATAGCAAATGGATAATCTTACTCAGGGTTACAGTTGAGCCTCTGGATTTCTTCATGCAAGTTTGGGACGGGAGCCTTCAAGAGGGTCGTGGGAAGAATATTTCTCTCTTGAAGAAGATTCACAGGTCTTAGTCCTTCTTGCTGTAGGCTCAGGCCACCCATAGATGCAGTTAAGTGACTAGTGCCCAGGACAGGCTGGAGTCAAGAGAATTTCAGAAAGAACACCAATGATTTGCATGAAATGCACAGCTCGCATTGAGCAGAGGCACACCCAGCAGTGAACTGCAGAGGGACACCCCAGATGCACAACACCCACCAGTCACCCCTCTTCTTCACCCATCTGCACCGTGGGCAGTACTGAGGTAAACCCCAGATGCTCTGTACCTGGGGGAAATGCTTTGCTCCGTCTGGGTACTGCAGAGGAGACGTCTGCATTCCTGGCGCTCCGGGGCTGGAAGCATTCTGGTAGCCTGGATGCAGGGCAGGGTAAGAATAACCAACACTTCTGTTCAGCTTGGAGGGGGCAGGAGAAGCATGGGGGCTTGCTAAAGGCAGAGAAGACAGACACTTGAAATCCATTGCTGAAGAGCAGCAGCTTGCTCAATGCATTAACACAGCAGGAGGGCTTTTGGTCGGTGCTGAGCTTCTAAGTGTAGCCATCTGACAACTGCAGTCAGCTTTGCAAAACGCTCTCAGCTGCTTCCCCACACTGACAGGCACAGCCATGCCTGCTGCCAGAAAGTTTGTACCTGCTTTCAAGGCCGACACCTCTATCTGTCTGTACAGAGGTGTCTGAACTGCCTTCAGAAAGTCACTCATAGTAAAGATTTTAAATTCCAAAGCCTTACCCATCAGGCCACCACCTTCTATTGCATCATAGCTGTTTTGCAGCACAGCCCCATCACTGGCAGCAGATGTGGCATCACCTGTTCAGAAAGACAATCCCAGTCAAAATGTTGCCAAGCAGTTTGAATGAGCTGACTGCAAAGAAGTCCCACAAAGCAACCCTGGGTGGCTACTGAAGTTAGCAGGTTTGGACCTACTTTGTCCCACGGCAAAATGGAATGAAATGTTAAATCTGCTGAAATGTTGCATTGGTAATTCACAGACACCCAACTGCCCTCAGTCACACACTCAGCCCAGAGCTGCCTGCCAAACACCAGGCAAGATACAGATGCCAGCAGAGGCAAGAAAAACCTTGAAACAGGGTGCCCCTGAAGGGCAGCTTTCTGTAAGCTAGGTGCAAACACACAAACCCAGTGATGTCTTGCTAAGCAGCAGCTCCTCCATTTACTATTGACTGTCATTAAAACCTTTGAAGCTAGCCCTCTGAAAGGGCCTTGCTCTATGCACACAGCACTCAACCTGCTTCACAGGCTGAACGTCTCTTTCCCTCCAGGGCCCTGCAAATGCTTCTCTTCTTTGCAAAGAGACTCTCCAGGCCAAAGCAGTTTCTAGCGCATTTCTAGGTCCAAGTCTGGCTGTGTGAGGACAGCAGTAATACAGGTACCACATCTCAGAAGCCACCAAGCCAACCACACGAAGGATCAGCAGCCTGGGCAGAACAAGCTGTCTGTGTGAAAAAGAACCTGCCAGCTGCCCATGGCCCCATCCAGCACGGGCACTACATGCAGCACAACCTCAGGTCTGTTTCCTCCAGAGTCCTGAGTTCTGGAACAAAGACATATTTGTGCAGGGGCCAGAGGAAACAAGGGAAGTCAGATACCTGCCTTCAACAGCTGACCCCTCACAGCCCCTAGTGACAGCCTGCAGAAAATGAACAAATCCCGGAGGTGTCTCAATGGTTTGACATAGAAGGGAAGAGTAAGGCACTGCTACACAAACAGGCAAGGAGCTGCAGGCTCCACACTTTACTCTCCTCTGCAGAATAAAGCAAGAGAGAAGCGAGACACAGACTGTGCCCTCCACAGCAGTCAAGGATGCAGAGAAATCAAAACTTCAGTATCATTGTAAACATTAACACCAGAGGTGGCAACTATGGCAGACATGGACACGTCAAGCAGCACTCAGAAATCTGTTTCAAGGTGTTAATCATTTTCATTTTATTAACAACTGACAACAAGAAATATTTGGTCTCCCTCCAGGTCCTCACCTGCTCCTTTCAGACAAAATGCTGCTGCATTAGCATCACTTTCACCCCATGGGACTCTAAGAGAACAGTGGCTTGGCTTTCAGGCTTGCTCACTGGAGCAACTCCTAATGCTGAGATTCAGAGGAGAGCAAAACTTCTCTTACCTTCTCGACTTGCAGCTGAATTCAGCAGAGAATGTGTGTTAGCTGCTCCTGCTACCTGGGCTGGTGGTCTAATTAAAGGAGGACCACCAACTGGTGGAGGTCCTAAAGGTGGCCTTGAAGGGGGGTGGAGTGGAGTTAAGGGCTGAGTCACTGGTGGAGGTGCAGATCCTGTAGAGAGATTAATTTGTACAAGGAGTTGAAGCCAGCTGGAAAAGTCAGAACAGAGGTTCTGTTACAAACCCACACAGGCTGGACTCTGAAGGTGCCTCTTGTTCAAGAGATGAGCAGCACGAGGAACCCTAACACCTGCAGGTTTCCTAACGTGAGGCTCTCTCTGCTAGTTTTCTAGCATGAATCTGCTAGATCCATGATCTCTCTCAGCAGGTTTTGCCGCTCTTGGCCAGAGCCACAGAAAGCAGCCCAAGGTGCGCTGCCAAGGCTGGGTTTGGCAAGTTAGAGCACAGCCCCATCCTAAACACAGAATAGTGAAGCAGTGAGAGCCTGAGCAGATTCCTTCCAATGGGATGCTCAACTGCCACTTCAGTCACCCGACACTAAACAGCATCATGCAGCTTTTGTGGCTACTAAAATTACATGGGAATAGGATTTCCCTTGGGAAAACCTCAGCAATGTGCAGCTGGAATGAGCTTGCTGTGTAAGGGTGAGGTGCTTCGCTCCGGAACATTTAACCCTTCATGTTAGAAGTCACAGCAAAGTTTTTAATTGCTTCTATACCAGGACTTTCTCCAGTCAAGACACTTAGCAATCCGATTGCTTTTATTTCCTTCAAACAGTGCCAAATCCCAAGCACTTCCACCCCTTTGCTTCCTGTTATTCCAGAGGCTAGCTGCCCTTTAGAGAAGACACAAATGTGATCTAATGCAATGGCTTTTCAAAAGCTGAGACCGAACTGCTCAGCACCACCAGCTCTCAGCATGGCACAGCAGCCCCTAAGCCACACACAAAAGCTTGCTGCTGAACAGCACCACGTGAAACATGCATCTTCAGCAGCCTGCAGTGTGGGCACAAGTCAGAGAGAAGGGGAAAAGAAATCATTCAAAAATCACACCTTTGCTCACTTTGTGTCTGATGCTACAAAGCAAATTTATCACTGCTAGGTGCAGACAACACTGCTCCAGAACTTGGAGAGGTTCAGTGTCTGAGAGGCTGTCCAAAGCTGGCCATGCAGGGAGGAGCTGGCAGAGCTTTAGTGTAAGAATGAGCAACATCCCCAATCCACTACAGCAAAGGTCATCACTGTTCTACAAAAGCCTGCCAGAAGAATTGCTCAGGATTCACCAGGGAATGGACAGAGGAATTCCCTCATTCCAAACACTCCATCTTCATTCCAGTGCCACTTTCCAAACTTCCTCAGTGCTTGCCTAACTCTCAACTGCTAACTGTCTACAGAAATAAACTGCCAGAAAGAGTCTCCCCAGTTCTGCTGGACTGTCCTAACCACAGGAGTCAGGCACGCAGCAGAGCCTGCTTCAGCAGGAATAGTCTCCTGAGCCCGAGAGCACCTCACAGCAGAAACAGCATTTGCTGTGACCTGTCAAACGTTTCTGTAGGTGACTGCTGTTAGCTCTCAGTCAGGGAACCCTCTCCAACAGCCACCAGCACTCTGGTAGAGAGAAACTCCAGCATTAACTTTGTTTCCATAAGCACTACAGATTACAACAGAGAGCTGCTGAGTGTTGGGAAAGCTTTTCACCACTGCCTGGACCAGCAGATGGAAGGGAAGTGGCAATTCCTTGTGTCTCATGATTGAGATGGAGATGAGGGAGGAAGAAATGAGGGTGGTGAGACACTGGCACAGGTTGCCCAAGGAGGCTGTGGCTGCCCCCTCTCTGAAGGTGCTCAAGGCCAGGTTGGATGAGGCCTTGAGCAGCCCGAGCTAGTGGGAGCTATCCCTGCCTGTGGCAGGAGATTGGAACTGGATGAGTTTTAAGGTCTCTTCTAACCCAACCTGTGGTTCCATGATGAGTCCATGATTGCAGAGCACTCTCTAAAGCCTGACAGATATTATCAGATAGTTAGAACTAGAAGTCTGCAGGAAGGAAGCTTTCCATTCAACTGGCCTCTTCTGGTGGTGTTTCAGTCTTCTTCCCAGGCTGTGCTCAGGTTGTTTGCATGGACCTGAGTGAGGCTATTCTGAGCACGACCTGACTCAAGTGATTACAAGTTTTAAACGGCCAAAGACCACACTCACTGCACAGCACCAGAGTTTTCCATGGACAGGTCCAAAGTCACCACCTGACTGCTCCAACAGCCTCTGGCATGGTGAAGGTGACCCACACACACAGCTTCCCAAAACAAGACCCCACTCGGTGTCTGCTCAGCCAACTGAAAGGCCTGAGCAGCACCTAGAGCTGCCATTTCTAACCCAAGGAAACCAGCCCTGCACCTGTGATGTGCATTTTCTGCCTTAACTGCCTTGTTTGATGAGCACAATGCTGTTGCAGAGTCATTTCTGCATGGCTTTGCTACAAAGGCACACTGAGCAGTGGGCACTGGCAAAGCATGGCAGAGCTGTGGTTACCTGGCTTAACGAAGCTGTTCTGCAGGGGAGGGCCTCCTGGAGAAGCAGCATAGGGATGGCTTCCTACAGGGTTTGTATTTCCTGCTAAGGAGGAGGGCTGTGCTGACCCTGTCCCAGTTCTGTGAGTCACGTGGCCTGCCTGAGCCCCTACTGCCTGGCTGGCAGCAGCCTGGCCATGCTGCCAGTCTGAGAGCACTGCTGGGCTAGCACTGGGGGCAAAGCCACCAGCAGATGATGCAGCAGCTGCGCTTTGCAACGGAGGCAGCAGCACTTGTGGAGCAGGACCTGTCTGTTGGATTGGTGACCCGGGGAAAGGTGCTGCTGGTCTGTTGAGAGTCTGCCCAGGTCCTTGGTAATTGTTTAACTGAGAGCCACCATAGTTGAACTGTCCAGACGACTGATGGGGAGGGACCTTCACTGGTGCCTGGTGCGAATAGGATGCTGGCCCTGGAGGCCTATATGCCTGGCCGTCTGGTGAATGCATCAGCTGGTGCTGGACAGGACCTGCCAGAGAGAAAAACACACAACAAACCTGTTAGAAAGCCAGCACTGTGCAGCTCCTCTGAAATAAAAGATGTCCCTGGGAATCTCTTCCCCTTGCTTTTAAACAGGCTGTGACTGCTGTGGGGGACATGAATTCAGGAGTATTTTGCCAGCAGCACTTAGCTCTTTGTTTTGTTCTACAGCAGCCTCACAACCACTGACCAGCCCAGTTCCTCCTGGACTAAAATCCACACACAAGCCTATTCCTGTCTTCGGAAGCCCCCCAAAGCAAGCTGACCAGAGGAGATCCGTGCCAGGCAGCACCAGCAAGCGGACTCAAAGCAGAGGCATCCATCACACAACTGCTGCTCACTGGATTGACACCAACTGCAGCCTTACCTGCCTGCACAGACACGGACAGCTCCAGATGAGGTCACCAGGCTGTCTCTCAAGGGACAGAGTTAATCTGTGCAAGTCTCTGCAGTTAATTTTAGTAAGAGAACTATTCATACACATGCTGCTCACGTGAGCAGCCAGCTGGTCACTAGGATGGAAGGAAGGGTCACATAAAGCAATTCACCTGGCTGGGTTATTGGTGCTTTTCATGCATTTGTCGGCACAGCTGAACTAAGCTCTACTCATTTGCAGTAAAAAGTAACCCTGAAACCAGATTATCAGCTCTCCAAGAAGGAAACCAGGCAGACAAGAGCAGCATCAGATGTCTGCTTCACACAGGAGCATGGAGAGGCAGAGCAGTGTGTTGAGAGCTCTGTCAGGACAGCTGCTGCCACACATTGTTCCTGTCACTGCCACTCCAGGGCCATCCTGAAGGGAGTCTATAGATTTTCAAGTGAAATGCTTGCGAGCAGAAGGTGCTAGGTAGTGGAAGTGACAGGCAGCCACAGCTCCTTACAGCCAGAGCTGCGCTCCAGCACTGTGCCAGTTGTGCTGTGCTTGCCCCACCAAACACAGCTTCAACACTGCAGACGTTCCAGAGGTAAGCACCTGCCAGCAGAACAGATCCTCCTCAGGAGCTAGAGTGAGGACTTTCTGCAGCCCTGTGCTGCTTTCCAGATTTCCAGAATGTGTTAAGATATGGATGATTTTTTTGAGCCTAGACTAAGCAGAGCCCTTAAGTTCCCAGCCCAGAGATGCCTGCAAGATTCAGCACGGACCCTGCAGCAGCACACCAGAGGCCTGGGCAGTGGATGCACACTCACCATGCAGGCACTGCAAACAGCTGCCGCCAGAGTAAGTCACAGCATCTTAGCTGACACCAAAACAAAGACAGCTGGTCTCCTGAAACACTCCAGGCACGGTCAGAGGGCAGGAAGCTCCCATTCACAGGTTAAAATAACTCTGAGCTCGGGTCTTTGACAAGAACTGAAGCTAAATGCTCAGGACAAACACAGCTTGGGTGCTTCAGCTTCTCACTCCTTGGGCAGCCCTAGGCTACAGGCCACAGCCAGCTGTTATGTCACAGGCCCCCAGCACGCTGGGGTTGGAAGGGACCTCTGGAGATCATCCAGCCCAACTCCTCTGCTAAAGCAGGGCACTCACAGCAGCTCGCACAGGAGCACAATGGCCAGGTGGGTTTGGAAGCTTTCCACAGGAAGAGACTCCACAGCCTCTCTGGGCAGCCTGCTCCAGGCCTCCAGCACCCTCACAGCAAAGTTTCTCCTCATGTTTGGGTGGCGCTTTCTGTGTTTTCAGTTCTACCTTGTCCTGTCACTGGGCCCCACTGCCGAGAGTTCAGCTTCAGTGAACATCTGCACATCCATGCTAAGCACAGCCAAGGCAGCACTGCAGTGCCAGTAATCTCATCCCCACTGCCTGTCGCTTGTGCATACCAAGCACACAGCACACTCTGCTCCACCCCTTGGTCTCAGCCTGCTGCTCATCCTGCACTTAGGAAACCCACTTCTACCCCACTGGCCTGATGGCACTGCTCGTAAACCCCAGCAATTCATAATTCTCTGTACTCGGCATCCAAACAAAAAGCCTGTCCAGGTGAAGTGCCAAGGGTTCTGCCTCGCCTTCAGAAACCACCCTGTGCTCTGCTCGGTGCCTTCTCCACTCCTGAGGTACAAGCTCTGCTGCACACTCGACTGCCTGACTCTAGGAGTGGCGGGGCCAGGCCTCACCGCACCAGCGTGCAGAGGCACCACAGCAGCACTCTGAGCCACACCAAAAGCCACAGAACGAATCCACAGAGATTTCCAACTGGAGTGGTCACCTCTGGAGTCCAGGCAGGAGCCAGAGTGCTCAGACTGCTCCCTTACACACTCCTTGCAGGACGAGTGTGAGGGTTAACTAATGGAAGTGAAACTCAGTGCCAGTATTGTGTACGACCCTTTGCTTTGGAACTCCGTTTCCCTACAGCGCCATGTGCCAGAGTTTGGTTTTCACTCCAGCAGAGCACAGCCTTGTGGCCTGTACAGGGTTCATGTGCCTAAAACAAGCCTGCCAACAAAACTGAAGCAACAGCACTGAGGGGCCCTGACCCTCTCCAAGGGGCTCCACGGGCCACAGAACCTTTTCAGGACTTGCTTTAAGGCTGCTGCCAGGTACCCATTTTGACCTGATCTCTTTGCTGAGGCCTCTCAAGAGAGCATACCAGGTGCTGCTGCTGGTCCTCTGTGGGCCCAGGAACTCTCCAGGAGTGAGCCCTAGCAGCAGAGCAAGATCACTGGCACAGCAGCAAAGCCACTGACTGCCAGAGCAGAGATCAGTTAGATGCCAAGAAAGGCCACCACCTACAGTAAGGGACATCTCTGCAGGCACACAGTCATTCCCAAGATCAGGAATGGCACCAGAATGTATATGAAGGTTGCCTAATGGTTGTACAGAAAGATGGGTTAAAATATTAGCATGAGAAGCCAGGATTCAAGTCCTATTTTCTACCACAAAGGATTTCAGCATCACCTACCCCAAGGCAGTCATTTAGTACATCACTGCCACCAGCCACCACCTCTCCAACCTCTGAGGTATATGGGTAAAGACACAGAAAAGCTGCATCTCAACCTAACTGCCATGGGATCAGTCATCACCAGCACCCACTTCAGCTGACTCTGACCCCTGGTCACCAGACCCAACAGTTTCTCAAGTGTCCTGTGGTCTCAGAGCCAGCAAAGACATTACCAGAGAATCCCAGAGCACCAGCATGGAAAGGACCCCGAGGAGCACCTGCTGCAGCCTTGCCAGGTGATGGTGTCACTGAAACGAGCTGGCCCAGCACCCTGCCAGGCTGAGTCTTCAGACTGCCCAGTGCAGGGGACTCCACTGCTTCCCTTGGGAGGGGACTGCAGCCTCCAGCTGCTCTCATGGGGAAACCTTTTCTTCTGGAGTGCGATGGCAACGTCCCCAGCAGCAACTCGTGCACATCACCCCTTGTCTTTTCCATGGGAGTCCTTGTGCAGAGGGAGTCTCCATCCTCCTGGTAGCCTCCCTTTTGTCCTGCTACGTGGTAAGAGCCAAACAGCCCTAGAGGAATTGTTTCTCCTCCTTGTTTGCACTACTGACTGGAAAGAACATGAGTAGCGTGGAGTTCGATGAATAGAGAATGAACACGGAATGCTGGTCCTGGTGTGACAGTTCACACATGAAGCAGAGGAAGGTTGTTGCTAAGCAACCCAGTGCTCCTGCTAAACAATGTCCCGGCCAGCACATGGTGCTGCTGTCACAGTTTACTGCCTTCACAGGCAGGCAAGCCCAGGGAGTCACCTGCAAACAGCAAAGCAGTGAGTTGAGAGGAGAGCTGCCTGCTGTCCACCAATTCAGCACCCTGCTGACAGCCTGCCTGCCTCACAGACCACGCTGAGCGCCACAGCAGTGCTCTCCCTGCCCTCCAGACTGCTGTGATTTCACTATTAACATCCGGGGTGGCAGCACTGTCTGCCAGACCTTCAATGAAGCAAGAACACTGCACACCTTGACACCCTGCCCGATTCACAAGGCCAGCAGCCCAGGCCATAACCACACCACACCGACTGGGCTGCTTCATCGCTCTGCGTTTGCATAGTGCTCAATTCCACTTCTCGCTTCTTCACCCACCTGAGTCAGGCAGCCTGAATTCCTCCTCCAACTGCCCCTCCAGAGCGCCCATTCTGTGCTTAATGCCACTACAGGGAAATCAGCAAACATGAAGCCATGCTAATCTGTAAATCATCCCACTCCACTGCTCCAGTAGCTGATGTTCTTTGCCCAGAGCAGGAGTTTTGTAGGGCAGAGGCTCTCTCTCAAACACTTCCCACCACCTCAACCCTCTAGCAGTGGTCTGCAAAATGCCACTTTGCAGATGACTTTGAGAAAAAGCAAGAAACTGACTGCAAAGGAGGAGGGGGGAAGACAAATCCAACCATTTAATTACTTATGTATAAAGCAGAGAACTCAAACTATCTCATTAGAACCGAGCTGCTTATGATGCAGCACAACCACTGCAAAACTCAAGTGCCTAATTAAGGAATGATGCTGAGGATGAGGTTTGTATTTGGGGCTCAGATTGTGCCAGGGAGGTTTAGTTTGGATATCAGGAAAAAGTATTTCACTGCAAGAGTGATCAGGCATTGGCAGAGGCTGCCCAAGGAGGTGGAGGAGTCCCCATCCCTGGAGGTGTTCAAGAAGCATGTGGCCATGGCACCCTGGGATGTGGTCTGATGGCTGGACTGGATGATCTTAAAGGTTGCTTCCAGCCAAAACAATTCTATGTGTGACATCAGGAAACACTTCCAACAGCAAGGACTTCCCACTTGTGGAGAAAACAGATAAGCAGAGAGGGCCTGCCATGGGCTGCTGCCTTCCCAGGCACAGCAGCGGCTGTAAGACGTGCAGCTTCGCCTCCACTCTCTGTTCATAAACAGGTGCGCTTCGAGGGGAAGGAAATCTGCAGAGCTCCCTCGATCAGAGCACAGGGAACGAGATCACTTCAGGTGACTGACAAGATAAACCCCATGCCCTGACGGCGGAGCCTGCGCTCAGCCAGGTCCTCCCCCCGCAGCGATAACCACAGTGCCACATCTACAGCTCGGTTCCAAAGGGTCACCGGCACGACCCGCGCTGCAGTGACATCCAGCGCGGCTCGGGCCGCAGCCTTTCCATGGCAGCACCGACACCGGCTTTGTGAAAGGTACTTGTGTCCGTTAATGAACTGAGACTTCGACCGCGGGAAAAAAAAAGGAATGCGGACTGATCTGCCTGATGAGCAGCTCCGCGCTCTGCTCACTGCCACTTCGGCAGGACACGCTCCCAGCAGCAGCTCGAGCCTCACGCGCGGTGATCCTCGGGACCGTCCACTTCAGGCCGCCCCCGCCCGAGGCTGCACTCGTGTCTTTGCACGGACCGGGTGACAGGAATCCCCCACCGCTACCCGCTTCGTTCTTTTTTTTTAGCCTTAATTCCCCTCGGCCACCAGCTGTACGGCATGCGGTGAGGGCACCGCGGGGAGCCGGACACAGACTCGTCCCCGGACACCGCCCGCTCCCGCACGTCGAGCAGTGAACACGCCGGGAGCAGCCGCGGCCACGGGCTCCTTTACTCCCGTCACCCGGAACACCTCCTTCCCGCTACTCTGCCCATGGGCGCCGGCCCTTTCTCCCGAGCCGCGGGCCGAAGGCCAGCCGCGCTAACCCGCAGCGCCGGGGCGAACGGGCGTAGAGCGGCCCAGGGCCGGGTGAAGCGCAACGGGACAGGTGTCGCCCCCCTCCCCGCGGCCGGGCCCTGCGGCCCTATAGTGCCACCGAAGGCGGCCCGGCCCCGCACTCACCGTTGCTGTAGGACTGCTGGCCGGCCCCATTCTGGCCAGGGTAGGTGGCAGGAGGCCTGGCGGGCTGGGCCATGGCGGCGGGCTCGGCTCGGCTCAGCGGTGCCGCCCGTCTGGCGGCGCCCGGCCCAGCTCGGGGAGGAGGGGCAGGGCCGCCCCGCACCGGAAGTGCCGGGCGCGCGCAGGCGCACGGCGTACACGTGGCACTTCCGCGAGCGGCGCTGCGGCAGTGGGCAGGGCCCTGCGCCTTAAAGGGGCCGGGGCCAGGCCGAGCCGGGCCTGGGGCTGGGCGGCGGCTGGGCCCGAGGCAGGGAGAGACGATACCGGGAGGGCTCCGCGGTGGAGGGCTGAGTGGAGTGCAACGTTGTACCGGGGTGCGTGTCAGTGCGGAGCGCCCGGGCCCGGAAGAAGCGGCGTGGGGGCGGAGCGGGGCGCAGCCGCAAGGTTGCGTGTCGGTGCCGGCGGAGCGGAGAGTCTGCACCTCGGGCTCGGTACAGGCAGGTGAGCGCGGGGAGCGTTTGATGGGGAGTGGAGGTGCTGGGTGAGTACCGCAGGGTGCTTGGGCAGCCCTCGCGTGCTGCCAGGGGTGGTCTCTGGTCTGCGGCTGGGCCTGGCTGGGGGTCCCTGTGCGCCCGGGAAGACTGCGGCCTGCGTGGATCTGTGGGTAAGGCGCCGTGAGGTGGGGCGGGGGAGGGCAGTGGCATTCCTTTCGGCCGGAGCAGCGGCCGTGTGTCACTGCCCGGTGTCTGAGCCAGTCCTGGTGGCTCGGCAGCTCTGCCTCACAGATGAGTTTGGGATGTTGAGGAGATCCCTCTCACGGTTCCATCTTAACCTGTAGGGACACTGCAGCCTTCTTGGGCAGCTGTTTGGCACCTTGTGTTGTGCTGTCAGGGCTTACTCAAGCTATGTATTCCGAAATTGCGGCTTTTAAGGAGTTTTGTTAATAAGCAAGTTCCTGCAGCAGCCCCTACCTTAGGATCGTGCTCTGACAGCCGCTCTTGGTGAGGGAGGCTGCAGCCGAGCTGCTGCAGTAGGTGTCCTTAGGAACTGGGGTGCTTGTTGCGGCGCTGTCTGAAGAGATAAACAATTTGCTGCTTCACACGTCCTTAAGGTCTTCGCTAGATACAGAGCGTCCCGGAGTCAGAGATGTGATGTAACTAAATTTAACTTCCTTGCCAAAGAATGTGTGATCGTTTCGGTTTTCAGCTCGGTTAGTTGTAGACAGGTGTGATGATTTCCCTTCTGAAATCTCAGCGGTGACTTGCTGCCCCAAAATGACTAAAATGCCCTGAGGAAAATTTCTGCCACTACCTCGCTGTCAAATTCTGTCCCTTTTCTTAGCTTTTAAGTGCTACATCGAAGTACAGTTTCACATCCTAGAGTAACGTGTGCTGTAGAGAGCAGATAATGGTTTATTCACCACGTTTCTTAGAGATTTTGATTACTGTTGCCCATGGTAAAGTTTTGTGATGCTGGAAGGACCATATGTGAGCTAATAACTTGAAGTGGTTGTATTTAGACCCTATTTCAAAAACTCTTAAGCACAGCCTTAACAGCAGACTTCAAGCTCTCAGTGGTGGTGTTTCCGGGCGGATGTTGGTGCAGCTGGCTTGGGCAGAGGTTTCTCTCCCAGCACCCATTACCCAGCACAGCACAGTGTGTTTCCAGCTGCTGCAAGAGTTGTTCAGCACTGTTGTCGCTGGTTTCCCATTCCTAGTTATTCCATACAGGGATTTAAAGGCATCTTTTAAAGTGTGGTGCCCTCTGTTTTCCAAAGGCTTGCAGACTTTGAGGTGCTGTTCTTGCTGGTTCAGAAGTGAAATGGTGGCTTTTTAGACAGAAAAATGTGTGTTAGGAGTAGGAGAGAATAAATCTTAGGTTTCAGAATGTCAAAGGAGTAAGTGTGAGTGCTTGCTAGTCCTTGCTGTCAGCGACGTTCCCTTCAAGAGGCTGGCTCAGGATGTTTCCAAGCCCACTGGGTGGGAATTCCCAGTGGTCTCCAGTAACCAACTCCATCTTCGTGGTGTGCAGAATGACTTAAAGCACTCCATGGGAGTCACCAGATGATACTTTGCTGATGAAGTGATGTGAGCCAGGGTTGCTGGAGACATTTTGAAGTCTCAGCCATCTGTTGTGGATGTGATGCTTGTAAATTCACTTGCACGTTTCTGTTAAGGAGGCACAAGTAAGTTGGTGATGTCTGTAAAAAGTGGTTGGTACAAAGTAAAACTCAATCAGTTGTTCTTGTACAGTTTCTCACTAAAAGCTTGTGTCTGCTTGCAGCTGCTTTTGTCAAGGGGACCCCCGACATAACCTTACAGTAGCACTTTTGTCTTCTCCCTGGGTTGGGAATGATGATTACCGGAGCTTGCACTGTTCTGCTTTTGTCGTGTTTTTAGCATGAGCCTGAGGATTTGAGTCTGAGTGCCCTGGACAGCTTCAGCTCTCCTTGTCTGTGACCTGGAGGTGTTGGCAGCATGAACCCTTGGTTCCAGCACAGGCTTTTTAGTGCTGTGGTTTGATGCCGCTGTGAATGATGCAGTTAACTTTTCCTGTGTGATAAGAGCAGATTCGGTATCTCTGTTCAAACATTACCAGTGTGCCTTTGCAATTAGCTGCCCATTTTTTCCCCATTTTCAGAGTATTTTTCTTTAGGTGCTGCCAGCTGATGTGGGTGTGTTTGCATAGCTGTCTCTGACACTGCTCCTCCGGGTGATGGAAGTGTAACCTGTGTTAACGCCACTTCAGCCCTCTTTGCAGTGTCATCCTGTGCTTTGCTCCTTGACTCTTGGCCCTTAGAGTCTAGTCTAAAATTCATGAAGATGTTTTGCTGTTTTAGCCACAACATGCAAAAGGTTACTACAGCAAAACTCTGTATTACTCACACCTCAGCCATCTGAGCACTTCTCTCGAGCGGCTTGCCCTCATTTGCAGGTTACGTGAGTCAATCTTTTACTCTAAGCCCCACAGAGGCTTTCCTCCATTGGTATTTTGCTCGAGCAATAAATAAATCTGCTGACGTGTGTCTTCTGCTGTGTTTGCGTGTTCTTGACCTTTGCCTGCCAGCCCTGCGAGGGCCGGCTCCAGCGGTGACGTTGTGTAACTGGGTGCTTGTGCCCCTCCAAGGCAGCTGATCGGTGCTGCGGCAGAGCGCTCCTTCGGACTAACGTGGGCAGGGCTTTCAGGGTTGTTCACGGAGAAACCAGGCTGCTGTCACACTTTGTCATCCCAACGTATTGTTTCAGTGCAAGCAAACGTGACTGAACTGTTCTTTCCTCTTTCCTTGTCGCTCTCTGATGTACCTGTTGCTGCGTAACACAGAAGCTGTTTGGTGTCACCAGTGTGATTGCCATAACAGGTACCTGCAATTTGGAGCAGATTCTGACCTCTGTTTTGACCACTGTGTGCGGTGCTCTAGGGGGAGAGCTGCGCTGAAGTCATCCTGTGACCCCGCAAGGCACTGCCGTGGTACGGAGATGAGTGTGACAGGACAGCTCCAGCAGCATGGGTGCTTCTGCCACTGCTCCTAGCAGGGCAGTTCCTGGAGGGCAGTCAGGCCCCCGCAGTTCACAGCAGTGATGTGCTTCAGCAGGCGATAGCTGCCTAAATGCTTTGTTGCTCTTTAGTCTTTCGAGAGGTTTCCACTAGATAGTGATTCACTGCCCACCTGGTTCTTCAGCGTGGTTATCCTCACATTAGATCATGAGGAAAGGAGTGGAAGGCCAAGAAGTGAGTCGCTTATGGCTGTGCAGTGAACCTGCTGATGGCTTTCCTCTTGTGCCTTGGAGCATCACTTGGGCAGTAGCTGTGGTTCCTTGGCTCTGTCCTACCTGTCCCTTCAAGGTGTGCCAAAGCTCTCCCAACACCTCTGCCATGACTGCTTGTTCAGCAGCAGCCCTGCTCTTGGTGGCAGGAGCTACTGGATTCATCAGTCTTGGCCTCTTGCTTCTTTCCCAGGGATGAGCAGAACAACATTTTTTTTTCACTTGCAGCACAAAGCAGGGTGCTTTGAAGTAGCTGAGCTTCATCCTGGTAGCAAGGGGTGTCCTGACTGTGGGGGCTAGCTGAAGCTGGCTGATGGTTGTGTGACATGACTGATGTTGGTTGTAGTCAGCTCAACCTTCTGCTCTTGAGTCTGAGCTGAAGGAATTTGGTGGCAAACACACGTGGGAGGTGTTCCAGAGGCATGCTGAGAACATCAGGTTTGCACTGAAGGTTTGTCATGGCAGCCTGTGCAGCCAAGACAGACAGGAGGTGTTTGAGTGGCCGCTCCAGTGCCATGTGCTGAGGAGCTGTTTCCCACAACCAGGCAAACAGACAGGCTCTGTGCAGACAGCAGAAGTTTATTTGGTGTCAAACCTCTCTGAGTCAACTTGATGAGATTTCTTTGCCTCTCAACACCTCTGCTTCAAAGCCCAGCAGCTCCCAAGGGCAGCTGGAGCACCGACATCCTTCTGTGGCCCTCTCCAAAGTTCCTGTGGGAGTCTCGTTTGAAATCTTCAGCAGAACATCATCCACCTCCGTCATGCCTGCTCGGAATAAAGCTCCTTTTGCTTCTTTCCACGTAGTGCGTCTGAGCGAAGCAATAGGGCTTTGCAGGTGTGTCACAGGGGCTGGGGGCTGATGTTTGTAGTGAGTTACGGGGTCACCCCACTGGGCTGTGAGAATTTTGCTGACGTCAGTGGGGTTTTACTTTTGCCTCTGAATCGCTGCTGTTACCCATGAACACTTCCCGGTGCCGGCCGTGCCGTAAGTGTGCTGTGCTTTCTCTTTGTTTCAGGCTCAGACTCCGCTATGTCCTTCATATTTAACTGGATATACAGTGGCTTCAGTAGCGTCTTGCAGTTTTTAGGTGAGTTGGTTTTCCTGTTTGGTTTTTGTTCCTTTCTGCTGCTCTGCTCAGCTCTGTTATCTTCAAACCCAGCCGCTGCTTAAACAACAGCATTTGGGTTGGTCAATATTCAAACAAAAGTTTCACTTATCAATATTGAGTGTTTCCAGAGCATGTTCTCCATTCAATTTTACATCAATCTGTTAACCTCTTGGAGGAAAATCCCTTTTCTTTCATGTGTGTGAAGGGTTTGATATGTCTAACCACACTGCACTTAAGCTGGTGTAATTCGGTTGCTTTCTGTGGAGTTTCTCTTGGCTTTTCTTTGCTGTAAAGACCTGAACTCAGTTCTTACAGGGTATGACTTGAGAACCCAAATATGAGGAACTGTCTACAAAAAATGAGTGCTGGATATTGAAGCCCTTGATGGTGATCAGCAGCATGGTATGCTGTGGCTGGTGTCACTGAAGTCAGTGTGAAGCTTCACTGGCATCTGCTGAAGAGCCTCAGGAAAGTATTCCCTGGCCAAAGCAGTCTGTAAGCAGAGTTGAGCCAAGAAGAGGTACTGGATTGTGCCAAACAGGAGAAAGGAAAAAGACAAAGGGGGAAAAAAGCCCCAGGCAACAACTGGGAGGAAAAGGAACGTTTGGATGCCTTCAAAAAGAACATGAGTTGTAGACTGGGCCTTTTACCTCTGTCATCTGCAAGTTCAGAAGAGTTTATTGGAGGGGGTAAAAAGCACTGGCAATGGAGTCAGGGCAGGCTGTGCCACCTGCCTTTTATCAGTTGAAAACTGAAACTCTTTTGCTGAGTGTTAAGACCCTTGGCCTATTCCTGACATCTGAAGCAGTGAAATTTTAACCAAGTTGACTAATCTTTCTTATCTGCCTTTCTTAGCCCAGCAGTGATTGCTGTGCCCCGGCACTGCTTGCCCACTGCTGTGCATGCAAAGTCTGATTCTGGTGAAAGACACTGGAGCTGGGTGTAGGGAAGAGAGTGACTGTCAGTGTCCCTCCTTAGAAGAAACACTGTCTCTCCTCATTTTCACACACATGTACAGCTGCTGAAAGCACTTGGGGAGCTCCCCAGAGTTGCCTGTGCTGTGCTGGCAGCAGGCTGTTCCGATCGCCTTAGCAAGTGCCTCTTTGCACACAGGCACCTCTGAAATACACACAGAATCTGGTGTGTGAACCCTGAACTTGCTGTCCACAATAGCTGGAGTGCTGCTGCTTCTGCATCCTGTGTTTCTGGGACAGACACTTGGGAGATGTGATGTGCTTCGGAGAAGGCAGCAGCACCTGATTTGGGAGCAAAGGCTCCTGGATGGCCAGGCTGAGTGGCAAGAGCAGTACTGCTTTGCTATGATGTAGGAGGGCTTTGTTTAGTTGCAAGGTGAGTGTGACCTGGAGCTTCTCCTGGGACATAAGGTACTGTTGGCAAGTGTTTGCCTGCCCCCTCTCTGTTGGTAAACAGGAATGCTTTCTCTTCCAGCGTGTTCCGGCAGTGTTTGGGCATGGGTGAAGGTGAGTTTGGGAAGTAAGACATGTGAGGACTCTTAGAGTGAACACAGAGGAGGCTCCAGATGTGATCGAAGGGCCAAAACCCCTCTGCTCTGAAGACAGGCTGAGGGAGTTTGGGCTCTACAGTCTGGAGTGGAGAAGGCTCTGGGAAGACCTTAGAGCAGCATTCCAGTATTTCAGGGAGGCTTCAGGAGAGCTGGAAAGGGATTTTGACAAAGGCCTGGAGTGACAGACAATGAGTAATGGCTGCAAACTGGAAAGAACTGGATTTAGATTAGACATTGGGAAGAAATTATTCCCCATGAGGGTGGTGAGGCACTGTAACAGGTTGTCCAGAGAAGCTGTGGAGGCTTCAACCTTGGAAGTGTTCCAAGTGTTGAGCAACCTACTCTAGCAGGAGATGTCTCTGCCCATGGCAGAGAGTTGGAACTAGAGAGGTTTTCTCTGACCCAAACCAGTCTATGATCCTATGACATGCTACAGTAGCTGTAGTAAGATGATTAATGGAACAGGCTGCAAAAATACTCATATCTGCGAGTTACAAAGTGTGTCCTGCTGGAATGTGACCCCAGAGAGCAGGGTAAAGGCAGAGGTGAGCAAACAGCAGTGGTGTAAAGGTCGGCCAGGCAGAGGCACACCTGCCCTGTGGTGCTGCAGCATCAGCACCTATGCAACAGCATCTCTGGACAGCCCCTCAGATACAGCAGGCGTGAAGAGAACACAGGAGATAACAACAGAAACTAAAGGCTTCAGAAACTCCACAGCCTCAAGCTGCACCAGGGCAGGTTCAGGCTGGGAATTAGGAAGAAGTTCTTCACAGAAGGAGTGATTGGCATTGGAATGGGCTGCCCTTGGAGGTGGTGGAGTCACCAGCCTGGAGGTGTTTAAAAAGAGGCTGGGTGAGGCACTCAGTGCCATGAGTTAGTTCATTAGAAAGTGTTAGGTCATGGCTTGGACTCGGATGATCTTGAAGGTCTTTTTCCAACCTTATTAATTCTGTGATTCTGGTGTTACTGTCTGATTGCCCACTGCCCTCCTGCTGCAGGGAGATCCAGGCCAGCTGTTCATGTGCCCTCTGGATAGCTACCAGGCTTTGGCACAGCACAGGCTGCTGGTGTGTAGCTGCTGCACTGGTGGTGCTGGCAGGAGTGGGTGCAGCTGAATGGAGAGATGCAGCAGTGGGATGGCTGAGCTTTAACAGGAAAATCTGGTTGTGTGCCTCACAACGTGCTTGTGAGGTGAATGCTTCTCACAGAGGTGATAAATAGCTTCAGCATATTGCAGAGTTCCATGTCCCAGCATGGTGGGGTTGGAAGGGACCTCTGGAGATCATCTAGTTCAGCTTCCCTTGCTAAAGCAGGGCACCCACAGCAGCTTGCCCAGGATTGCAGTGTCCAGCTGGGGCTGGAATGTGTCCAGAGAAGGAGACTCCACAACCTCTCTGGACAGCCTGCTCCAGGGCTTTTGTGCCTGGTGCCCCCTATCCTGTCAGTGGGCAGCTGGAAACAGTCTGGCCCCATCCTCTTGCCCCCGCCTTTTAGATAGTGCTCAGCATTAAGATCCTCTCAGTTAATCATCATCTGACATTATACAGAAGAAGGTCCTGCTGATGCCAGGACCTGCCCCCTCCAGTCTTGGGCTGTGTTTTGCACTGTTTTGAACCTAGAAGAGTACTGTGCCAGAAGCACAGCATCTCCATTTCCTCACCCTTTGCACTGTGTTCTGCCTCCTTCAGCGCTCAGCAAGGCTGTTCCTCGGCAGATGCGCAGCATTTAGTATCCTGCAACAGGTCATAGAAGGGGGAATAAAAGGGAAGATTTTCTGCTTTAAAAAGACAAATGTAAGAGACTGCAGTAGTGCAGAATCTGTGATTTATTTCTTGAGTTGAGTTTATCTCCACATCGTGCTCCAAACGTCCATTAATTTGAAGCAGTGAAAACTAATCCTGGCACAGGGGAGTGGTGCTGGCAAATTCTGAGGGAAGTGCCCTTTGATAAGTCTCAAACTCCAGACACTGTGGGGTTTGTGTTGTAAACCTCCTACCCCTCCGTGGCAGCAACTGCTGCACTGACTGGAGTCATGAGCAGAGTGGGGGGGAGAAAAAAGGGGAAAAGGCACTTTGGTAAAGATGGCAGCTAGTGAAGATCATATTGCTTACTGCTGTTGTGGAAGCATCATCACCTGCCAGCAATGCTGTCAGAGCTGCCCTGGTGATGCCATGCAGGAGGCAGCCCCCCCAGCCAATGGCCGAATGCTGATTTTTGCCAGAAGAGTACACGAAGCCCCACAGAAGACTTCACACCTGTGCTGGTCACGGCTGTGGTGTTGAAACCAGTCTGCGATCACTGAGTGAGGGCTGAGCTTCCCTTTGTCTTGAACAGGTTGGGTTTGGTCATGATTTTGTCACAAAGAACCTTCAGAAGGGTTTGTAGTGATAGGATGAGAGGGATGGATTGAAGCTAGAGGAGAGCAGACAGGCTGGAGATTAGGAAGAAACTCTTGACAGTGAGGGTAGGGAGGCACTGGCACAGATTGCCCAGGGAGGCTGTGGATGTCTTCTCCTTGAGGGTGTTCAAGGCCAGGTTGGATGAGCCCTTGTGCAACATGGGCTAGTGGGAGGTGACCCTGCTCATGGCTGGGGAGTTGGAACTGGCCGATATTTCTGATCGCTTCCTACCCAAACCACTCCCTGAATCTATGAGTCGTTGGAGGTAGCTGAGCACAACACCTTCTGCCGAGGATGGTGCATGTGTCCAAGCCTGCTGTTAGCCCTGTTTCTGCACACTCTCCCCACTGCCAGTGAGCAAAACTCTCCTTTTGCTAGGGCAGAAAGAGCTGCACTGGCACAGTCTGGTCCTGTTCAGTGCTATTGCTCAGCTCACGTAGGTGTATCCACACCAGGGACACTGACATCAGTCTTGTGCCTCTCCCCCTCAGCATCCTGTGAGCTGCAGGTTGCACAGGGTGCAGCAGGCAGCTGCTTTATCGGTGCCCTTTGCCCTCCTGCCAGACAAGGTGCCTGCTGGAGCCTGGCTGCTGTGTATTTTGTACCACCACTGCAACCCTCTGCTCACCCCCGGAATGGAAAAGGCCGTCTGACTGCTGTAGCTGATTGTTCACAAGGTCCTGCTTTGTCCTAGGGCTGTACAAGAAGTCGGGCAAGCTGGTGTTCCTTGGGCTGGACAATGCTGGCAAAACCACCCTGCTGCACATGCTCAAAGATGACAGACTGGGACAGCACGTCCCCACCTTACACCCCAGTGAGTTCTAGAGCTGGGAGGAATTGGAAGTGTTGCAGGAAAAGCAGGGTCTGACCATGTTTCAGGGCCACAGTGTAACAAAGGAACCCCTGGGATTGCAGTCTGTAGGTAGCTCCAGTGAGATTCAAAACAATGCTGGGTAATAGAAAGAAATTCTTGCCAGTGAGGGTGGGGAGATGCTGGAACAGGCTGCCCAGGGAGGGCATGGATGCCCCTTGCCTGGAGGTGTTCAAGGCCAGGTTGGATGAGGCCTTGAGCAACCTGGGCTAGTGGGAGGTGTCTCTGCCATTCCATCAATCTGTGCCAGATAGCTGAGTGTGGTGTGTTAGAAAATGAGAGGTGGCTATCAAGCAGCCCTGATAGTTCAGATCACAGATCTTGTGGGAAGCTGAGGCTTGCAGTGTTTGGGAGCAGCTTCTTGTAGCTGGCAAATCAGCACTAATGTACTGTCAGTGTGTGCTGACCTTTTCTGGCTCAAGGATTGCTGTGTAATTGTTACCCTGGGAGCATCACAGGCAAAAAATCAACACGGGTTAATGTGAATGATTGCAGCCCAGTAAAGAGGGGAGAAATTGGGAAGGGATGCGAAGAAGAGCAACCTTAACCAGTGTTGCACCAGAAGTGCCATGGTTCTGGCAAAGCAGCTGCCAGAACCAGCTGCCCTTTGTGTAGGGATAAAGAATGTGCAGATCCTCTCTGCTGCTGTTGGCAGTGTGGGCACTTTACAGGTGGGGTTACTGGTGAGTGACATCCTATGGGTTGAACATGTCACTGATGGGGGGGATGCCTTGGAATAACAACACTGCAGAGAGCCGGGAGAAAAGGCAGGCTGCAGAGCAGCGGTTAGGCTGCTGCAGCGCACGGCATCGCCTCGCTCAGGGCACAACTCTGTCGTTCCAGCCTCGGAGGAGCTGACGATTGCTGGCATGACTTTCACTACCTTTGATCTGGGTGGACATGCTCAAGGTAAGAGGATGTGTTTGCCTCCCTCCACTGAGCTGAGTTGTCTGCAGGCTGTCGGTGGCAGACCAGCAGCAGAGCCAGGCTGCAGTGACTGGCTGCCGTGCTCCTCTGATAGCATGTGCTGCTCTTCTCTCTCCACCACAAATCCCAACTGTGGTTTGGCAAGAGCTGCAGCAGAGCAGAGGTTTGACTGATGCCTGCATTTTGAAGAGGATTCTGGACTTTGAATCACTTCGGTTTACCTTTGTGCTTCAGATTTACTTTGTTGGCATAATTGTCAGGGAAGCAAAGTCTCAGTGGTGG
This sequence comes from Tricholaema leucomelas, assembly GCA_013400475.1. Lineage (NCBI taxonomy): Eukaryota > Metazoa > Chordata > Aves > Piciformes > Lybiidae > Tricholaema lacrymosa > Tricholaema leucomelas. The sequence goes on from WAAF01008019.1 coordinate 1,172,892, forward strand.
ACAGGGAAGGGAGTGACATTTGTGCTCCCTTGTTGCAAGTTTTGTAAGACATGGGGTTGCATCCCACGGACTGGCAGTGTGCGCTGGGACCTAACCTCTGCTGCTGTCCGCTGCCTGATGCGCATTGCTCTGGGCCGCGGGCTCCTTCCCTCTTGTTTGTTGAATTGCCATCTCGCCTGCAGCCCGCAGAGTGTGGAAGAACTACCTGCCTGCCATCAACGGCATCGTCTTCTTGGTGGACTGTGCAGATCACGAACGGTTGCTTGAGTCCAAAGAAGAACTTGATGTAAGGTTTTGGAAAGTTTCCACTTGTGAGAAATAAGCTCAAAGTCTGACATCCGGCAGAGCTCTGCTGCCACCTGGACATGAGTAGCAGCAATCTGACCTCTCCGGTGCATTGGTCTCTCCTTTCTCCTTCCCTCTGCAGTCACTAATGACAGATGAAACCATCGCTAATGTGCCTATCCTGATTCTGGGTAACAAGATTGACAGGCCTGAAGCCATCAGTGAGGAGAGGCTACGAGAGACCTTTGGGCTGTATGGGCAGACAACAGGGAAGGTAATGCTCCTGCTCTGGGTTTTTGCCTTTGCGTTGGTGTTTGGGTCAAGTTTACTTTCCCGATTTCTGTGGCTCCAGTTCTCTCCAGCTACACAATAAATGCTTTTTAATTTTTAAAGCACTTTGCACATGGTAACCATCTGCAGAATTAATCCTGGAGCCTCTTTCAGTGTCTTCATGTTAGGCACATGTCTGGTGCAGCTTTTTATCAGGCTGTTCAGTGCCCTCTTTGCCAATACTGCAGCTGTCCTCTGCAGTGCTTTTAAACAGCAAGCAGGTTCTCAGAGGCTTTAGTTCTAGTGAGAACTACAAAACTAGAAGCAGAGCAGAGAATTGTGACTGAAGGCCAGGTACAAGTTCACACATTCTCCCTGCATGTGCTTCTGGGGCCATGGCCATGTGTTCCTTGGACACCTCCAGGGATGTGGGCTCCACCACCTCCCTGGGCAGCCTGTTCCAATGCTTGATGGCTCTTGCAGCAAAGAATTCATTCCTCACCTCCAACCTAAACCTCCCCTGGTGCAACTTGAGGTTGTTTCCTCTTGTCCTGTTTCTTGTTACCTGGGAGAAGAGACCAACCCCCACCTGGCTTCAGCCTCCTTTCGGGGAGTTGCAGAGAGCCAGGAGGTCTCCCTTGGCCTCCTTTTCTCCAGGCTAAACACCCCCAGGTCCCTGAGCTGCTCCATATAAAACCTGTTCTCCAGACCCTTCAGACCATCCTTGCTGCCCTTCTCTGGACCTGCTCCAGTACCAGAATGTCCTCCTTGTAGTGAGGAGCTCAAAACTGACCTCGGTATTCCAGGTGTGACTTCAGCAGTGCTGAGACAGGGGAGCAATCACTTCCCTGGTCCTGCTGACCACACTGTTGCTGATACAGGCCAGGCTATGTCCTTGTTCACCTGGAATGCTTCTGTCTCTCTGCAGGGCAGTGTCCCCCTGAAGGAGCTGAATGCCAGGCCACTGGAGGTGTTCATGTGCAGCGTGCTCAAGAGGCAAGGCTACGGAGAGGGCTTCCGCTGGCTGGCACAGTACATTGATTAATGCCAAACCCCACCAGGACCTCTGAACGTTCAGTCTGCTCCTGATCTGATCCCTCAGTGTACGTAACTTGAATTCATTTGACTGTTTAGTCATAGATAAAACCAATAAATTAACCCCACCCACTTTTAGCTAATGTTATCAGCTATGCTAGATTGCAAGTGTGAGGACTGACAACACTTACTGCAAGTCTGTAAGGTTACCACAACCTGTGAGCTTCCTAAGCCCTGGCAGCGTTCTTTTGCAGCTTTTCATTTGACAAGTCTCTGGCACTGCTTTGGGCTGGAGCAACTTTCCAGTACAGTATGTTTTGAATGCACTTTTTAACAGCTTACAAACTACAAACATGTGGGAGAGAAAAAAACAAACAAACAAAAAAAAACAAGCAAAAAAAGGAAACTATTTAATGCTTATGGTAAAAAGAAATTTTTTTATGTACTTTTTTGAAACTGGTTTTATAACTTTAGAGCCTATAACCACCTTCCCAGGAGTAATAAATGGTGAGCTGATGGATAGTTGCATGATGCCTTACGGTTTCCAGTGGTACACTTTCTTATGCAACGTCATGCAATAAATTCCGATCCACTGTCTGGCAGCTTCAGTGGGAAATCTTTCATTTGAATGTGTCTTAACCAGTTGAGGCTGCCTGATGATCTGAGCATGAGGGGTGATGTCCTGAGATGCAGAAGGGCCACGAAGGAGCTTCATTGTATGCTAGAGCAAGATGGGGTTTTCAGACCAGCAAATTGCTTTTATTTTAGGATTTTGCATTACTAGAAGAAAAATCTAACCTAGTGCCCTTAGAATCACCCCCCTTAAAACAGGCAGGTGACACAAATTGGCGCTGCCAGTACGAATCTGGAGCTGATGGCCAAAGTGGTCCTGCTTTAGTCATCTCTTGAACTAGGCCTCAGAAGCCACACGAGAAATGCCATTGTCATCCTGAGGAAATGCAGCAGGCTGTTGCACTGAGCACTCTTCCTAACTTAATTGGATTTGGGCTCTGCTCAGATTTGCCTCTGAGATTGCCAGGGGAGACAACTCATGTTGCTATTGCTGCTTGTGAAAACTCATCAGCCCCCAGCCAGTTTGATTCCTAATGTTTTGAACTGGAAGAGGATGGCTTGGTTTGTGTGTCTTTGCCCTGAAACCTGCCCAGTATGGCAGCTGCTGGCTGCACAGATGGCTTGCTCCTGGAGTAAGACTTGGTTACCTGCAGTCCTCCTTTCCAGCCTGAGTGCACAGGCTCCCTGCAGGGCCCCTCAGCATCTGTCTGTCAGCAGTGCTGGTTTGCACTGCTGTGGAGCTGTGGCTGCTGCTGCCCTGTGCTGGGGATGTCACTGTCACATGAAGGTAGAGTTTCATCCCTGGAGTTTGGCTGTAATGGGTTTGAGTTTCACTGTGTCATTTGTTTTCCCTTTGTCCAAGCACACAGTGCTGCAGATATCTTTACTGGATCCCTTTCTCTCGCTGTTGTAGGTCTTCTCCAAAACGCTTTAGGCCTGACTTTCCCCATGCCCATGGCAGCAGATGTATTTCTGCCTGATTTGACTCAGAGATAACCTCCAAGCCCAGCAGCTCAAGAGAATAATCTCAGATCTGTGGCCCTTGGCTTGTAGCAAACAAATGAGACTGATTGCTTGCCCAGATCTGAACTTGGATGGTTCTGTGTTACTTCAGAGTTCCCCACAGCCCTGGACTGTGTACCTGAATTGGATGAATAACTCAGAACCTGCCTAATGTCAGCTCCAGCTCAGGTGCATTATGTCAGTCAGACTAAGCCTGGCTTGCACGTGCAGCTCAGGGTGCTGGTGGCTTTGCTAAATGCCCAGCCTGAAACAGCTCTGCACTTAAAGCACCGCTCAGTGTCTGCATGCATCAGAGCTGAAGGCAAGAAATGGCCTCTCACCACCACACACGGACAGGACCAGAGTCTTGGCCTCCCACAGCTGCTGTGCTTGGGACAGGACTTTCTTTCCTCTCTCCTCCTGATGGTGGTCATCATGCAGAGAATGCTAAATCAGGAGATGGTGTAAATGTTAAAAACACTACTTTGAGTCATGTTGTGTTGAAGTGGGACTTTTGGGACTGTGGTGTCTGTGCTTATGGAAATGAAGATGGAGGTGTTCTGCTGAAGGCCACTTCCACAGGCTGAATCATTACCTGGGCACTGAGGGGTCTTCTTCACCTGCTCCTTCAACCAACTGTGAATAAAAGAAGCAGTAAGGAAAGGGATGATGGTGTTAGGAGCTCAAAAGGAGAGGTGGTGCTGCTTTAAGTGTGCTGAGCGCATGTGTTGGTAGGGGGGAGGCACTCAGATTTGCTGCTGTTCACTGTGGCATGCCAGCTTCATGAAGAAAGATGGAGCTTGTGCTTGTCCACCTGAGTGCAACAGCTGCAGTGGTGGGAGCAGCTGATCACCTGCCAGGGACACACTCGAACACTCTTGCTCTGACTCAGTGACCTCAGCAGAGGAAGTGTCTGTCTCCAGTAGTTTGTTCTGTGGTGCAGCTGGGTGTGAATGGGTGTTGGGTGCCCTTGTTTGGAGACCTCATTCTAGACAAACACTCTGAGAGTGGCTTTGGTGGTTTTTGTCCCACCCCCTGTACATCTCCCTACTTGCCTCTCCCTGGAGGTTGCTCATTGCTCTGATGGTGACCAGTCTCACTGAACTCAAAAAGCAGCCTTCCTGCGGCTGACTTCCATGAATTCTGGGGGGGGGGGGTGTTGCACTCTTTGACTATGCAGAATTCCATTCAGCATCACTTTAAAGAATGTGACAAAGAAAACCATGAATAAAGCTGTGATTGATCAACTGTCTTGCTTTCTTTTTCCATCACAACGCTTCTGGAAGAGACTTCTGGGGTGCTGATAACTGCTTCTGTCAGTGGCCTCTGGCTGGCTGCAGTGCCCCCACGTGCCAGCAGCTCTTGAGTTAAAGGAGAATTATTTTGCTTGGATTCAATTGAGTTTGGAGTTAGTCTTGTGTAACCAGGAGCGTTGCTGTATTTCAGCCTTGGTTTTGTAAGTCCTTCATCAGCGTGTGGTGGCACTGGAGCTGGACAGGATCTTTGAGCTCTCTCATTTAGCCTCCTGCTGGACCAAGGCATTTTCACTTCTGCTTCCGTATCCAGTGTTCAGCTGCTGTCTGGGGTGTGCCCAAGGTGAGCTGTGGCATCCACTGGAACAAAATACCTGCACGTGAGCTCACTTTGTGTTTTAACAATTGGAATGGAACATCAGACCGAGCACTTAGCATCTACTTGGGTACAGCTAAAGGCAGAGTAGGAAAATAGTGGTGGAGGTCTCCAGTCCCGGTGAGTCCACAAGTCTGCTTGAAGTCAAATCATTCTCCTGTTGGTGCTGCCAGAGGAGCTGCTCCTCCCCAAAGTCCAGTGTTCCTGTTGGCAGTGTGCTCAGATTTTGTGGGGTAACTTCATTGTTAGCTATGGATTTAGGAATGATCCACTGGTGAGAACGTGGGACTTGTTCACACTTAGCCAAGCCACGCTTTGCCCTGGTGCCTCAGTGTGCACATGAGTGTTCTGTTTGCAGTGCTCTGCCTGTTCAAAAGCATCATTTACATAATAAACTGCAGCAGAAAAGCTGAAGATCGAAGTCTAAACATGTTCTTCCTGTGGCGTTTGTTGTGTTATCCCATCCCATGCTTCCAACCAAAGTATTGGGAATAGAAAGTAAACTCCTGCTTTGGACTGTGGAGAAAAGGATTGGGAATAGAAAGTAAACTCCTGCTTTGGACTGTGGAGAAAAGGAGCTTTAAAGGCTTGCCAAGTGCTGGTGGTGGGGAGCAGTGAGTTGCTCTGGTGCAGGGCCTGGGTTTGAGCTTTGTCACTGGCTATAGTAGGCTCTGCCAGGATTTCTGTGTCTGTGTGCATGGAAGTGAATCTTCTCCCTGGGAGATGCTTTAAGCATGGAAGAAAGGCCATTTCCTTTCTTGAGATGTTAAAATGAGATGAGAGGATCTGATCTCACAAGTGAATGAGGCTGCTGTACAGTCCAGCAGCCCTCTAGCATCATCGGTGCTAGTGGTGGGGCTGTATCCAGTGAGGTTTGCTGCTGGGATAGATGCTCCTCAAGCTGCGTCCTTGGTCCTGTTTGGCACGACCCCTGGCCAGGTTTGCCCGTCTCATTGTGGCACATGTGTGCTTCCCACTCGCAGCTCTACCTCCTCAGAAAGCATTTGCTGGATGAAGAGAGCTTGCTTGCCTACTCCTGCCCCAAAACCAGCAGGGGCTTTGGTGGCTACAGTCAAGTAATGATTCCAAACCAATCTAGGATCTCTTGGCTTTCTTATGCCCCAGTGCTCCTGGCAAGTGTCTCATCAGAGTAGCAAGTTTGTGGTAACAGTTTGGAACCTTTGATGCCTTTCAGTCCAGGACCTCAAAGCTTTCTGCCTGCTGATGCTGCCTCAACACCCGTGTGAGTTAGAGGGCTCCTGCTGGCCTCATTTAGCCTGCGATGAAGGTGAGGCCCAGAGGCATTTGGTTGTATTTGGTCATTGCCAGAGTCAGAAAAGGTCTCATGGTGGCCACCAGTGACATTGAATGAAGAATTCCCCCCTTTACCTGAGCGCTGTGGTGGTGGTGGCAGAAGCCTTTGCCACACGCAAGCCATGGAAGATACTGCACAAAGCAGGCACAGGTTGATGACTTTTTGGGTCACCTCCTCTGCATTCTTGGCAGAAGTGCTGGTCTCAGTGTGCACCATTCCCTGCCAGCTGTGCTGCGCCCAGCTAGGACAGTGTTGAGCAGACAACAAGGTAAAAACAGCACAAAGCTTGGCACGTGTAGAGTGGTGGCAAGCTGGGATCTGCTTGGGTTTTCTGCCTCTGAACTGTGCCATGCCAATAAACAGCACCAGTGCGAAGGAGAACTCAAAGGTGCTTGCAGCTTTAGGCACTTCAGAATTTCTGCTGCTGGGTTAGCTTTTGCCCTTGCAGTGCTGGCACCTCGCTGCCAGTGCTTTGAGTAACCCAGGAGCAGCTGCAGCAAACCCCTGGCAGTAGCCTGGGGCAGAGATGAGCTGTTGGAGGCTTTTCTTAGCAATGAAGTGCAACTTAAGTCCCCACGGCCTGGAGGGGACATAGCTGGCTGTCGGTGGGTGTACTGTGACAAGCTGCTGCTCTGCGAAGGGGTGGGACTGATGCTTGTGGTAGGTGCAGATAGGGAAGCTGAGCTAGGGGGAACCTGATCGCTCCCTGCTGAGAAGATCCGAGGTGGCTCAGTTTCTGCAGCACACGAGGCTAGCTCTCTTCGGGGAGAAGGCTGCTCTGGGGAGAGGGGTCAGGGTTTGATTTACTTTAGACTTTGTTCAGGCCTCTGTTAAAGGCTTGTTGAAACCTGAAGGCTTTGCTAGAAGCAGGAGGAAGGGTCAGCAGTGGGGCTGTGACACAGGGGCTGCCCCCACAGCTTGCATGAGCAGCTCCAGAAGATAACTTATCCCAGTTCCCAGCTGTGCAGTGGAGGAAGGGAAAAATCTATTGGGTTGCAAAGGGAGAACAGTTATGAGCAGGGCTCCTAAGGCTGCTCTGCCACAGCTTGCTTGTGGACTGACTGGTGCCAGGATTTGGGAATGCTGCTGCTTGTGAAAGCAGAGAGGGGAGAGCAATGGGCTGGTGCAGGAGCTGTGCCTGCCGTGCTGCAGCCACGTGTGGCAGCTTGGTGTAAACCTGCCCAGCACCCTGCAACTGAGCTGGGCTTAGCTGAGTCACAGAGAACTGCTGATCCTCGCCCAGCCCTTGCCCGAGGACAAAGCCGAGGTCACTTGTTTTAGAGCACTTCTGACCAGAGGCCAGCATGAGCTGCAGAGCTCAGACCTCTGTCTTAAGCTCTCTTATATCTGTTGTCACTCAGAGCTGGATTGAGTTCAGCCTGGAGCATGGTTCCAGCCCCAGTGCCTGAATGCTGTACGCTCTTTGCTTCCTTAGAGCAGGACTTCGGTTTAGGTTCAGCTAAACTGGGATTGCAAGAAGGAGCCTTCTGTGCAGGCCATTCCTTAGTCTCTGTGTCTGGTTTAGATGCAGTCTGACTGGTAGCTAACAGCTATTGCTGTGGTGTGATCTGCTCTGTGCAACAGCTCTTGCCTACAATATAGATGTCATCCCTACCATTTAAATATGGATATGTATATACACAAGAGGTTTAAAATAAGTCTGTTCAAGATCTGGTTGCCGAGCTGGATTAGCAGGAAACTGCAGAGGACATTTAGTGGAAGCCTCTGCTCCTGGTAGCTTTTAAAGGCTGAAACAAACCAAACCAAACCAAAAAAGCAGAGTTTGCAGCAGAGAGAATGAAAACTTTCTGCCGTGCTGGTGAAGAGACAACCAGGAGAGACCTGTGGAGAAGCCCAGACATGCATCTCCAGAGGGGAGGGCAGCTGGAGCGCTGGGTGCTGCCCAGAGCAGCAGCCTGGGGGCAGAGCTGGTGCTGTAGTTTGCCTTCTCTAGAGCTCGTACTGTGTCCCTGGCACCTGGGACTCTTTTAGCACTGCTGGGAGGGAATTTAGGTGTTCCTGCAAAAGGAGATCTTGCAAATATGTCCCCTTGCTCCTCACTGCTGCTTGTGGGAGCTCTGAAGAGCTGCGATGAAGAGCCCCCGAAGGCAGCTATGTTGCTGCACCATTTGGACCTGCAGATGTCTGTCAGGAGAACCTCTTTGCTTTGGAGTCTGTTTTCAGTTTTCTTCCCAACTGCTATTGCCACTTCTGTAACAGCATTTCCTCAGTCAACTTCCTTTTGTGTTCTACTCTGTAATTTGACTTGCCTCCAGAGTTTAAAGCCCAACATGAATGGAGCCTCTGTTCCTCAGGCCGGTTTGGGAGAGCCTTTCCTCAGCGGTTCAGTGTTTAAAATCCTGGGGAAGAAATTTGTAAGGGGCTTGTCTGTCACCGAAGAAACTCTGCCAGTGTTTCAGAGCCGTTGTCAGGCAGAACTCAAGGGACAATCAGTACAAGATTCCCACCTAGCGTTTGCCATTACCTGGGGAGGAATGAGGAAAACCAAAATCAGAGTGAATCGCAGTGGCTAGCTGGAGTTCACAGAGCTGCCGCAGGTCTGGCTGCAGAGGACAACGTGTAACAGAGCCCTCTGCATGTGACTGGGATGGAGACTATTTGTGTCTCTGTAAACATGCCCTGATGGAATGCACACCATGGAGATGTGCTGCTCAAGTCCTCATCTGACCTGGTCAGCTACTGCTGGACTCGAGCCTCTCTGGGAGACAAAGTGAATTTAACTCTCTGCAGAGCAGGGTGCTGCTGGAGAGTGTTCCTTGGGAGGGAAGTAGGTCAAGGAAACCAGGCAGTGTGTTACCAGGTGAGGGGAAGCTGCTGCAAGTGTCTGTAATGATCTTACACAGCCTGTGGACATGAAAAGACTTCACAAAGACAGCAGCTAGGGAAACAGCTCGGCAGAACCCTGCGGTCTCCTTGGGGCAGCCCAGAGCTGAAAAGAATTCTGGTTGAAGCAGACCTGTGGCTGAGGCTGGGATCCTTTCTGGGAAACCAGGAGGACAAAAAAGTCTCTCCAGATTGCAAAAGAGGAGGAAAACTTTGTGGAAGAAGTGAGCCACTCGTGCTTAGCGTTGGTATTCCTTGGGTGACAGTGAGGGAGATGTGCGTGGCACAAGGCTAACTGCGGCAGGACCAGCTCCTCCCTGCCAGAGCCCTCCTCAGCTGCGCCCTCCCCTGCTGCTGCTCTTTTCCGGATGTCCCTCCTGCATCCCTGTCACATCTGCTCTGCATCAGCTCCAGAGCCCAGCTGCATGCCAGCTCAGTGGCTGTGGGAGGTCTGTCCTGGCACAGCATCTCATCCAGCACCCAGATCAGGTGTAGCTCACTGCCGTAGGGAAGCTCAGATCCAGAGCCCATTGCCAGAGCAGGGTAAGTGGGCTGTGTGCTGGGTTGCATCAGGCAGGAGCTCCTGGGACAAGCAGCAGCCTGCCTGCCTCTGCCTGTGCAGGCAGGTGGGAGGAAAACCAGAGGCTGTCCTGGGAACTGGGTGGGGGGGGAAGTCACAGGATCACAGAACTGCCTTGGCTGGAAAAGATGTCAAAGATCAGAGTCCAGCCAGTAACCCAGCACTGCTGAGCCCACCAGTGAGCCCAGTCACACAAGGGGGGACAGCAGAAACATGGAGGGCATCAAAAAGCCCACTGGGATCCTGGATTGGCTTCATTCCTTTTTCTTGCCTAAGAAGAGACAGTGGAGCTCCTGGCTGCAGCAAGAGCCTGAGCAGTCCTTGCAGAAGCAGATGGTGGCCCTCCCTCCACACACCAGCAGCAGACCTGCATCAGTGTGTGCCCTCGTCTCCCTCCTGTGTAACGAAGCCTGTGGGGCATGTGTTGAAACCCTCTGCCCTCCCCTTTAGCCCACATTTCTGTATCTCCCCCGGATTCACCTGCTCTCTGTGCCAGTCTCTGGGGGGGTTGTGAGGCTTTGCACTGAAACTAAAACATGAGCTGAAGTGGGAGGAGCAGTAGCCCTCCATAAAGCCCTTTTGCTGCAGCAAAGCTAGATGAGGAAGTGTCCTTCAGGAGCCCAGGCTGGCCTGACACTGCTGCTCAAGGGCCAAAGAAAACCCCAAGCCCCCAGTTCAGCTGAGACCCTCCTAACCCATGTTTGTGCCCCATACTGTGTGGCTGGGCAGCCCTGCCAGCAGCCAGCTGGTGGTGACTGCTGGAGATGACTTTCAACTGCTTTTCCTCCACCTGCTGAAGGTGAACAAAGGAAGGTTGGCCCTGAGGAGTAGGAGGGCAAGGCAAGCTGAACCGTGTGAAAGTTCATCATCAGGCTGCTGGGGAAACCCAGGGATTTCTGCCCCAGTTTAAGCTCATCAGGGTGTGCAGGCAGCTCCTGGGGCACCTCGCAGAAACCATCCGAGCTGTGGGGCTGGACGTTCTTTTTATTCTTCCCCCCTGGTTTTCAAGTGATTTCTTATGCTTTCCTCTTCCACCTCAACATGAGGAGAGACTTCTTTACTGTGAGGTAACAGAGCCCTGGAGCAGGCTGCCCAGAGAGGTTGTGGAGTCTCCATCTCTGTAGAATTTCAACACCTCCCTGGATGTGTAGCCTGCCGTGGGTGGTCCTGCTCTGGCAGGGGGTCAGACTGGATGACCTCTGGAGGTCCCTTTCAGCCCCTACCAGTCTTTGATTCTGTGACTGCTGGTCAAAGCTGCTCTGTCTTGTGCAATCCTCCAGCTCTGGGGATGAGTTCTCAACCCAGGTAAGCCATGATGCAAGGCTGCTGGAGCTGCCTGCTGCTAGTGGTGCTTGCAGCCAGCTCTGCACACACGCAGAGCTCCCTCTGAGTCCAGGCAGCAGCTTGGCTGCGGGAGGGGTGAGCCATGACATACACCCCACAGGGAAGTGCAGCATCCTGTGCTTAGGGGCCGGGGCTGGGTGCAGATTGGTCTCGGCGGTTGTGGCATTTAGAAGCAGCAGTGCAGCCAGGCTCCTTGGGCCCTCTGGGCTCGTTGACACTTGCTCAGCAGCAGCACACAGGGAGTGTTGCTGAGGCCTACATGCAGAAGAAAAGCAGGACAAGACTGCATTTTACACCTTGAAAGGTTTGGGTTTGCTCATCCTTCAGATGCTGCCGCTGCCACCACTGCTTGCTGGGCAAGGTTGATGTAGCTGCAGCTGGCAGAAAGGAGTCTGGCTCCAAAAGAGCTCCTGTGGACTTGGCTTTCCAAAGGATTCAGTTATGATCTGTGTAAGAGCTTCAGTGAAGTAGATTATTTGGATGGGGTCTCCTTTGCCCTGTGAATTCAAGCCACAGAATTGTAGAATCACTTTGGAAGAGACATTTAAGGTCAAGCCCAGCTGCCAACCCAACACTGCCAGGTCACCACCAAGCCATGGCCCTCACCACCACATCCTCACAGCTTTTCAATCCTTCCAGGGTCAGGGATGCTGCTAGTTCCCTGGGCAGCCTGTTCCAGAGCTTGGCAGCCCTTTTGGAGAAGACATTTTTCCTAACCTTCAACCTAAGCCTCCCCCACTGCAGCTTTTGAGGCCATTTCCTCCCATCCTATCACTTGTTCCTAGGGAGCAGAGCCCAGCCCCTACCCGGCTCCAACCTCCTTTCAGGGAGCTGCAGAGAGCAATGAGATCTGTGCTCAGCCCCTCTTCTCCAGGCTGAACACCTCCAGTTCCTTCAGCTGCTCCTCACCAGCCCTGTTCTCCAGACCCTTCACCAGCCTCATTACCCTTCCGTGGGCCCACTCCAGCCCCTCAAAGTCTCTCTTGTAGCAAGAGCCCCACAACAGGTCCTTGAATACTGCTCATCCCGCTAAGGAGCAGCTCTGATCACCAACCCTGCTGTTCCCAGTGCTGCAGCAGGAGCAGGCACACTCTTGTCTCTCTAAGCAGCAGATTGGCAGCGGATGTGGCTCCTGTGACTGCCGAGGCAAAGGGACAGAGCCCTCTGGACTCACCACTGGGCAGCAGCAGAAGCAAAGGGGAGTTGAAACAGCCGTGAGCCAGGGCAGCAGTGAGGTGCCAACGTGTTGGTAAGTGAGGGCAGGCTGCCATCGCCTCCTTGAAGCCCGCTGCCTCCGGGGGGCTTGGTGATGCAAAGGTGAGTCACAGTTCAGAACAATAGCTGCTGCTTCCGAAATGGCCTGGGCTGAGGCACAGGCAGGTTTTTCAAAAGCTGAAGTTGATGAAGTTAGGAAAAGGCACAAAAGGAGAGGCCATCTTTAACCCTGTGTTGGCAGGAGTTAGTGTTCCTCTAAGGAGCAGGGTGGTGGGTTGGACTGTGCCTGCTTCCTCTCAGCTTCCACCCTTGGAGTCTGCATTCAGGTAACCAGAGCAAAAATCACAGAAGATTCTTCTCAGACACCTGTGGCCATGGCACTCTGGGACATGGTTTGGTGCCCATGGTGGTGCTGGACTCGATGGTCCTGGAGGTCTTTTCCAACCCCCACAATGAGCATTAAATGTGATGTATCATCTCCAACAGCATCTCAGGACAACACTGAGTTGTGGCCAGCTGAGTGCATCATCTCCCCTGGCCTCTTTTGCTTGTCCATCTTAAGGTGTAAGGTTGGTGCTGCTGAGTGAAGGGTGGCCCAGTTGCAGGTGGGCTGCTCTTGGGGTGGGAGGTGTCCCTTGACACACACCAACCATCTTCCGTGCACTAGAGCCTCTGCTAGGAGTGGTGCTGTGCACACAACAGCGCTTCTGTTTCTTCCAGCAAGGCTGAGATGTGCCACCCCTGCAGTTTCCATGGCCCACAGATGTCCTTTTTAGGTGTCCAGTAGAGTTTTGTGGCAGAAGTTGCCACCTGAAGGATCTGAATGCAAATATGTACAGTTAGTTTAAGGGTTTAATTAAATCAGACCAATTAGGGAAGGAGGAGGTCTGTCAATACGAACAGCCTGGTCAGAGTCAGCCAAACTGTGCCTGAGACTTAGAGTCCCAGAATGGCTTGGGGTGGAAGGGACCCCAGGAGCACCTGCTGCAGCCTTGCCAGGTGATGGTGTCACTGAAACGAGCTGGCCCAGCACCCTGCCAGGCTGAGTCTTCAGACTGCCCAGTGCAGGGGACTCCACTGCTTCCCTTGGGAGGGGACTGCAGCCTCCAGCTGCTCTCATGGGGAAACCTTTTCTTCTGGAGTGCGATGGCAACGTCCCCAGCAGCGACTCGTGCACATCACCCCTTGTCTTTTCCATGGGAGTGCTTGTGCAGAGGGAGTCTCCATCCTCCTGGTAGCCTCCCTTTTGTCCTGGTCCGTGGAGATCAGGTCTGCCCTAAGCCTTCTCTTCTCCAGGCTGAGCAGCCCCAGCTCTCTGAGGCATTCCTCACATGGGAGCTGCCAGTCCTCTGCCCATTCCCGTGGCCCTTCTCTGGACAAAGGCTGTTCACATGATGGGGAGCGAGTTCCTCGCTCTGTCCCAGCCCTCTGCACCTTGCTGAGTTTGAAGGAGAAGGTCTGGGTCTTGCTCAGGGCTGCTGCCATCTCCCCTCCGCAGCGCCGACGGACCTAAGTCTCCTCTGGGGCTTGCTGCTCTCGCTGCTTCCCATCCGTAGGTGGCAGCAGGATCTAAAATCTTTAACCTCGGCACCGGTGGCTTGCAGGAGCTCGGGAGCTGCGCAACAATGTCCAGAACTTGGTGCCTGGAGCTGCTGTGAGGGGAGCAAATTCTTTCCGAGGAGCTAAAGGCCCTTTGCAGCTCCCTGCCGAACTGGTCTGTGAAGACAAACGGAGGAGAGTCCACCTCGGGGGTAAGAAAAGGCCTGTGAGTACCTGTCCTGGGGCAGCAGAGCCTGGCGAAAAGCAGCCCCTTTGTCCAGGCAGCTCGCACCAGAGGCATCAGCAGCTTGCTGCCAAAGCAGCGACCCACGAGGGTGTTTGCGCCAGGCTTAAGCTGCCGCTGCCTTTCCTGCGGGTCTCTGCCTGCCTTTGGGCATGTGTCTTCTCTCCGTCTGCTGGCTGCTGGCTGCCTCAGCCTCAGGTGGCGCCACCCACAGAGTGGGGACGCGGGGACAGCTCGGTCAGGCTTGGCTGCCTGATCTCCTTGCTGCCCCTGGCTGAGGGGGAGCACATCCACAGACGGGTGCTCTGCTCAGCTGCACCCTGAGGAGCGCTCCCTTCCTCTAGGTGAACACAGCCGAAGCCACGTCTCCAACCTCAGCTTTCATTTCCTGCTGCTGCATGGGAAGAGGTCAATTTCCCACTTAAAGACGTCTGACACAAGACAAGGCGAGGAGGTGATTGAGGGGCTGGCCATGGCACTGCTGGGATGTGGGGCCCAATAACCTAGGGGTTATTGCTGCCGCTGGGACCTGTGCACCTGCGGGGCCCAGCTCCGAAGGAGGCTCGGCTGCTCAGGCACGGGCTGGTGCTGCCGCCGGAGCTGCCCTCCTCTGGCGCCGCGCAGCAGCCAGCGGTGAGCAGCGGTGGCTCTGCCGGAGGGCAGCGGCTCCCCCAGGCTGCCGCTGCCCGTTGCAGGTGACAGGAACGTGAGGCCACCATCGCCTCGTGAGGCTGAGGTGACCACGGGCTGAGTGTTTGGTGTCTGACCAGACGAGCCGGTGACCTCGGGCTAGTTTGCAGTGGCCTCTGGTCAGAATCCGCCGGAACGTGGGGTAGGGAGACGGGTCCTGCCTGGGTGGGGGAGGCTGCGTGGGAAATAGGACCTCTGCAGTGGTCTGCCTGGATCTGAGGGGCTTTAGCCCTTTCCTACTTCAGAGGATTCCCAAGGGATACTTTTCGTGCCAGATGAAAAGCAGGGGCTTGCTGAAGTCCTGTCTGGCCTGACCTGGGCAGGTGGGGAAGCCCTCAGCCGCTACCAGCCTGCTGGTCCCAGGCACCCAACAAGACATCTCAGTACTGAGAAAGCAAAACTCTTCGCAAGAAGGCACTGGGGCTGGGGTGGGAAGAATGCCCTCAGTCAGAAAAGACCTTTGAAAACAGGAGGTGCTCATCAAGGGAAGCTCTCTGGGAGCCTTCTGCACCACAACAGAGCCAGGGCGCAGTGCTCGGCGAGCTGTGTGAGACGCAGGGAGGGGGCAGCTGAGCTTTGGTTCTCCTTTCTGAAGCCTGCTGGCCCAGGGCTACCACACAAACCCCAGACCTCCTGAGCAGCAGAGCCACTGCCTGCTGAGAGTGGCGGCCGGGAAGGAAGGGAGGAGGGCGCCGGGTGCTGCTGGGATGCCAAGGGGACTCTGTGGAGCTGGATCACTTCAGCGGCCGTGGGCAGAGCGCTGGCATCCTGCGACCCGGGCTGGCAGCAGCGGTGCCGTGCAGAGGTGACTCACGGGCTCCAGGGGAAGGGGATGCTCTTGGTGCCACGCAGTGACGCCTTCTTCTCCTTCCCCTTCCCCAGCTGAGGGTGCCAAACCTGCGCTGAAGTGCTGGCCCTGGGGAAAGGACAGATGGCACCTGGGTGCAGGCTGCCCAGGTGGACTCACTGTCTCTGGAGGTGTGGCCGTTGCCTGGGGCTATGGTTGAGGCCCTGCACCTGCAGACATTCAAGCCTTGATATGGCCCCGGGCAGCCTGGTCTAGCTGGAGGTGTTCCTGTGCCTGCAAGGAGATAGGACAAGATGCCCATGTGGGGTCCCTTCCAACCTGATGCGTTCTACAATTCTATGATCCTGCCATGCTGCTGAACTGAGCTGTGTCAGGGATCAGCTGTGCAGGGCAAGCAGGCTGGGAACTTTGGAGCAGTCATTTGAGGAGCAGAGCTGGGGCTGGGCTGTCCACAGCAGTGTGGGCTTTCTCTTCAGGTTTACACTTGGTGATGTCACAGGTCTAGAAGGAAATTCCTCCATGCAGGAGCTGAGCCTCTCAGACTTCTTGCTCAGATGTGGACCAAGAGCATCCTAAAAGGGGCTGCAGCACCTGTGGGAGGCAGGCTTGGGAGCAGAGGGGGCTGACTGGCACAGGTCCCAGGCAGAGCTGGTGTCATCCCTTTGCAGCCTCCCCACTGCCTTCTCCTGGGCATGGGTGCAGCCCCCTCGGGTTCCTGTGTTTCAGGAGTTCCCCAGCAGCAGTTTCATTCTGACTGGGCCTGTGGCAGAGATAGGGCTGTCTGTTGGTGACAAACCAGCTCAAGGCTGGCATGGTCTCCTGATGAATGTGTTGGCCTCTTCCTTCTGCACCCAGAGGGAACAACAAAAACCAGCATCACAGCTGCTGAATGAAAGCCAGAGAGGGAAGAAAGGGGAAGAAAACCCCACTGATGTACCCAGACTGGCTCCCCTCGCTGAGGCCACCTCACCTTTCCTGCATGTTGTCCAGCCCTGCTTTAGCTCTGCTGACTCCTGGGACATGAGGTGCTTCTGCCAGAGCAGCTAATGCCCCTGTCCTCCCCCTCAGCTTCCCTGTGCCAGTCCAGAACAACCCTCCTGGTGAAGCTTGCAACCCTCCTGGTGAAGCTTGCAACCCTCAGCAGTACCTTTCATGTTGCTCCAAAGGTGCCTGGGTCAAAGCTTCCGTTCTTGTAGAAGGTGGTCAGAGAGCAGCACCATGAAAGCTGAGCAGCTTTCCTTTACCCTCCTGCTGTTTGCCACCAAACCAAACACAACCCTGCAAGCAGAGCTGCAATAGATTCTCTAAGGCAGCCTTTGCTGGGTTCCTCAGTGGGTTGGCATGTTGTGCCCTGCACTTGAGAGGCTCTTTTCCGTCTTTCCTGCTGAGATGCTGCCAAGCTGCAGAGGAGAGGTTGACAAGGAGGGCTAGAGCAATAAAAAATCCCAGAATTGACTTCGTTCCCCTTTCCAAACGCTGTACTCATCAAGTGGGAAGCAACCCCATGCCTTGCCCTCCATGTAGGTTACGCAGTGTGTTTGCCTTGTCCCCTGCTCATGCTGATGTTTTTCATCCTTCTGTTATTGCAGATGCTGCAGAGGCAACCACCCTGAAATGTCACAGCTGCAGATCTCTATCGCACAGATAAGTTGCTGTGGTTAAACAAGGAACTGCTCAGCATCTAAATGTTAGGTGAAAGAAAAACAAACTGCAAGAACAGAAAGAGCACTGTGCACAGCAGCCGTGGGGACTGCAGCTCTGCCCAGCCGGGGGAGCTGTGAGTGGCCCAGGCTGACAGCCACGCTGGTCTCACTGGCCCTTAGACTCTGTAGAGCTCAGCCCCCAGGCTGGTGGAGGAGATCATCCCTCTGAGGTTTAGAGCTGATCCCAAGGAATCACACAGAATCACTCTGGATGGGGAAGGCCTTCAAGATCATCAAGCCCAACCATTATCTAACTCTCCCAGGGCCACTGCTACACGGTGTCCTTGAGCACCATATCTAGGTGACCTTCAAGTGCACCCAGGGATGTTGATCCAACCACTTCCCTGGGCAGCCTTTTCCAGTCTTTGATAACCTTTCTGGTACAGAAGTTTGTGCTCGTGTTCAACCTAAACTTGCCCTGGTCTAACTTGGTGCCTTTTCCTCAAGGCAGCCGAGGAGCAAGCAGTAGGGCAGGTTTGCTGGAGTCCACAGCTCGACTCCTTTTCCAGCTGTGGAAGACAGCTGAGAGCGGGAGGTGGCAGTGACACCTCCCTCGGTGTCAGGTGGGGCAGTTCCCTCATGCTCACCCACTCATTTCTAATGCTTGGGATGGAGAATGCTGCACACAGGTGGCAGGTGGGCTGCTGAGAGGTGGCTGCAGTCGCTGGCGGTGTGGGGGAGACGTGGCCGCCCCTGGCACGCTCCTGGCTCCGGCTGTGCCGGTGCCAGGCTGTGCCCACGCTGCTCCCAGCACCCAGCTAATTATAGCACCTCTTCCTCCTGCTGTGTTCATGGCAGCCACTTTAGAGCTGCTGTCTGGCACATGCAGGAGACTGCAGGGCTGCTTCAGGCTTCAGATAGAGGAGTCACCAAATCTTCATGGCGTGGCACACAACCTGGCTCTTGCTATGCTCGGGAACAGCTGCAGTGCTGTGCTGTGCCTCAGCATGCCCACACCCCAGAGAGCCTAACAAAGCAGATGGAGAAGGGCTAGTAGGGCACAGGGGGTGCCTGTTCCCAACCTGCCTGTGGCCATGCAGGGCTGTGCCTAGCCCTGTGCTGCTCAGAAGGCTGATCTCTGCGAGCTGCACTTCCAGGCTGGGTTGGAGCCAGCTCGATCCCCAGAGGCAGCCCGTGAGGGGAGAACTGGGCCACCTCAGGTCTACATGCTGGTATCTCTGGGGGCCGAGGCCTCCTGTGTCCCCAAGGGTGGCTCAAGGCACAAAGGTTGGCATCTTCTGTGCTTTATCCCCCAAACCTACTCTGCCAGCTCCCCACTTTGGGGAATGCTGCATGGATCCTGCTGTCTTAGCAAGGGCAGGGATTTACCCCCACGCAGCCTCAGGGTTATTCCTGGTCTCCCCCCACCCCAAATATCTATTTTCATCTGGCTGTGCTTGGAAAGGCTTTCAGTGCCTTGTTTTCCTCAGGGAATTCTCTCCCTTGCAGGGTGCCCGAAGCAGCTGGGAGCACTCCAGCCTGCACAGGAGCATGTCTGGATGGAGGCAGATCTGGTGGCAGGTCCAGACCTGCACACGTGGCTGATGTCCCACAGCAGTCCTGAATAAACACACTCTCTCCTGAGAGCATTCCCAGGAGTCACGGCTGTGGCTGTGTTACTTTGCTTTCTGCCCTGCTGCTTCCCGGGAACATCCCCAGCCCATTGATCAGAGCACGTCCAGCTCACCGCGGGGCTGCTAATGACCCAGCTGCAGAAGCGATATTTTAACCTCTGCCGGTGCTCAGTGTCAGCTTTATAAAGCACCACTTAGAGCAGAGCACAGGCAGTCAATTATTTTAATCTTTATTGCATCTGAACGTGCAGCAGCTGCTCCTGAGCAACACCACCACAGCTGCTCAGCACACTGCCTTGGGCTGGGGAGCGCCATCCCACTGCTTTGGGAAGCTCCATCCCACCGCTGCACAAACCAGCAGAGTCCATAGACACTCCCAGGCAGCCTCAGCACAGACAACGCCTCCAGCACCTGACTTTGGAAGGGCTTTACCTCCCTCCTGCCTATTTATCCCCCTCTTTAGGTTGCCCTTTGCATGATCTACACCCCTGTGCAGATCAGCACCCACACATCATCCCATGGATGAGGGACAGGTACGAGCAAAGCCAGGGGCTCACTCTGTGCCCTCATACTACCTGGCTGGGGGTTGAGCACCTCCCCACCATGACACAGGGAGCCAGCAGAAAGAGCTGCCTGCAAGCAAACCCAGTCCCACCTCCTTACTGCTACTTTCCCAGGCTAACCTCCATGAGTGAAGGTGCCTGGTTAAAGCTTCCATGCCACACACCTGAGTCTGCTTTATCTTGGACATCAGATGGATGGGGAGTGAGTCTGGGGCTGGAGTTTGGGATGGGTGAGATCTCAATGCAGAGGCAGCACTTGTGGAGCCCAGGGTCAGTGTTGGCTGGAATGGAATTTTCCTCTTCTTTTGTGGTTTAGTCACAGTTTGTTTATTTTTTAGTCTTTTTCCTATTCATCTGCTGCAGTCACAGCAGCCACATCACTTCACAGCCCTACATGGGAATGCAAGACCAAGGAACTATTTTTAGCAGAGAGAATGTCTCCCCTAAATGTATTTTCTTTGGAAGAGTGAACACTAACTCCACACTGGTGGCAGCAGTGATGCCGATGCACAAGTACAGAGCCAACATTTTGCATGCTTTGCACCACCAGCACTTGATGACACTCAGTAACCTCCCACCCCACTCCAGGGTAAGCTGAAGGGAAGTGAATTCATTTTCACATCTGGTGCTGATGCACGACAGCAGGACATATCTGACCCGTTGGTGTTTATAGTGGGGCCCACAGTGCTCGAGCAAAGCATGCAGAGGATAGCCCAACATTGCTCTACAGCAATTTGGCACACCACCTGTGGCGAGGGTAGTGGGGGCAAACCCCAAGCAAGCCACAGGGAAACCCTGTGTGCTGTCAGTGCCTATGAAGAGAGACTCCTAACAAGAACTTGTTTGGTAACTTCCCTGGGCAAGTTCTACTTTGCCTGGGCTGCAGGAGAAGGATAATGTAGCAGGACAGTGTGGTCTCTCCTTTACTTCCCAGCATTTGGGTTCATGCTCATGCCTGGCCCCACAATGCAGCCAGCCAGATCTCCTCAGTCAGCTCTGGTCTAACACAGATGCTGGAGGCACCTCACTGAAACCTCACCGCAGCCTCCTTTTGGGGAGCTGTAGAGAGCAATGAGGTCTCTCCTCAGCGTCCTTTTCTCCAGGCCGAACACCCTCAGCTTCCCCTCCCCAGCCCTGTTCTCCAGACCCTTGCCCAGCTTTGCTGCCTGGACCTGCTCCATCCCCTCTAGTTTCTTCTGAATGCAGTATTTGAGGTGCTGCCTCACCAAGGGGACAATGACAATGCCTGCCCTGGTCCTCTGGTCACCATTGATGATCCAAGGCAGCATGCCAGTGGCCTTCTTGGCCGCCTGGGCACAGCCTGGCTCATTTTCAGCTGGCTGTTGACCAATACCTTTCCTCAGCCTTCCTGTAGGGCTCCTCTGGACAGTGAAATGCAGCACTAAGTGCTCCCTGGAGCCTTCTCTTCTCCAGGCTGAACAATTCCTTCAGCCTGTCTTCATAGGAGAGGTTCTCCATCCCTTTGATCATCTTGGTGGCCTCCTCTGGACCCTCTCCATCAGGTCCACGTCCCTTGTTGAGGGTCCCATAGCTCTACACAGCACTGCGGGTGAGGTCTCAGCAGAGCAGAGGGGCAGGATGCCCTCTCACCTGCTGTCCATGCTGCTCTGGGTGCAGCCCAGGCTGCTCTTGGGCTGCCAGGGTGCTCTGTGTGCCCCTCCTGAGCGACACCAACACCGGGACACAGAAAACACTGCTTTATTGACTGCATTTGCAACACACTGAGGGATGCGGAGGGGCTGTTTGTCGTCTGTAAGCGATGGGCCATGGTCCCGAGGTGTATTAAAGCATACACTGTATCTGAACAGGATGGAGAGAATGGCAGACAGAGCTATTCCAAGGCAACACAGAGAGCATGCATCATACAGTCACACAGAACGAGGTTGGTAACAGTATATTGCTTTAAGGATTAACTAACATGGAAAATGTACAAAAAGGAGAAATAGGTTTTTGCATTAATGAAAAATAATTTTTTTTCTCTACAAAGGAATTTCTAATACAAGAAAATAAATATTGCAACATAAGCCAAAAATAATTTAAAATTGCTCTTTTCAATATAGTTTTCAATATTTCTCTTCTCTATTAACAAATGGCACATCACGTTCTTTGAAACAAAGAAGGCAGGAGGCGGCTCCCCCCGCGACATTCATATCGTTTCCTGTAACTGATGTGAAGTGGGTTGGTTTGGATGCAGGATGGACAAACCGGGGGGGAGCTCCTTGAAGAACAACCAACCCTCACACCCTGCCCTGCAGCAGCTGCTCCTGCATCCCACCTCCCTCCTGCACCCCCCCACGGGGTGAGGGCCGCGGGACGGCAGGCAGCCGGACTCCCCAAAATAGGTGCAAGGGGCAAGAAAGGATGTGGGCAATGGCCGTGGCCCTGGGGCTGTCCTCGGGAGCTCCTGCAGCTGTGGGGGCTGGGGTGATGCTGGGGCTGAGCTCCGGGAGCAGGGCAGAACGCTCTTTGTGTCCTTGTCTCCATTTCAACAGCTGCTGCTTCTCCAAGGAAACAGCTCCCTGTACAGTGCAAATGTCAGTTCCTGCCGTTTATACATCTTAAAAGACAACATTTCTCTACCAAAATAAACCCTTTTATTTCTTTCTGTTCATTTCAAAATACATTTATAGCAACATCAAAAATATTCTCCTTAATACATTTGTCTCTCCTGAACCCCGAGGACGTGGCAGGCAGGGGATGTGCTGGGGTGACCATGACCATCCCACTGTGTGCAGCCCTGCCAGGTCTCACTCAGACCCTTTCCACCTCTCTGTTCCCACCACCCTGTTCCTCTCCCTGGGTTTGCCCTGCCCCACCAGCCCCCCCTAAGCTTTCCCTGCTGGAACCATCTCCTGCTGGCAAAGCAGGGTGTTCCGGGAGTGCTCCCAGCTGCTTTATTGCCTGCTGCTGGCAGTGCTGGCTTGGTTGTTCTTGAAGGTGTCCCCCTCTTTGCGTTCCCCTACTGAGCAGACGAGGTGCAGAAGCTGATGGACGGAGCTGTGGACAGTGAGATTTGTGGATTGCTTTTTTTAAATCCATAACTGAGTGAAGCACACGGAAGCAAGATTCATTAAAAGGCAGCATATTGATTATTGTTATGACTCTTATACTAGGATACTGTAGCTAAAGCTAGCAAGCCTGGTAAGATAAACTAAGTCCTATTTACTGTATTTAACATTATCTGAACATACTGAGCCTTAATTCATGAGCAGAGTTTCATTTCCAACCTCGAGGGATTACAGTAATCTGTAACAAAGTGGTTCCCTTTTGATGCTTTTTGGGGGTTTTTAGTTGGTCTTCTTTTTTCTAATTATTTATATTCTTCCTAGTAATATTTTTCCCGTCGGAGGAAGACTCCTCCCCAGGCACGGTCGGTGTCAGCTGGGTTAGTGCTGGGCTGGGTCACGGCTGGGCACGGACATCCCGCCCGGCGCCCGCCGCAGCCTCTCGCCACGCCTGGGGTGAGCCAGGTTGTCATCGCTTCTCTCTGCTGTAGTCTGATCAATCGGAAGGACTTTGGAAGGCTGATCAAAGGTGATCGACTCTAAAACGCCAGCTGCAGGGGTCTCAGAGTTTCAACGGAAAGCTCACAGTGGGATGAGCACAAAGCACTGGAAATTAAACGGCAGGATGCGGACTCGGAGCAGCAGCATCCCTTGGAGCAAGCCTGGAACCTAGCGCCGCAGCAGTGTGTCATGAGTGTGCCCTCAGTCCCCGCGGGACCGAAGGGCCTCCGATTTCTGGTAGTTTGTTACTGGTTTTGTTTCCATTGTGACAAGTTTCCGGTTTCTGGCTGTGCTGCTTGACTGTCAAAATATTCTTTGGCATCCACAAAGCTTCTCTGACGGATTGGTTCACAACTGCAGGGTGTCTCTCTGGCTAGTGAATGTGTTTAACCGGTGGCAGGCCCGGGCTGGGTGTGGTCTGTGGTGTGGTTTTGTTTTTGCTCTATTTTTTTTAGACTTTTTTAAGATTATTTTTAAAAAACAACAACAACAAAAGTTTCAGTGAATTCCTTTTTTTTTTTTTGTAGTTTTTTTTGTCTGTGTGGTTTTTTTGTTTGTTCCCTGAGCTCACACTGGGGTCACTCCAATAAAACACGAAGCACGACTTGAAACTGTGACCTTTGAAGCCAAACCCGAAGTAATGGTGCAGTTAAGTGCAATCGTGGAAACTCGCCTGACTCGTAGGTACCGTGGGCTTCTCAGCGACAGTTAAGGCTTACCGGGGACATTTTATGCATTAAAGTATTGTCATATTTATAACGTCAGCTTCTGTGAATCACCCTCCCACAAGTCAACAGCTTGTAACCAGGATTTAAGGAATTAAAACAAAAGCCAAACCCAACAAATGATGGGGAGGAAGAAATTCACCATTTCCATAGGAGCTTTTGGTTGGAAAACATAATGGTGATGGCGCAGCCTCTCCACCACCCCTCGGCGACAGCAGGCTCGGCCCAGAGGCCAAACGTTTCCTTGTGCAAAGGGGACTTCGAAGGTGCCCGCCCGGCCCGGCGGGACTGCGGCAGCCAGCAGGGAGAAGCAAGGGCAAGGAAAACGTCAGCCAACCTCCCGGGTCGCACCAACCCTGACTCCCCTCGGTGTTTTTACAGGATGTTTTTCTCCCCAGCCTGTCCTGCATTTCCATTTCCCAGCTTGCTGCCAGCTGATCAATTCACCTGAGTTAATCACTTCCCTTTTCTCACTGCCTCAAGGACCTGTGGGGCAGGGCTAGGGAGATTCTGCATCCCGGCCCCTGGACAGATCCCAGTCCGATGGAAAATGAAGGGAAAGTATTGACCAAGGGCAGCTGTCTTCTAAATCCAGAAAGGTAGCACTGCTCTCCCTGGCCCCAACCAGCTTTTTGTGCTTTACCATTGTTTATTTCAGCATCGCTCTTTTTCCTTCCTCTGACACATGCACCCCGGTGGCAGCAACCCTTCCAGTGGCTACCCAACCCTCTGCCGCTCCCTGCTCCGGGGCTCCAACCATCCCGAGCAGGAATCTGCCCCTCGTTAAATAATGCCCATTAATTAAGCTGTCAGCCCTGCAGGAAGCAACGGGGACCAGCACCCTCCAGCCTCTCAGCACCCTCGGCATCGGTCCTGCAGGGAGCTGGGGAGAGAGACGGCGGCTGCCAGGGTGCCTGATGGCGGTGAAGCTGAAGCTGCGTCTCAGGCGTGTGGAGGAAACAAGGACACCAGTGCCAAGGTCCCAGCTATGTACACGTTAAAAAATCCCCCTCGCCGCGGCACCAGGCAGAGATCGGACATGGCAGTTGTGAGTGGGCTGAGGCCTCCCCGCGGTGCTGGCATTGGGGTGGGCAGGAGTTAGGAAGCCAGGATGCTCATCCTGACGATGTCCTCGCCGGCCGCCTCCAGCTGTCCCCGTGGGGCACGGCGGCCGTGGGCCTCGCCGTCCGAGTCGCTCATCTCGGCGTCAGAGCAGTACCCGTCCGTGTGCGCCAGGCGCAGCGCAGCGCCCCCCGCCTTGCCTGCCAGCGGCCTCCGAGCCCCACGGCTCTCCTTTGGCGGTCTGAAGCGCCCCCCAGCTTTGGGGCTCCCCACTGAGTCAGGGACTTGAGCCACGGGGCTGGGCTCTGGCTGCGTGCCGCAAGGCGTCTCCCCCTGCTCCTGGCCGCTGCAGGCCCTCTGCCAGCCCGGGGGCTGAGGCTCGCTGCCCTTTGGGACCGGGCCTTTCTTGGCCGCTTTCTTGCCCTCACCCGTCCCTCTGCGGTCGCTGGGAAGCTTCCCTGCCCCCTTCTCCGACTTGCTGGGTCTGGAGTCCGGAGTGAATCCAGGATGGGCGGCATCATCCGACAGGTCGCTGCCGTGATTAGTCCAGGGCTCGGAGCAATCCTGACAACTCCTGCCCACGCTGGGGTCACTGCTCCTGGGCAGCTTTTTCTTACTGTTCGTTCTCGGTTTGCTTTTCACTTTCTTTGTGGCCTCACTCTGCTTGAATGGGGATCTGAGGGAATGGTCCATCATGAAGCTGAGCAAGGTCTCCTCGTCCTGGAGCAGCTCCTCAGAGAGGCCAGGGGTGCTGTCCTCGTGGTGGGCATTGTTGAGGGACCACTCGCTCATGGCCATGTTCTCGGCAGTGATCTGCACTGACTGTGCCAGCCAGCTGTTGAAGAAGGTCCCATCGATGGGGAAGGAGGTTGACAAGCCTGTGAAAAACGAGAAGATTGCCTCAGATGCCAGCAAGGGCCATGCTGCCCTTTGACACCAGCACCAGCTGCCCCCAAACACCCACGGGCAGCTACCTAATGCACCGCGCATGGCCAGAGGACAGCCTGAGTCTGGAGCCCTCTGAGGACACAGCACAACACCTCCAGTGGTGTCCCACATCTGACACTCTGCCAATGAACCTCCCTGGATCCAACCAGAGCAGTGTCCTGCAGCCAGGATGCCAACCCCCAGCCCGCCCCAGCCTGGCTGGAAAAGACACCACTGTGCCAAGTGCAGACAGTCGCGGGGGAAACCTAAAACCGTGGTGACTGCTACTAGAGCAGGGCCTGTGCACAGGCCAGGGCTGCCAGGTTCTCCAAGCAGCAGCTGCTGCCAGGCTGCATGCTGACAAAAGCCTGGACACCACCAGGCCGGTGGGACTGGTGTTAAGTCTGTGTCTAAAGGCAGGAAGGGCAGGAGGCAGGACTGAGAACATCTCTGAGTGCTCAAGTGTTGTGAAAACTGAAGAAGAGGAGCAGAGCTGACAGTCTGCAATGGAGAGAAACCTGCTGCTGATCTCTGAGAGCAAGAGGAGCATCATAGCTGGGGCCCAGCAGCAGCTGGACAAGCACACACCCACACCAGCACAGCTTCCATCCCCACAACAGAAACCCAGGGGGTCACCAGCAGAGCTGGGTTTATGGATGGAGGAAAAGCTGTGCCTGATCTTTGACTTCAGCCAGGAGCTCTCCTTTGGAAGTCCAGCAATGCTGACGGCAAGAGCAGTGGCACAGGCAGGGTGACTTGTGGTGGCAACGCGTGCAGAGCTCAGTGACAGCTCTGCACCACCCTCCCCTGTGAGCAGCCATCTGGGATGGGACCCTGCACCCCTACGATGCACGCATGAGCAACCACCAAAGAGGGGACAAACCCTGCACAATGCCAGGGCTGCTCAAGGGCAGTACTAGGGCGGTTGGATGCCCTCCCTGAGGTGACACTGTCAAGGTGGCAGTCATGCACCTCCTGGCAGGTCACCATGGTCCTTTTGGAGAAGACATATCCCTGCTCTGCTACCGAGTAGGGGAAGCAACAGCAGGAATGAGCTCAGGGGATTGCGTGGTGCCCAGGAGCCCAGCAGCCCAAGGTTGTGCCAGCGAGGGTGCTGCCAAGGTCGCCTTTGCCCAGCTCTCCTCTGCTGACTGCAGCCCCAAGTGATGATGCTTCAAGTCTGTAACCAGTTCCGGGAAGTTCCAAGAGCCTGGTGAAATTCTGCCTTGGCTGGTCGGTGTCCCCGGCTGAGGGCAGTGCAGCTTTTCCAGAGGTGCTCCCAGCCCTCCAGTATTTGACAGAATTTGCCCCAGAAGATCCAACGTTCTTCCCAGAGGCAGGATGAGCTCAAAAGCCTCATTTCCAAAGGGGCTCCCCCCACAAACCCAAAACCTCTGAGATGGGCAGAAAACAGCAGAGTCAGGACAAGCAACAGGCAAAGCACAGCAAGACCCCTAGAGTAGCCCAGACCCCCAGAGAAACTCTCTATACCCCCAAGTGGGTTTTAGGGAACCCCTGGAATGCCCAAGAGCCTACAGCACAAGCCCTGCACACCCATGAACTGAGCACCTCCTGCCCCACACGCTGCCAGACGACATCTCGCAGAAACCCAGCTCCGTGCAGAAACCTTCTGCAATTGTCAAGGATCCGGCCAAGACCTTTCTGCTCCCTCTCTTTATGCCTCTCCCCAGGCCAAGCAGTGTTAGGCCGCAGCTGATGGGGAAGAGCCAGAGGTTGGTGAAGCACCCTCAGAGCCAGCCTGCATCTTCCTGCCCCTTCAGCTAGCTCAGGACATCTCATGTCAGCATCCTGGATGCTCCTGGACCACCAGCATATCCAGTATGTTCCCCATGCCCCCTGACAGCACTCACCACACAACACCCAGCCTGTGTGCTGCATTCACCACTGGTGCCCAGCACAGGAGCTGCTGGGGCTGGGTAAGTCTGATTTTATCCCTGGGAGGGGAACTGGTGCTTCAGCAGCACACCACGGGCTGGTGACGCCTTCTCCCAACCCCAGAGAGACCCTGGGGCTGGGGGTTACACCCCTGTTCTGCTGTAGACCATGTCTCTCCCTTGGGACCTCAGTAATTCAGGATGAGATGGAAAAGGTTCCCATGGTCTTGTGCATAACTCCACCCTGTATGTGCAGGAGGGGTCAGGGGCTGGGGCTCTTAACCCTGCCCCCCAAAACGGGGAGCTCCAGGGGCACGGCTCAGCTCTGGGCCCACCAAATCAGACTTACCCAGCTGTCCCAACACAGTTTCGTTGACTGATTTCCTTTTCTCTTTCTTCTCAGGACTACTTTTTCTACCATCTCTTCCTTTCCTTCTTGGGTCACTTTTCTTACCCTTTGTCTTCTTCCCAGTTTGCTCTGGCATTTTTTAGAAAGAAAGGAAAACTCTATGTGAGACAGGCACCAGGGATGCTGCAGGGAGCACAGCCCCTGTGGTGGGGACCTGCAAGCAGCTCCAAGCCAAAAGAAGAGCAGCAGTCACTTCTTGGCCAGCTGTAGCTTAAGGTCTCCACATATTAAGAAAACCTGAATCCTGCAGAGCATATAAAGAAGAGGTTTGGGCCTCAGACATGAACTTCATGTGCTCACAGGAGCAGTCCCACTGAAGAGCAGGGACTCACCAAACACCCTACAGCCACCACTGTGCCCTGCCAGGCTCTTTGGTGAGGACGTGCAGGAGCAGCAGGAGGAACCCCTAACCCTGCTCAGACACCTTCCAGGAGACACAAGGACTTCCAAAGCCAGTGGCATGTCACCCACCACTGACAATAGCATCTGCTGGAGAGCTTCAGCTGCAAAGCAGTCTGACAGCAATGGTAGCAGCAGTGCTTGAAAGCAGCCCTTAATCTGATGTGACCTTTTGCAGCAGTAGCTGCTCACATTCATGCTGGAGCCCCCAGAGCTACAAAACTGAAGCAGTGCATTGAGCAGAAGTAAACGAGGGAGGAAAGCTGCCCAGCACTGCCTGTGGGTGCAGGGACAGAGCTCCTGGCTGTGCAGACACCCAGCCAAAAGCCAGCATTTCCTAAATGCCTCTGAACTGCTGCTGGATTGAGTCCTCTTGAGTAAACAGGACAGACCAGAAAAGTACAACTGCTGTTGCCAAGCTGAACAGCACAACAGCTCTGACTCACTCCCCTGGGTCCCTCTCCCACAGAAGCCCATGCTGAAGCTTCTACTGGTTTTCAGGAAGAAGGCTGATAGGAAGTGTAAGAAAGGCTGAGAGTTTGGCTTGTTCAGCCTGGAGAAGGCTCCAGGAGACCTTCTGCTGGCTTTTCAGTGCTTAAAGGAGTCAATAAGAAAGCTGGGGACAGACTTTTGAGCAGGGCCTGCTGTGGCAGGACAGGGGGTGATGGTTTAAATTAGGAGAGATTCAAATTGCAGAGAAGGAAGATATGTTTTCTGCTGAGGGTGGTGAGATCCTGCCCAGGTTGCCCAGAGAGGTGGTAGAAGCCCTATGCCTGGAACCCTTCCAGGTCAGGTTGTTTGCAGTTCTGAGCAGCCAGGATGTCCCTGGTCACTGTAGGGAGGTTGGACTGGAAGAGCTTTAAAGGTCCCTTCCAAGCCAGAGACATGTAACATCTGGCCCATAGCTGTGCAGCTCTTGGAGCACAACTTTAAGAAGCAGCTCAGTTTGTTGTGCTGGCCAGCAGCAGAGCAAACAGCCTCAGAGCTGGACAGGGCCCAAGGGAAGAAGCCCTGCTCCCCCCTTGCAGGGGCAGTGGAAATGTACTGGGCGAGTTGGGGCTGCGATCCACACTGCACCTGTCTGAGCCTGGCATAACAGAGCACTTCCAGTCCTGAGGTGCCAGGCCAGGAGCCCCTCCTGAGCAAAAGCAGAGCAAAACCAAAGCTGCTGTTCGCTAGGGCACTGCCAAACAAGCAGAGGGAGGCATCCACGGTCCTGACCTCACTTACACAACAAAAACCCCACTCTGCTCGGACAGCAGGACAGGGCCAAAGAGAAATCTGAGCAGGGCTTCCTGAAGAAGAACTTGGCAAAACAGTCCTCACCTTTCAAACCCACAGTGCTTACTCTCCACCCCAGGCAAGAGACCCCCAGGGCAGAGGGTGGTGTTCATTTTACAGGTGCAGTTCTCACTGATCTCATTAAGCATCTCCTGCTTCGGTGACTGTCAGGAGGAAACAGAACCCCCCCAGCTCTGAGCTCCATGTGGGAGCCATTCCAAAACCACCTTTGTGCCAAACCCATCTTTGGAAGAACCCCATCAGATTTGGGTTGATGACTACTGTAACAGCAGCTGAAAACGAGCCTTGTCCAGGCAAAGCACTGGAGACCTCTGCCTTTCTCCAAGAGGCCTCAGGCACACAGGGCTGGGCAGAGGAATGCTACAGGAACCACTCCCCACCTGTAAAACGAGTGAGCACTTCACAACCATGGAAGATGTAGCAATGAGCCAGACACAGATTTGCTCCCACAAGGTGCTCTATGTACGGTCAGCTGGCACAGAGGTGGCTTAGTGGATGTGTGGGTGTTGGGAGCGCTTGGTAGTGAGATCAGGGTGGGTCCTGCCCTGCACTGAGAGCAGGCACACAGCCCTTCCATGTTCTCGCCTGCACAAGGACTGGCACACCTAGCCAGCCTGCCTCTTGCAGTTCATGGCTTGATGCCAGGTGCTGGCAAGAGAACCTCTCCCAAGCTCAGCAGAACTTGCACACCAATGCTGAAAGGCACTCAGGTCCCTAGTGTCCCTGTGGCATGGGAAGGACTCATGCTCAAACCACCTGGAGATCCCAGGACCAAATTCCTGCACTTGGACCTTTTTCCCAGCAGCATCAACTCATGGGAGCTAGGTGCTGGAGCCAGCAGCTCCTGCTCGGGCTCAACCAAAATGCCCATCCCAGAAGAGATGAGCTCTCAGCTCAGTCACTTCAGAGCAGAAAATAAACAACCCAAGCACTTGTAGCAGGAGAGAAGCTCACACCAGAAGCATGAAGCTATCCCACAGCCTGACATGTGAGCAGCAAGGCTCAAACCCAGCCACCCCATTTCTGCACCACAGAGAGGGTTTGGCACACAGAGCGGGTTGGCCTCCCCAGCGCACTCTGGGGAATGCAGGTCCCCAAGGGCATTTCCAGTTGTCCATCAACCCATGTGTGAGGTCAAAGAGCCTTCCTGGGAAAGGCCTCGAGCCTATCTTCTCCAGAGTGCTGCAAGCTGGGTTCACCCAACTGAACTGAAGTGCACCACGAGGTTGCTGCAGCCCCCCTGACGCCCAGCAGCACAGCACATGGCATCTGCCCTCAGCAGACGAGTTTGTGGCTCTTGGCTTCTACCCACCTCTTCTTCCCAAGCTGGACCTCCTGCCTTGCTGTCCCAGCCAGCAGCACCACTCTGGGAGCACCATCTGGCACCAACTGAAATCCTGCGTGCCAGGGAATGCTCTTGGGATGTGAAGCCAGGAACACCACTGCTGGTTCAGCAAGGTTGCCACCGATCTGTGCCACGGGGACTGGGGTCTGCAGGACACCCTGCAGCACACCCTTGGGTCCTGGCCACTCCTGCCCCACACTGCTGCCTGGCTCTGGCCATCGAGAAATATGCACAGGCTGCAAGTCACAAGCATCTCACACACACATTGCTCAGCCTCCAAAGTTCAGTCAAAGGAAAGGTTTGCCAGACAGGGAGAGCTCCCAGCAGACAGCTCCTGAAGGAAGCCCAACCATGTACTGGCTCCAGTGGCCACAGCCACCAACACCTGCCAAGGCAGCTGTGCTGCTGCAGAAGCTGCTGTGCCCACAGCTCTGCCTGCCCTGCCACCGAGTCACAGGAGGCAGCAGCAGCTGTGGGCTCCAGCACTGCTTGTGCAAATGGAAGAGAAAACCAGGCCAGACAGAACCCAACTTTGTTTCTGTTCCGTAAAAAGCCCTGCTGGAGCTTCGCAGGCCGCACCCTGATGTTCTCCACCGAGAGATGTGTGGAGCAGAGGACTGCTGACCACTGGAGCTAAAGACCTGGTCTCCAGGAGCAGCAGGCATCCCACCAGCAGCTTCACCTTCAGTTCTGGACAGAGCCAAAGGCATCTGCAATGAGCGAGGGCTTCTGACCTGTGCCAGCAAGCCAGCTGCTGCGGATCAGCTCTGAGGTCAGCAGCCCCATGCCCAGGATTTGCCATCTCCTCTCAATCAGCTCCATCTCAATGCAAGTCACCCAAACGCTGCCTCAGCATCATCACACAACCAAATTAAGTCCTTCTGACCAGCTCCCAGGCAGAGGAAGATCGAGAGGGGTATGACCAAATATAAGCTCTGTGGCTCTGGTCACCCTGCGTATGGCTTCACCATGTGCTTCTGAAGAGCAGAGCAGATGGGCAAAGAGCCAGCAGCTGAGCTGTGCTTAGAGCATCACGGGCAAGGGGCAGCTCAGCTTTCACTGGGGTTGGGTGGCTGAGGTTTGGGCACAAGTCAGAGGACAGCAGGGAGAGCACTG
The DNA here is from genome assembly GCA_013400475.1 of Tricholaema leucomelas. NCBI lineage: Eukaryota > Metazoa > Chordata > Aves > Piciformes > Lybiidae > Tricholaema lacrymosa > Tricholaema leucomelas. The sequence continues at coordinate 1,204,812 of WAAF01008019.1, forward strand.
GTGAGAAGAGGCTCCGAGGTGCAGTACTGACCTGGGTAAAGATCTTTCTCAATCAGCTTCATCTGGAGCTGGAAGATCTGCTCCTGCAGCTTGCAGATGGTGTGCTTCATCTTCTCCCTCCTGGTCACCATGTAGCAGAGATTCCTGACCTACAGAGACACCAGAACAGGCTCAGGCTTAGGCAAGGTCAGCATGGGGCCCCTCAAGCTGGGTTGCTGCTTCTGCTGTCCAGGGAAATCTTCAGTCCCTACGACTTGGTTGTCTTCACCTCACCATCATCCAAAACTCCTAACAGGAGTCTTGGCATGGGCCAGGACCAGAGGTGAAGGGTCCTGATGCAAATGGGGTAGTAAATATGGCAACAACCACGTAGTGAATGATCTAAAGCCTAAACATCCCAGCTCTGGCTCCGGCAGCCAGGACTGCATGGCTGTGCCAAGGAGGGCTGGCCAGCCTCTCCAGCATGTGCCCTGGGCACACAGAAGGCAACAGGCAGCACAGCACCTCTGGCTGCAGCTCTGCTGCCTGCCTCCAGCACGTCTCTCTTGTGGAACATGACAGAAGCATGGAGTGGGTTGGAAGAGACCTCACAGATCATCCTGTTCCAATGCTCTGCCTTGGGCAGGGACACTTCCCACTAGATCAGGTCCCTCAGGGCCCCAGCCAAGCTGTCCTTGAACACTTCCAGGGAAGGGGCAAGTGCCAGCAGACCAAGCCTCCTTGCAAAGCTCTGCTGATACCTGCCAATGTGCCTGGGGCACCCACCCCAAACCACAGCAGTCCCAAGGCCTCCCTGTGCTGGGGTCCATGTGGGATGCTCCATGTAGGGCAGTCTGTCTCCTGTCTTCTTCTGAGCACAAACAATTAGCAAGTCCATCTTTAACCTCTCCCACCAAAGGCCTGAATGCTCAGCAGGGCTTTTCCTTTGCCATCAGAGCTCTCAAGGGCACAAATTCAGCCCAAGTAGCAGAACACAAAGGGACTCAATCCTGACTAATCTGCTCTGAGCAGTCAGAATTAGCTTCCAGGACCTGTTGCAGACAACGTTCAGCTCTGTTGCTGGCACACATCAGCACACAGAGGAACCCAGACCCACAAAAAGGGATCAGAGCCAGCAGAAACAGGTGAAGTGTCCTGTGACCCGAGCCAGGCACGGGAACAGTGCGGGCGCAAGGGCTGTTCCAGCGCCCAGACCTAACAGATGTTCCTGTGTCTGCAGGGCAGGTGTCCCTCAGCTGCTCACATTTCGTAGGAGCACCATAATGCAGCTGTGCAGAGGTTCAGCAGACACAGAGCCTCGAGCACAGCGCTGAGCCCTGGGGCCAGCAGCTGCATCACACAGATGCCCTGCTCACACTCGACAGAGAAACCTCCACAAGCAGTGCCAGGCTCTGAAAGGTGCCTCTGTGCTGCTGGGCACTGCCAGATCTCACCCACAAACTGCTGCTTCTGCACAGGGAGGGAGCCTCCTCTTGCAGGGCAGGGCACAGCTGGGATGGAGCTGCAGGTAGGAGGTTACTGCAAGATCTGCTGCATGCTCTGCTGCTTGTCACAGCCTTACAAATCAGAGAATCACGGAATGGGACGGGCTGGGAGGGACCTTCAAAGCTTATCCAGTCCAACCCCCACCCAGGCAGCAGGGCCAGCTGCAGCTAGAGCAGGTTGCTCAGAGTCCCAGACAGCCTAACCTGCAATGGTGCCAGCTCATGTCTGGCTTAGCACCCCCCAGCACCCCAAGCACCTTCTCCACAGGACAGCCCTTCATGCCCAGTCTGGACTGATACCAAGGGTTGCCCTGGCCCAGATGCAGGACTTTGCACTTGGCTCATGAGGTTCAAAGCTGCCTGGTGCTTAAAGTGCCAGGACAGAGCATACCAAAAAAACCTGCCAATACCCAGGTGGTGCTGGCCCAGGTCTGCAGCTGGTGCAGCCCCCTCCACCCTCCTCAAATCTGGCCCCTCTGTGCAGTTACCCACACTTGCTCCACATCCACCTGCAAGTCATGGGTGCCTTTTGCCCCAGCTCAAGACATTTGTGAACCAAGTGGGAAGCCCTGAACACAAAAAGCAAAGTCCAGGACGAGAGCCCTCACATGAGCTGCTGCAGCCACAGCTCGACCCTGCTCCTCGCACACGGCTGCTGCTGGGCAGCGTCAGTGCCGTGCCTCCTGCCTGCCCCACGCCAGGCTGGCTGGAGAGCAAGGCTCTGTCACCATGGCTGCTTGGCAGCGCTGGGAAGAGACAGAGGGTTTGGCTGCCAAGCAGGAAGTGCTACTGGCAGCTAGCAGGAGCTGACAGGCTTGACTCAGTCTCCTAAGGCTGGCACACAGCAAACTGCCTGCAGTCAGGCATGGAGGAGATGGCCTGAAGGGAGGCCAAGGGTTAGGGATGTGTGTGGGTATGTCCACACTCATGTGTCATCCTGGTGTCCCTGCTTCCTCCCCTCTCATCCACAGAGGATGCAGGGGGCATTGCTAGGCTTGGGGCACTGTCCCTGTGAGGGGGAGAGACTTTGTGCCTCCCACACTGACAAGCAGGACCTTATCTGTGCCTGCTTTGGTTCCAAAGGTTGTGAGGGCAGCAGGATGACCATGGCCATCCACCCATGGCATCAGCCTTATCTAAGAGCATTTGGAAGCACTCAGGAGGAAAAGCTGCTCCTTTTTCCTGCTGAACGCTCTTGCTGCAAACATAAAGCAGCAGCATCCTCTTTCTTCTGTTCTGGATCAAAGCAAACATCAAACTAAAATTTCTTTATGAGAGAAACAACTGCCTCTGGCAGCCTGCACCTCGAAGGGCTTGGTGGGATCTCTTCTCTAGGACGTGATATTCCTGCAAGACAGCATCACTTGGGCTCTGCTCGGAGGCTGATGGTATTTACACACTGACACAGCAAGTACCTCCTGGCACTGCCTCCTCAGGCCAAGCTGAGATGCTGCTCTGAAAGCCTGGCAACCAGAATTTTTCTTACAGCTCACTTAAACAAGCAGTCTTTGGAAAAAAACCCAACCAACAACAACAAAACAAGCCAGAAACCCAAACCAGGCAGGGAGGGTTAAAAGCGGCCACTGAGAAAAGGGAGGGGATGCCCAGGTTTAATTTGCTGCAGAATCAGAGAGCTGTTTAGGTAGGAAGCCAGCTGTTAGCCCAGCACTGCCAGCTCACCACTAAGCCATGGCCCTCACACCACAGACACAGGGCTTTCAGTCCCTCCAGGGATGGAGACTCCACCACTGGGCAGCCTGGCCCAGGCCTTGACAACCCTTCTGGGGAAGAAATGGAAGAAGTTCTGTGAGGAAATGTCAGAGGTTAAGAGATGGTGAAGGGAAATGCTACCACCCTGACATCATCTGCCCTGCTGCTTCTGCCTGCCCAGCTCCTGGATCCAGACCACATCTCTACAGCCACTTCTGCCATATGCGTTGCTGAAAACACTGCGACAGCAGTGTGGTGCCCTGTGGACACCTTCCAGGCTGCCCCTTTCCAACCCCTATTTGACAAATTTGGTGGCTTTTTATGATGCAGTCACAGCTACAATGGACAGGGGAAGGGCAACTGATGTCGTCTACCTGGACCTGAGTAAGGCATCGACTCTGTCCCACATGACATCCTGGTCACCAAACTGGAAAAGCACAGATGGGATGGGTGGAGCATCACTGGATAAGGACTTGGCTGGATGGTGGCATGCAGAGAGTGGTGATCAATGGCACAATGTCCACCTGGCGACCGGTGACAAGTGGTGTTCCTCAGGGGTCAGTGCTGGGACCAGTGCTCTGTAACATCTTTGTCAGTGATATGGACAGAGGAATTGAGTGCACCCTCAGCAAGTTTGCAGATGACACCAAGCTGTGTGGCACAGCTGACTTGCTGGAGGGCAGGGATGCCATCCAGAGGGACCTGGACAGGCTGGAGAGGTGGGCCCAGGCCAACCTCATGACGTTTAACAAGGCCAAGTGTAAGGTCCTGCACCTGGGTCGGTGCAATCCCAGGCACAGATACAGGCTGGGTGGTGAATGGCTGAGAGCAGCCCTGAGGAGAAGGACCTGGGGGTCTGGGTTGACGAAAAGCTCAACATGAGCCTGCAGTGTGCACATGCAGCCCAGACAGCAACCCTGTGCTGGGCTGCATCAAGAGCAGTGTGGCCAGCAGGGCAAGGGAGGGGATTCTCCCCCTTTACTCTGCTCTCCTCAGACCCCACCTGGAGTACTGTGTGCAGTTCTGGAGCCCCCAACACAAGAAGGACATGGAACTGCTGGAGCGAGTCCAGAGGAGAGCCACGAAGATGCTCAGAGGGCTGCAGCAGCTCTGCTATGAGGACAGGCTGAGAGAGTTGGGGCTCTGCAGCCTGGAGAAGAGAAGGCTTCGAGGAGATCTTAGAGTGGCTTTCCAGTATCTGAAGGGAGCCTACAGGAAGGCTGGGGAGGGACTATTGACAAGGTCTGTTAATGTCAGGACGAGGGGGAATGGGTTTAAGCTGGAGGAGGGGAGATTTAGACTGGATGTTAGGAGGAAGTTCTTTACAGTGAGGGTGGTGAGACACTGGCACAGGTTGCCCAGGGAGGTTGTGGATGCTTCCTCCCTGGAGGTGTTCAAAGCCAGGCTGGATGAGGCCTTGAGCAACCTGCTCTAGTGGGAGGTGTCCCTGCCTATGGCAGGGGGTTGGAGCTGGATGATCCTTGAGGTCCCTTCCAACCTAAACCATTCTATGATTCTATTCTATGATTCTATGTGATGTCTTCCTATTTGCAAGTGAAATGGGGTGGCTGTGAGTGGTGCTGACAGACAGCTCAGCTGCCCGGGGTGTGTTGGCAGCAGTGGGATTTAAACCCTTAGCACCCATCTGAGCACTGGAATTTGATCTGCCCAGTGTATATTGTTCCCCCTCTTTGGAAGCAGAGCAAACAAAGGGCTCTGCCAGGGCCCAGCACTGAAACCTGGCAGGGAGCTGCTAAGCAGAAGTTGATGGGGAATTGCTCCATGGTGTCTGGAGGCAACTCTGCAAACCAGGACTCTGGTGAAAGGTGCCCCTGTGACACAGAGACATCAAAGAGAAGCCCCTGAGACAGGCAGCTCCTGGAGCAAAGTGCTGAGCCTGGCTCACTGCAGCTGGGAACAAGTGGAAACAAGGAGGGAGAGCAGTCCAGCTGAGGTTTGCAATACAGAGCAGCAGATGAGAGGGGAGACGTGAACTGACCTTGTTGCCCCTGGATCTGGTAGCTGCAACCTGTTGCCTACAGCTTGATACTGGAGAAGCATCAACAGTGGCTCTAGCCCAGACCAACGCAGAGCTGGCATCACGATGCAGCAAGACAGACTGGTAGAGCCATGACAGTGATGCACACAGGGGTGAAGGCCAATAAGGTCACATTATAAAGACCAAGAGCTCAAAATCCAATTGCTGTGACACAGAAGGAGGCTTTCAGGCTTTGAGACCTACATGGGGTAGTACAGTGAGGAACTAGCATGAGTTAGTCCAGAGCTGAAACCTCACCTGGGCAGCAGCAGCCTACTCACCTGCAGAGTCCTTGTCCACGTGGGTTAAATTACAGAAGCACAGCAGTTTGGAGGGAGGGTTCAGGGATATGCAGGGGCAGCATCACTGCAGGAGCATCAGCACCTCCACCTTCACCTCCCAGGCAGCAGCATGTCCTCTGCAGCACCCTCTGCCCCAGCTCAGTGCATCACCCCCTCCAGGTCAGCCATGCTGTTGCTCTGCTTTCCTCCTTCCTTGCCTGCTCCCAACAACCTCGCAGCACTTCCATGGCTTTGCACACCAAGTGGGTGGCCAGAAGGGGACCCAAAATGGGGATGTGGGCTCATCCCTCTGGCAGAAGCAGGAGAGGGGGGGACCAGGCAGGGCTCAGGTTTTAAGAAGAGGATGAGAAGGAGCTTGGTCCCTACATGCCAGGCTCAGCAACCCTGCCCTGCCTGTCCACTCCATGCTGTGCTGATATCCCACCCTCAGCAGGACACTACCACACTTGTCCCTTTTCTGGTCACTCTCTGCCATCTTATTCCAGGTGCTGTGCTACTTCTCCTGGCCTTCTTCCCTTCACTGCTTCTTGCCTTCACTCCTCCTCCTCCTGCTCCCTAGCCTGCCTCTGCCTCATCCCTGCTCCTGCCTGCTCCTTCCCTCCCTGCAGTCATCACAACCAAACCTGCAGGCAGGCAGCAAGCACAACCAGGGGGGCTTGGGCAGCAGTCCTGGCACTACTGCTCCACCAACACCTGCTGTCCTCCAAAAAGCTCCCTGGAGGTGGTTGTTCCTTCCCCTGTGCAAGGATGCTCTGCAACATAGGAGCTGTAGGCACCTGCATCCTCCAGCTGCATCCTGCCTCTGCATCCTCCTGCTGCATCCTCCACCACAGCTCTGTCTCCAGCAGCAGCTCCCTGAGGAGCTGACCCACTTTGGGCTGCAGGAGTGCCCAGTCCTGTCTCTGATGTTTCATCAGCTAACTCATGAAGTGCTCCTGTTCCTTGCTGCTGGAAAGCACCCAAGGGGCAGCACAGGATCGTCCTGTGTATTGAGACACCAAGAACTCAGTGGAGCAGCAGTATCTGCCCTCCAGCCCCGCTCCAAGCCACCTGCCCTGCAGACACTGGCTCTCTTGAAGCCCCTGCTGAGTCCATCACTAACTCGTCCCATCAGGGTCAGTGTTTTGGCAGCAGGGACATGCTCAGTGTGGTTCTGCTTCTGAGTAATACTCCAGATGAAGGGACACCATTGTCAGGGACACCAGACTGTGTCAAAGGGGGAACAGGCAGACAAGAGGAACTGCTGCAGAGAGAGTAGCACAGGCTATGGAGACGTTTGAGGGGCCTGGAGCACCTCTGTGCAGAGCAAAGGCTGAGAGCCTTGGGGCTGTGGAGCCTGCAGAAGAGCAGCCCTAGAGAAGATCTGATCAGTGCTCAGCAAGAGATAAAGGACCTGTGGGGTCAAGGGGATGGGGCCAGACTCTTGTCAGTGGTGCCCTGGGACAGGACAAGGGACAATGGGCACAAACTGGAACCCAGGAGGTTCCATTCGAACAGAAGGAGAACCTTATTTGGTGTGAGGGTGTTGGAGGCCTGGAGCAGGCTGTCCATAGAGGTTGTCTCCTCCTGTGGAGAGCTTCCAGACCCCCCTGGCCATTGTGCTGCTGGGCAAGCCGCTGTGTGTGCCCTGCTTTAGCAGGGGGTTGGACTGGATGATCTCCAGAGGTCCCTTCCAAGCCCTGTCTGTCACTCTATGACTGACCAGTACTCATGCTGTCTACAGGCAGCAGCACATACCAAAGCAGCCCTGATGGAGCACACCACTGAAGCAGAAGCTGTACTCACCCTCTCCAGGTCTTGCCTGAGGTGCATGAAGAGCTTCAAGCGTCGGTAGAGGACATCCTGTTCTTGCTGGGCCAAGTTGTCCACTTCATCTGTTTTTGGTGTCAGCAGCGGTTTGTTGGAATTTGCTTTCCGCTTCAGCTTCCAGTACTGGTAGACAAAATCCACCAAGGACTCACTCAAGTCAAGGTTCTCTGCCACCTCTGAGGGCTTCACAAGTTCATAGAAGTCCTCCTCCAGCTGCTGGAGCTTCTGCTTACGCAGCGTGACCTTCTCCAGGTCTCGCTGGGCTTGGTCAGGTTCTGTCCGTGCCTCCTCGGGCAGTTTGGTGGCACCAGTGCTGTGCTCAAGGCAGAAGGACTTGAACTTGACCTCGTCGTTGTCTGCCAGGATGGTTCGCATGTCCAGGTTGTGGTCGAAGGCGCAGGTGACGTGGAACGCGGTGACACAGGCGGGCATGGAGCACTGCGGGCAGAGCACAGGGCTTAGGGCACAACACAAGGGGACCACAAGTGCCTACCAAAACCCAGCGACACCCAGCTGAGTGACAGCACCTCCCATGGAGCGATGGATGCTCCACTGCCTGTACTTCACCTGGGCTGCCCACTCCCTACACACCTATGGGCTGGACAGCAGAGAGCCCAGCAGCAGAAACCCAGAGCTCAGCAGACAGCTGTGAGAGCCTTCCCACCTTCTCTGCCATGGGTTCTCATCTCCCACCTACCACAAACAGGGGCTCCCAACAATAAACACCAACAGCCACAGGGGCTAGAGGGATGCTCCAAGGCCGTTGGTGGATTCCCGACAGAGACCTTTCCGTCTGCACTTCCCCATTGCCCAGCCCCCCGCCAGCACTCCCGAGCCAACACGCCAGCCTTCGGGAGCACACTGGGCATGGCCAGCTCTAGGAGCAAAGGTTGCAGCCCACGGTAGGCAGCACTCCTGGAGCAGGAAGCTCTCCTCCTCTGGAAACTACACAGCCTCGAATCATCTCCATGCAGGAAGGAAAGACAAAGGCAACACAGCAGGTCCAGAGCAACGCAGCAGAGCCAGCGCCACGGCCAGGCTGTTGCCAGGCTTCAAGCAGACAAACTCCTTAACAACTTCCCTAACTCACCTCAGCCTTCATCTGCTCTGGACCCCAGAGGCAACAAACCTTCCCCTGGGCACTGCAAGCCAGTGCTATGCTCAGGTCCACACTGGCACCTTCTCTCCCTCTACTCATTAATTGGGTTTTAATGGCTCAGTGTCAGGTAAGCAACCAGCCCATCTCAGCTGCTCAGGACCAGTTCAACCACAGTCAGCAGGCACCTCCAGTGGGCTGTGAATGCATGCACCAGAGCTCAGTGCTTATGGAAGAACTGTTCCTGGGGTGGAGATGCAGTTGTGGCCTAAGGGGCCAGAGTCCATGATACTTCCTGGCTGTTGGTGACAAAACGCTTGGGATGCTGCAGGGTTTGACTGCAGGGTTTTACTGCAGGGTTTTACTGGGGCTTTGTGGCCCTTCAGTTCTCAAACAGAAAAAAAACTAACACCATAAATATCCTGGTGGCAGCTGAGGAGAAGAAGGTGAGTGGCTTTTTATGCTCATCCCATCAGCCCTGCACCCCTGCTCAGTCACCCAGTGTGACTCCTGACACTGCTGCTGGACATTCCCCCTTGACTTCTTGCACTTGCTGGAGATTCCGAAAGGAAGAGACTCTTGTGGCTGCCAGGGCCAAGAACAGCTGAGGCCAGCAGTGTCCAAGTCCTCCACTCCCAGGGCTCTCCAGAACCAGTAGGAAGAACTGGATGCAGCCCTGCCTTGGCCAAGCCCTGAACTGTACCAGAACAGCTCTGTGCAAGGATGTTGCCTCAACTCCTGCAGGCATCAAATGCAAGCAAATGATGGACTCCAGCCCTTGCTCACCCTGCTCAAATATGGCCAATTGCTCCTCACTTCAGCCTTCAATTCCTCACAGAATAGCTGACAGATTGCAAAAATTAGCTCCCCCTGCTCTGCTGCTGGACCCACCAGTGCTCCCCGCGCCAGCCCAGTGCACCCACCACAGCACTGGGTGCCTGCCCATGGCAGGACATAAGTCCTATCACAGCCTCCCAGGTGGCTGAAGAGCCAGCTCCCTGCTGGAGTATTTCTGGGGATGGAAGGACAGGAGGAGCCCAGGCTGACTCGTGGCATCCAGATCTACTCAGGGCAGTCTGTCGCAGTCTGGCTCTTAAAGCACGTCCTGGCTTCAGGAGTGAGCACTGCTACAAGGGGATGGGATGTCACCTGATGGAGCCATTCCTCATTTTAATGGCACTTCTGGATTCGGGGGCCTTTGCCAGCTGGAAAGCTTGCCTCTCCGGTAGCCAAGAGGGTAACAGCACTGCATGGAGCTACAGAGCTCCTGATGTACTTCCGACCTGTGCAAATGGCTTTAAACTGGAGCAGGGCAGATTCAGATGGGACGTGAGGAGTAAGTTCTTTACTACAAGGGTGGTGGAACACTTCAACAGGCTAGCTAGGGAGGTGGTGGAGGCCCTACCTCTGGAGATACCAAGGTCAGGCTTGATGGAGTTCTTATCAAACTGATCTAGTTGCAGATGTACTTCAGGGGGTTGGACTAGATGACTGTGAAAGGTCCCTTCCCACCCAAATCATTCTGTGACTCTTTGTACTACTGACATATTGCTAGCATACTCCTGCCAAACTCCTGATGTACTCATAACATACTCCTGATGTACTCCATCCTGGCTGGTTTAGGATAACAGCTAGGGGTGCCTCAAACTCCAGCATCCTTCTGTGTCCATAAACATCTCTGGCAGGGCAAAGGGACATCATTGGCTTGCTGCTGTCAGTGTTGGGGATGTGAGCTAAGAGAGCAACGTGGCAACATCCCCTCCCTCCTTCTTCTGCCACCAGAGCTAATAGCATCAGCTGTGACTCCTGCCAGGACAACATCCTGCCAGCAGCAACGACCATCCCTCCACCTCAGGAGCCAAGCAAACCGAGCGAGCTCTTCTCCGACAGATGGCAAGCAGCACCTGGCAGAAACCACGCCCAAAATGCAAACAGGAACCCATCAGGCAGTTCAGCTCAGGAGAGGGACCTGGCTGGCCATGAGCACCTGGGGACCTTGCCTGAAGGGGCCACTGAAGCCCACTGATCGACTCCAGAAGGACACTGGAGCGCAGCTCTTGGTGGGAGGCAGGGATCTGCCACGTGGAACAGAGCAGGCTGAGCTGGGTTATTGCTGCTGCTTCCTCACTGCCCAGGCCTCGTTACCAACCACCCTGCCTTATCCAGCAGCCTCGGCAGCCCGCAGCACCTCTCGCTGGAGGCTTGCAGCACATCTCGCTGATCCAGGCAAATCCATTCCCAAGTTCCAAGAGAGAGGGTGGAAACTGCACCAGGGATTGATGCAGGCTGGTAATTAGTCCTCCAACCTCTCCAACTGGGGAGAGAGAAGGATGGGTTGGCTTGCCAAGGGAACCCAAGCCAAGGTTTACCAGCTTACAGTGGTGTGGTTTGGGGCTGGAAGGGAAGGAAGCAGCTCCTCCAACAGAGCTGAGGAGAGCTCAGGAAGGAAAAATTAATTACCGGTGCTGAAGCCTGGCCAAGCCATCAGCCACCACAGCTCTGCAGCCTCACAAAAGCCACCATGTGATTCCTGGTGACCACAGATGGTCTGGATCCTGGTGGTGCTTCCCAGCTGAGCTCAGTGATTTCAGCATCACAGACATCCTTGGGGATGGGAGCTGAGGCAGAGGATTGGAGCGGGGGGCTGCACACAGGCTGCTCTGCCTCTGGTCTTACACTGCACGTTCTCAGGCACAACTGGACCACAGCTTTGGGAAACACCACTCCTGTTATCCCAGTGGATGGGGACCAGAGGCACAAGCAGCTCAAGGGGTGCAGGCAGCAGTGGGCAGCGGAGTGACAACAAACAAACGAGTGGTAGAGGACATGCTGAGGGCTTTTTGCCCAAAAAACATCCCCCAAAAAGCAAGCCAGAGAGGATGACAGCAGAAGATTGCACTCTCTGCAGATGCTGCCAGCAGCTAACAGAGAGCTGGCTTTCTGTGCTGCTCTGAAAGGCTCTGGTGAGCTCCTCCAGTCACTGTGGGAGGCAAGGAAGGAATTGGTGAGGCAGGAGCTGGGTTCAAATCAAGCATGACCAGGACTCGGCTCTGAGGCAGGCCAGCTCCTGGCACTCCCTCTTCCATCTCGGCAATGCAACTGAGAGAGCTCCTGCTGGATCCTGAGCTCACTTTGGCATCTCCTGATGTCTGACCACAAGAACCACCACGGAGCCACGACCTCCCCTGAGCAGGAGCCGGGAGGGGGCTGCATCCCTGCCCAGTGTCTGGAGCTGTGGCCACAGCACACTGCGCTGGGCTCGCAGCTCCGCACCAGAAAGGAAGGGCAGTAATTACACACCAGTAGCAAGGTCAAAGGCATGAGGAGCAGTGGGGAGCCCTTCCTCAGGCTTCCTAGGGCTTGTTTCCTTTTTGCTGGTCAAGTTTGAATGGGAAAAACATCTCAAGACACAGAAGTGCCTGTTGAAAGCAGCTCACACTTGTCTCTGCAAGTGTGGTTGAGGTGAGTGACTCCTTATGCTACAGAGCAGCCCCTGAGCATCCCCTGAGCATCCCTGTGCCCCTCTGCCAGAGTCTTCTGCTCCTCTAGCTTGCCTCCTAGACTTCTCCCATTCTGGCAAAGCCCAGTTCCAACCAGCCACTTGGAAAGCCCCCTCCTGTGAGCAAGCCCCCCTCCTCCTTCCCCAGACCTGCTCCACCTGGAGCTGCCAAGGCTTCAACAGCAAGCTGCAACTTGCCTGGTCACACACCCAAGCTGCTGACAAAGGTGCCCAGGTGACAGCTGCACAAACAGGCTCCAGAAGCACAAAGCTTTCCAAGCAGAGCTCTGCAGCACTGGTGAGTACCCAGTGTTTATTTATCTGTGGCTGAGACTGTGGATTTACCCCAGAAGCCCTTCAGCCAAGGCACTGCCTGCTTTCCTTCCCCTTCTCCCCCTTCTCTTGAAGCAAACCGTCCCAGCTGTCTGATGGTCACCTCAGCAAACGCTCCAGTGACAACCTCATGAAGAAGTCTGTGTGCTGCACTGTGAGCTGCTGGCACACGAGACAATAAAGCTCCTGTTCAGTCTCTGGTGACCTTTAGTGCACACCCAGCTAGTCCCTGGGATCTCACAGCTCCCGTGCCATGCTGGCAGTAAGAGGATGAAGCCTCAGAGATGCTGCCAAGCCTGTCTGCCTCCCTCCCTGCCCTTCTGTTCTTTGAAAGCAGCTGCCGTCATGGCACAGTGTCTCCATCTGGCAGGGTGAACAAGCAGATCCACCCAGAGCCACCGAGGAGAAGTGAGTCAGCGCTGGAGATTTAAAGCAGCATGCTGGGATTTCGCTCCAAGAGAAGAGGATTGCTTTGAAACAGCTTCCTTTCGAGCACTGAACTGAAGGTGGTGGCACAAACACAGCAGCGCCTGCAGACCTCCTCCTCTTGCCCTTCTATCAGTCAGCTATTCTGGTCCCAGAACGGTCACTGCTGTGCCAGCCATCCTGACAGGTGCAGCCCCTGGTGCTGTACAGGAGCTCATCAGTTAGGAATGGCACACATCCCAAACTTCCTTCCTATTTTTCAAAGCTATTCCATCCCTCCCTGCCTGCCAAACCTTCTTCCACATCTGGTGTGCCAAAGAAAACACCAGCAGCTGATCCTGGAGTCCATCCCCAAGGACCACCAGGACGTTACACTGTCTGAGCAGGGGAAGCAGAGGGAATGACTGGATGTGGCAAGGCTCTCCAGGATGCTGCATTTGGATGGGAGCTTCTGGTGGCCTTGAAGGAGTACCTGCCCATGACAGAGGGCTGGAATTGGATGGTCTTTAAGGTTCCTTCCAACCCAACCCATTCTATGACTCTGTTCTTCCTCCTCAGGAAGATCGAGCATGATCTAGGAAGCTCTGTCCCACTTGTGTCACAGGAAAACCCAGAGCATCCTGCTTCTGCTGTGAAATGGGGAGGCCTCACCCCTCTTTAGCACACTGCTGCTGTGGGGAGAGCAGGGAACCAGGTGTCTGCAGTGGTTTGCTTTGGCGTGGAGAAGATGTGGGACTGTCACATTTGGGAAGTACTCTGTTTCCCAAGCCAGCAGGGTAGGGAGGACTACCTAAGCCCAGAGTTTCCTGATATCCCCCCCACTGATGAAAGGCTTCCCAGCCAGCCCCCACTAGTTTCTGAAGTGCTTGGGCCACAGAGCTCAGGCACATTTTGCTTCCCTGGCAGCTGCATCCAGCCTGCTGCAGGCTCCCGATTCCAAACCCAGGCCTCGTGCAGTCCTGGCAGTTAGTGTCACTGCCACTGCATGACTGGGACGTGCAAAGGAAACTGATGGAGATTCCAAGAGCTCAGGACACGCAGTGGCTGCATACAGCATCTGCTGCTGTCTGAGGGCTGCTCCTGCTCCTGTGCCCACGCTGGCTTCAAGCAGAAACACGCCGTGGCCAGGGCACAGCCGCCCACATCTCCAGCATCTCCAGAGGCACAACCTCCCAGGCCCGGTCTCTTTGGTGCCCAGCTGCATACCTGAATGCAGGTCCCAGTGCACTCCTTGCAGAGGCTGCAGGACAGAGCCCATCTGCTGGCTGGGATATGTGAGATCTTCGTAATGGGTTCCATTTTCTCAGGACATCCAATGCTAACCTGGGCATAGAAGAGAGGAAAAGTCTTAAGTACTGGGCACCACCTGCCGTGTCCTGCAGGGGATGCTGGTGGCAGTTTGAACAAAGGATAGATTTTTAATTGACTATTTTTCAGGGTCACTTATAACTGAGGAAAACCCCCTCAAAATCAGACACAGCTCTGGATCAAAACAGGAGAACTGCATGTTGGTGTTTCCCTGGCACGAGCTCTTCCCCAGGATGTCACAGGGTACCTCAGCTGGGCACATGCAGTTAGCTTCACCCTGCCCACAGCTCTTGTGAATGCCTCCCACCTGTGTCCTCCTCTAACAGGATGCCCCTTGGCTGTTAGTCAAACACAGAGCTCTGACCTTGGTGCTGGGCTCGGCACTTGGGCCATTAATGGACACCCTGGGCTCAGACCTGGAAGGCAGGGCTGTGCCCCTCTGCCTGCCAAGAGAAGGCTGGAAAGCCTCTTACCTCAGGTATCCATAAGGCACAGCTAACATGGACCCATTTGGTCCCACTGCGGGTGGGCTTCAGCGCTCCCCCTCTCTTGGGGCACAGCAGACACTTGGGCTGCACACCGAGGGCACAGGTCCGGCACAGCCAGCTCCCGATGGGCACCTTCAGGATGCCGTAGCAGGCCTGCAGAGGTGGAGAGGATGGATCAGTGCCAGCAGCCTCCCAGACCTCCTCCCACACTCCCACCTCTTTCACTACTGCTGGCTTACTGTCTCCACAGCTGGGCACCCTGATGCAGAGCAGACACAGAGCAGCTCCATGGCCACAGAAAGCAAGGTTAGGCCCTTCCCTCCTTGCTCCCTTTCCTCCTCTCACATGGGTATTCATGCTGCACCAGTGAGAATAAAATCAGCTTTGGACCACGGGGATGGGCAGCCAGGCTGCTCCAACAGAGACCCCACGATCAGCAGCTCTGTGGTGTGGACATCTGCCTACTCTCCTGCCCACTCCCTGAACATCCACCAGAGCCATGATGACCTGGGGATGTGAGAAACGCCTGCTGGACAAAGCGTCTGAGACGGCTGAGGGCTGGAACGCCACAATCCCAGGGCAGAAAGATGGTCACACAGGTTACACACCCAACACAGCCTGGAGGGGAAGTGAAAATAACTACAGAAAGGAAGAAAGAGGAAGCCAGTGGTCACAGAAGAGTGAAATCATAGAGCTGCTCTGGAAGAGGCCTTCCAGACCACTGAATTCAACCTGTAACCCAGCACTGCCAAGGCACCACTGAACCATGGCCCTCAGCATTACAGCTACAGGGTTCTGAAGCCCCTCCAAGGATGGGGACTCCACCACTGCCCTGGGTGGCCTGGGCCAGGCCTTGACAACCCTTCTGGGGAGGAAACGGCTCCTAATGCCCAACCTGAACCTCCCCTGGTGCAAACTGAGGCAGTTTCCTCTCATTCTATCATTTGTTCCCAGGCAGCAGAGCCCAAACCCCACCTGGCTCCAGCCTCCTTTCAGGGAGCTGCAGAGAGCAATGAGGTCTCCCTCAGCCTCCTCTTCTCCAGAATGAACATCCTCAGGTCCCTTAGCTGCTCCTCACCAGCCCTGTTCTCCAGACCCTTCCCCAGCTTCACTGCTTGTCTGGACTGCCCCTCAGAGTGCTTCTTGGGGTGAGAAGGAAAACAAGGCAGAAGGGAGGAACGGCAGGGGTGAATAAAAGTAAAGGAGGCAGGGACAAGTCTGTGGCCCAGAGAGTGAGGACTAAAGGCGGTGGAGCTCCCTGGGCTGCTGTGGCAGCAGGATGCAGGGAAGCCAAAGTACTTCATAAATATTTCTGTTCTGCACTCAGGGCAGCAGCAGCTGATGGAACCTTATCACACAGTGCTGAGCCTTATCACACAGTGCTGCTGATAAAAGGCTTTCCTCTGCAGCCACAGCTCAGACTGTGTTCGACAGCTGGTGCTAAAGCCAGACACTTTCTAACTGGCAGCTCTTTGATAACCTGCTATTAAAGGGTTGGCAGAGTGGCAAACCAATGCCTTGGGCACTAAGGTGGAGCTGTGCCACTGCTTTCACCAAACTGACGTCATCAACTCCTAAGCTGGCTGCTCTGACCCCTCAGAAGGCAACTGGGCAGTCCCAATGAGACCCCCAGTGCCAGGGCTGTAAATTGAGCCCAGACATTGTCAGCTCTCCTCCTTGAAGTTTACCCCCAGGGAACAGCTTTTCATGCTGCTGCTGCAGGTCACTGCCACCAAGCGTGACAGTGCTGGAAAGGGAGCAGGGGCAGAAGGGACAGGTAGAGATGTGTGAGCATGGGAAAGCTGTAACCTCACTCGCTAGGAGCAGACTTCATAACACAGCTTTAGGTGGCCCCAAAGCACAAATTGAGTCCGACAGTGACTTCCATGAGGAAAAAGACACTTTGCGAACAGACTGCGGGGATAGTAAGGAGTTAAGGCAACGTTAGTGCTGCGAGGCTGCCCGAGCCAGAGACTGAACTGTCTCTCAGCACCTCCAGCCTGACAGGTAAATCATTTCTGGAACAGTTCTACAAATGATGAGGCTGAGCACCAGGCAGGAATCGGCCTAGCATTCACCACCAGGAGAATAAACAGGCAGGCTGAGCCCAGAACTCGTGGGAGAACAGGAATTGTGAGCAGTGCAACACCTCTAGCAGAGTCCTGCCTCCAGTTCGTTATTTCTAGCGGTTTCAGAGCAGCTGAAGGTGTAACTCTGTTGCTGGGGGCAAACACCACAGAGCCTCTGTCCCAGCCATGGAGTAGCTCTGCAAGTGGGGGTGGTTTAGACACAGTGCCCCAGCCCAGGAGCAGCTCTGAGCAGCAGCAGAGCAGCTATTTTCATTGCTGTGCCTGTCACCAGGAAGGAGACATCAAAAAGGGAGGATGCTGAGCCACAGATAAACTTGGTGTGGTTCATGTAAGAGGGGAGAGCTTGGCTGTGTCCCCACAGCAGGGGATGGGAATTTGATCACGACGGGACCACAATGCAGTGTCTGGAAGCTGGGGACAGATCATTCCCCTGCTAAGCAGAAGCAGAGTGCTGAGCCACAGGGGTTTAGCAGCAGGGGGACAACTGCTCCTCGCTGCGCAAGGAGCTCTGCCTGTGCTTTCCCAGAGCCACGCTTCACAGCAAGCCAGTAGCAGAAGCCCCATGTGATGCAGACCATCCCTTCCAGCACCACAACCCATCCCCGTGCGGCTGAGCACAGCCCTGCTCTGCCCCATCCTGCTGGGATGCCGGAGGATGAGGCATGGCTCCAGCCATGCCCCACAGGGCCACAGCCCCCTCCCCCCAAAAAAATGTCATATACACAAAGCCCATGGCACTGGCACCCAGCTGCCTCCAGGAAAGCAGGGTCCTCAGCAGGGTGGGCATGTGGGGCATGGGGTAGGTTAGGTAAGAAATGATGCCACATAACACTGTGCATGGTGGCTCCAGACCTTGGGGCTTAGGGCATAAATCAGGGCAGAGATTAAACCACAGGCAGCTTATGAGCTGGCATTGGGCCCAGGGCTGGACTCTGCTCCCTGAAAACAAGGGAAAATCTCCCTCTGCTCTCAGCAGCCTTGAAATCCAGCCCACCACATCCCCTCCTTAGGCCAGGTGATCCTTGAGGTCCCTTCCAACCTGGCATTGTGTTCTGCTCCCAGCACTAAAAGCAGAGCACAGTGGGGGTCAGCATGTCCCCCTGGCAGCCCTGGGCACACTGGCTGCCTTCCCCTGGGCTCCTGCCCCTGGCACCTGTCAGCTGTCATCCTGACACTGCCATTGGGGCTTGCTCAAAAAAGAGAACGCAAGTCGCAGAGGGAAAAAGCCCAGTGCCAGCCTGAGCGGTGCTGGTGTTCTGTGGAGTCTGATTCACTGCTGGAAAGCATTCCCGCCCCCACCTCCAGCTATAGATATCTCCAGAGCCTTCCCACCTCCAGGAAAAGCTGCCCAGAGATGAGCAAATGGCTCTCTGCAGAGGGGAAACACCAAACCCTTCACACAGAGGCAGAGGCCCAGGAGCTGCCACCACTGTCCTGGCACCACACACTGCTTCCCCTCTGAGCACCGACCAGCAAAGCCTCCCTGGACCCCTGCTGCACCCAGGAGAGCCTCCAACAGCTGCTTGCTCCCTGGCAAGCCTTTCCCAAGCACAGGAACCCAGAGACCCGCTGCGAGGTCCCTCTAAAATAGAACTGCTCCCTCCAGACAGCAAGGGGAAACAAAACCCTGCCCCGCTCAGCAGGGAAGCTTGGAGAAACCCTGGGAGGTAAGACAGAGCTATTGCAAGGTCCTGCTGCCGCCACTGCAATGCGGTGGAGGACAGCAGAGGTCCAAGCCAGGTCAGGGAGGGTGAAGTGAGTGCAGACCTGCATCTCCGCATTGCTCCCAGCCCACCAGGGAGCTCCACACGTGGTGCTGGTCATCCCTGGGTGCCCACTGCATTCAACAAGGAAAAATGGGGCAGAGAAAGCAGAGTAAGGACAGGAAGGGAGGAGGAACTACAAAATAGAATTAGCAGGGAGCAGACAGTAAGAGGAGGGGGCAAAGCAAGCTCAGGGGAAGTGGTTTTCTATCTCTGACTGTGCAGGGAGACCTTCCTGTGGCCTTTCAGCACTCAAGGAGAGCTAAATGTGAGACTGGGGACAGAGCTCTCAGCAGGGCCTGCTGTGACAACACAAAGGCTGATGGTTTAAACTAAAAGAAGGAGACTCAGGCTGGAGAGGAGGAAGAAATCTTTTGCCCTGAGAGTGATAAGACCCTGGCCCAGGTTGCTCAGACGTGGGAGAAGCCCAGCCCTGGACCAAACAACCAGGTGAGGCTGTCTGGGGCTCCAGGCAACCTGCTCCACTTGCAGCTGTCCCTCCTGAGTGCAGGGGTTTGGGCTGGGTGAGCTTTGAAGGTCCCTTCAACCCAAACCGTTCCAGGATCGATTCTGTGCCCCTGTTCTATTTCTGGTAGGGATAAAAAGCCAGCAAAGCACCAGCTAGGCCAGACCCCACCTGCCACCTTCACCCCACTACACAGGCACTGGGAACCCACCTCAGCTTCACCAGGGCTCTACAGCAGCTCAGGGCAGCTGCATGGCAGGGGGGGTAGAAGCCAGAGGGGCTGGAGGAGTGTGGTGCGCCCACAGGCCGAGGCTGGCACTCTCCCCGGGCACGGGGGCTCACCTGGTGCACGCAGACGTTGCACTTGTCGCAGAAGACCATCTCGTTGCCGTCCTCGCCCTCGGGCGAGCGGCACACGTCGCACACCACGTCCTCGTCGTACTCGATGCCCAGCCCCTCCTCCGTCTCAATGGCCATGGTCATGTTCTCGTGGCACATGGTCTCCAGCTCCTCCAGCACTCGCTCCAGCGTGACCTCGTCCAGCTCGGGCTTCTCTGCAGGGCAGAAGGCAGAGGAGGACACCGGTGAGGCTGCAGCGTGGAGCTGCCCTGCCCCTGCAAAGCTCTGCCCGGGCTGGGGCCTTCAGACGGCGGCTGCAAGGGCAGGCAGAGCAGGGCTGCCTGTGGCTGGGGCCGCAGCTGGTGTGTCACAGACGGCAGCACAGCTTTGCTGCAGCCTGCCGGGAAGGGACCCTTCCAGCTGGAGCCAGCCGGGCACTAACTCCGATGGCTCGCAGGAGAAAAGTGCTGCAGGGCTCCCACAAGCCCTGGCCAGCAAAGCCAACTGAAAACTGACCCCCTGAAGGCCGGTTAAAGGCAACTGCAAAACTGAAGGCAAAGACTGAAGCTAAGAACAAATCAGGGGTTTCCTCCTGGTTGGTTTTAGTGGCACCTGAAGGTCAGGCTTTGATGGGCTCAGCTCTGCTGTGCTGTCTTTTATTCTCGCCAGAAGAGGACCTTTAGTGGAATGAAGTGGCAGTGGTGCCTTACCAGAGGTTCCTCTGGGGTGACAACCAGGAAAGCAAGGCCAATAACCAGGAAAGGCTCCTCCAGGGCAGTCATTTCCAGCAGCAAGGTGCCCAGGCACCATCACAGGGGCATGCTGCTGCCAGAAGCTTGGCAGCACTAAGACAGTGCAAGGCTGAACACTGTTCTCAGAAGTGCTGCCTCTCACTCACACACAAAGATCCTGGTGCCACAAATGCAACCTGAGCTGACTCCAGGTAAGTCAAAAAGGAGAAAAGATCTGGTGGCAGCAGGAGTGAGGGCAGAGTTCAGTCCTCCCTGCACCCTGTCGCTAGTTCACAACCTAGGAGAGCACAGAGATGGGGATGGAGATACCAGCAGGATGCAATACAAAACTTTTGACCTTTGCATGTCATTTGCATGCATTCTCCATGCCCACGGCCAGGACACGGCTGCCAGCAGCAGCCAGCAGAGCAGCCTGGCCCCTGCCAGCTGAGCAGCCCGGCCCTGCTGCTGCCCACCCTCCTCGTTGCAAGGACACAGGAGAAAATGCAGGAGGAAGACAGGCTTGAGGAGTGAAGGGCTCAGCGAGAAATCTGCCGTGCTGGGCACCTCTGAAGCCACGTGTGATGTCCCTGCCCTGGGTCAAGCAGAGGCTGCACCCACCCTCCTCCAATCACACAGACAGGGTCTGGAAGATTATCGAGTCCAAACCTCCTGCCAGAGCAGAGCCACTCACAGTAGGTTCCACAGGATGGCATCCAGGTGGGTTTGGAATGATGGAGACTCCACTACCTGCTCCAAGGCTCCAGCACCCTCATGTTCAGCTGGACTCCTGATGTTCGAGACTGTGCCCACTGCCCCTTCTCCCATCACTGGGCACTGCTGAAGAAAGCCTGGCCCCATCCTGCCGACACCCATCCCTTCTGTATTTACCAGCACTGATAGGATTCCCCCCAGTCTTCTCTCCCAGCTAAAAAGCCCCAAGTCCTTCAGCCTCTCCTCACGAGACGAAGGCCATGGAGTGGTTGGCAACCTGCCAAGGGGGAGAGCAGCCTGCAGGTGAGCTTGGCGAGCAGGGGCACCATTGTCTGCCCTCCTCAGCTCTCCCCCAGCCATTCGCACTGGCATGGCTCCCCTTGGCTCGACGAGTCTCTGCAAACATCTAGCCTGGCACTTTACACATCTGTGTCGAGTCGGAGATGCCATATGAGACAGACAACACTGCTCCCTAGCACATCCCTTCAAGCACTCAGGCTGCTGTGCTGCCACATGCCCAGGAACGTGGCAGGACCTGTCCTGCTATGGAGCAGCCCCAGTGATGGGTGCAGGAGCTCTGCAGAGCTGGCACAGCCTTCCCAGGGGCTGCTGGAGACCAGCCATGGGAAGCATCCTGCACTGGCATGGTGGCACAGCCAGCCCCATGCACTGACGCTGTGTTTTGGCATCCTGTGGACTGGATGCAACAGGGTACGAAGTGGGATACAGACAAGGCCAGAGCATTGGCAACCCCCAGCATCGACCCACGCTGTGGGTGAAGGGCTGGAGAGCAGCCGGGTGGAGAAGGACTTGGGGGTGCTGGACATGAGCTGGTACCAAGTGCTGCCAGCCCAGAGCCAGCCTGTACTGGGCTGGTCCCCAGCAGTGTGGGCAGCAGGGGCAGGGAGGGGATTCTGCCCCTCTGCTGTGCTCTGCTCAGACTCCCCGCAGTGCTGGGGCAGCTCCGGAGCCCTCAGCACAGACAGGGACCTGCTAGAGCAGGGCCAGAGGAGGCCACAGCAGTGCTGGCAGGGCTGGAAGGGCTCTGCTGTGAGGCCACGCGTTGGGGGTGCTCAGCCTGGAGAGGAGAAGGCTCCAGGAGACCTGGTGGCCTGGCAGTGCTTAAAGGGACTGATTAGAAAGCTGGGGACAGAGTTTTGATCAGGGCCTGCTGTGACAGGACCAGGGCTGATGGTCTGAACTTTAAGAGGCAGATCCAGAATGGAGAGAAGGGAGAAATCTTTTACCCTGAGGCTGAGGAGAGTCTGGTCCAGATTGCCCAGAGAGGTGGTAAAGCATCATGCCTGGCACCATTGAAGGTCAGGTTGTTTGGGGCTCTGAGCAGCCTGCTCCAGTTGCAGCTGCCCCTGCTGAGTGCAGGGGGTTGGAGTGGATGAGCTGCCAAGTTGCAGCTGCTCTGTGCAGAGCCACAGGCCACGGCTCTATGGAAGCATTAAACAAGCCCATCAGGAATTCACTGCTCAGGGTTTCAGCTTCACAGGCACTGAAGTGTCAGCCTGCAGTCACTCCCTTTCTCCCAGAACTTCAGGCTCTGTACTCTCTGGGCATCGACATGGTCACCAAACTGTTCCTGGTGCTTTTCCCCACAGCCTGTGCTCAGGGCAGAGAGCAGGCAGCAGCCAGCAGCTGGAGGCAGCACGGTGAAGGAAAGGGAGGGAGGTTTCCACAGGAACCACGACCTGACCCCGTGGGGTGAGGCTTGCACTGACATCACCATTCCCAGGTCACCTGCTCCCATGCCATCACCTGCATTTTCCATCCACAGCCATGCCCTGGCAGCACCAGCCTGAGGAGAAGCTGCCCAGGGGCCCACGGAGCTCTGCTGCTGAAGCCAGAGCAGCCTCTCAGGCAGGTGTCCTTCCCAGCCCCGTGCCAGGTGCCTGTCAGACCACACAGACCTCCGCGCTGGCTGCAGTCACAGCAGCAGCTTGCCCCCCTGGCAGCCTCCGGAGCTCAGGGACTGAGGCTAGCGCTGGCTGGGACACAGGGATCCAGCGCTTACGAAACCTAAACACGGGGCCTGGGGGGAGCAGCTTCTGATCTCCATTTGTGCTCCATTTACCTCCTTCTGCATCATCTGGAGCTTGTGCTACTCAACCCCGTTCACAAACTGTCACATTTCTGGCCGGGAGCACAGGAGCTGTGCTGGCTGCGGCCAGCCGAAGGGCACAACAGAAACCCCTGGGAAGCACACCCTGCGGCCACGCACCAGCGGCACCCCTGCTGTCCCCGGGAAAGGAGCACTGCTCTTGGCCACAACGAATACATCAAGCCCAGGAAGTGACTCACAACTGCGATGATCAGCAGCACCATGGAGCACACCTGCTGACCAAGAGGAAGCTATGCCAAGGTCTTGCAGGGAAGGATGGGCGGCGGGGGCTTTCTGCAGCCTCCGTAGAGAAGGGCATGGCACCACAGAACCCCAGTGTGGTGGGAGTCAGGAGGGACTGCTGGAGATCACCCGGCCCAACCCTGCTGCCAAAGCAGGGGCACTTACAGCAGCCTGCCCAGCATCACCCACGATGTTCTACAGGAGCACATCTGCCTCCAGGAGGAAATCCATGTAAGATCTGCAACTTCAATCCAAGCTTTGCTCCCAGCTGAAACTCTTCCCTCTGTCTCTACCCTTGGGCTCTGCCACAATCCCTGCAGCTCCACTGTCACCCAGCATCCCTGCTATCCCCAGAGGGTCCCAACCCCATGCACCCCAGACCTCACAGCATCTGCCCACACAGCACCTGAGACTCCAAACCCCAACCATCCCAATCCAGGAGCTGGGATTGCTGGGCTGGCCCCAGAGCCGCAGCAGGGGGTCTGGAAGCACCACCAGTCACTTTCCTTTACCCAGCGCTGCTCTCCCTGGCAATCGTTTCTGGAATACCCTCACTGATGTGGCTCCGAGGAGCAATCTTCCTCTGCTGAACCAATTCAGCCACTGCCAGAGCCGACTCACTGCACCAGGAGGAGGCAAAGAGCTGGGGAGCCACCTTGCACCAAACAGCCCTCTGTGACCAGACAGTGCTCTACTGAAGTCAGCTGACTGGAGCAACAAAATCCTTGGCCCTGTGAAGGACACCTGGAGGTGGAACAGTTCTGGACAAAGTCCTCAGCATCGCAGGCTGTGCCAGCAGCTCAGCTCTAAACCTCAGGGCCTGCTTTGAGTACAAACACAAATCAACGAGCAAAGCGAGTGGGGTTTTAACTACGAAGGGAAGCATGACTGAGGGGATGCAGCCTCTTGGTGCCTGAAAACTGAGTGTGGCAGGGCACCAGCTCCATGATGGGATGGAGGTATTCACACCTCTCACGGACACCACGAGCTCCTGAGAGCTCATGTCAGCTCTCTGTCCCTCCAGCTCTTGGTGAACCACTTTGAACCTGCCTCCTTGGGCCTCCACCCTTGCAAGGCTCTAGGGCCAGGAGGATGGAGACTCCCTCTGCACAAGCACTCCCATGGAAAAGACAAGGGGTGATGTGCACGAGTCGCTGCTGGGGACGTTGCCATCGCACTCCAGAAGAAAAGGTTTCCCCATGAGAGCAGCTGGAGGCTGCAGTCCCCTCCCAAGGGAAGCAGTGGAGTCCCCTGCACTGGGCAGTCTGAAGACTCAGCCTGGCAGGGTGCTGGGCCAGCTCGTTTCAGTGACACCATCACCTGGCAAGGCTGCAGCAGGTGCTCCTCGGAGTCCCTTCCAAGCAGGCATTCTGCTATTCCATGAGAGTGAAAGCAACCCAAAGATAAGAAGCAGGAGCTAGATGCTAGACCTGAGTTTAGTCACTGCTGGGCACAGCAAGACTGTGGACATCTCATTCCTGAGAGGGTCCAAGGACAGGTCAAATGGAGCTCTGAGCAACCTGATCTAACAGAAGGTTTACCCATCCATGGCAAGAAAACAGGTGACCTTCAAGGACCCTTCCAACCAAACTATTCTGTGATTCTGTGATTTGCCTCTGAATAGTCTGGGAGCTGCCACATGTTCCAGGCAGCCATGGGGACACCAGCCACCCCTGCTCCAGGCCAGGTGCCCCCTGGCTATCCTGAGCCCTCTCCCAAGCACCCTTTGCAAAGGTCATGGAGATGATGGTCAACCACCCAAACACCACATCAGACCACCTGGTACTCACCCAGCCACCTCCAACCTATCAACTGCAGGCACAGAAGGCTTGGGAGATGCAGGAACTGCACCTTAACCCTTCACCAAAGCCCTGCACAGACAGAGCCTTACGGTGAGGCACGACCAGGAAAACCAGCAGCCACGGAGACTGCAGCCTGAGCCCCCCACTGCAACCTCCAGATCTTCTGCTGCCAGCACAAGCCTGCTGAAGCACTTCAAAGGATTAGAGGAACCAATTATCACCCTTTCTGCCACCCACCAACAGCAATTACTGCTCACATTCAAGGTGATGACAAAACGTTTCAGAAGCCACTTTCTGAGGAGCTCTCTGTCTCTCTCCAGCCATGCTCAGCACTGTGCAGCTGTCCTGCAGAGCTCCTATGAAAGTCTCCTTGCTCCACCCAGCAGCAGAACTCTGGTGCTGGAAACTACCAGAATTACTGGCAGAAACTGATGAACACAGCAGAAGGAGATCAAAACTGACTGGGCTGAATTAAAAAGAGGTAAAGTGCCTACAGCTTCTCCTGCTGAGTTCCAGCCCTGCTCATCTGCAGATCAACAGAACTTCCCTGCAAAATCTGCTCCTATAAGGAGTTAAAGAAGCTTCAGTGTCCCTTCCACAGGCTCACAGTATTCTCAGCCTGCCAACAACTTAAGGAACTGGCACCTGAAGTATCTCTGATTGCCTTGCTTAAAGGTGAAGGCTACTTTCACACAGAATTAACCTGCATTACTTAACCCTGAACTCTTCTTCTTCTTCTTCTTCTTGGGCCCCCCACTACGTGGACTGAGGTGCTGGAGCAGGTCCAGAAAGTGGCAAAGGAGTGGTGAAGGGCCTAGAGAACAAGTCTCATGAAGACAGGCTGAGGGAGCTGGGGCTGTTCAGCCTAGAGAACAGGAGGCTGAGGGAGACATCACTGCTCTCTACAGCTCCCTGAAAGGAGACTGGAGCCAGGTGGGGTTTGGTCTCTTCTCCCAAGTAACAAGGACAGGACAAGAGTAAATGGCCTCAGGTTGTGCCAGGAGAGATTTAGTCTGGATATTAGAAGAATTTCTTCCCCAAAAGGGTTGTCAAGCCCTGGCTCAGTCTGTGCAGGGCAGCAGTGGAGTCGCCGTGGCAGAAGGATTTCAAAGCCCTGCAGCTGTGATGTGAGGGCCATGGTTTAGTGGCAAGCTGGCAGTGCTGGGTTAGCAGCTGGGCTGGGTGACCTTAAGGGTCTCTTCCAACCTAAACGATTCCCTGGGTCAGTGACTCCAAGCACTCTGCTGTGCTGCTCAGAGACCTGTCTGCTCACAGGGTGAGATCTGCCCTCACATAAAACTGGGCTACGGACCCCTCCACGAGGAACCCATCTGCAATCACAAGTGTAGCACCTGCCTCATGTCCTCTTCCCACCAATATCAACAACGTTCATGAAGCTGGGAACAGCCCTGAAGCTGCTCCCAAGCCACTCCTGCCATGGCTCGGTGCCTCTGCTCGGTGCCTCTGCTCAGTGCGGCTCCAGCAGACAGCAGACATGTGCTGTCTGCCCAGGCACCCAAGTGCTGTTGGAATGCTGCCTGCAGGCTGCTCACAGGTTCTGCTCACAGGTTCTGCTGTGGGCTGCAGCACAGACCTTAGAGAACAGCTCCAGGCCAGCAGGAATCCTTCAAAACGAGGCAAAAAAAGATCAACTCCAAACAAACAGCCCCAGAATCTGAAATGCACAAAGTTCTCAGAAGTGACGAGCAGCAGGGAGGGGGAGGCTGTGTGGAAGGGACACTGCTCCAGCAGGGCCCTGATGGCTATGGAGAGACACTCCAAAGGGAGATGATAAAGCTGTTCCTGGAGGAACAGGTAACCATGAGCCAGCAATGTGTCCTCGTGGCCAAGAATGCCAAAGGTCTCCTGGAGTGTACTAAGAGTGAGGCCAGTGGCTCAAGGGAGGTTCTACCCACCTCTGACCTGCCCTAGTGAGGCCATATCTGGAGTACTGGATTCAGTTCTGGGCTCCCCAGGTCAAGAGAGACAGGAAACTGCTGGAGAGAGTCCAGTGCAGGCTGCAAAGCTGCTGAGAGGCTTGGGGCAGCTCAGTGAGGAGCAAAGGCTGAGAGCCCTGAGGCTGTGGAGCCTGGGGAAGAGCAGCCCCAAAGGGAATCTAATCAGTGCTCAGCAAGAGCTAAAGGGCCTGTAGGGGGCAAGAGGCTGGGGCCAGGCTCTTGTCTGTGGTGCCTGGTGACAGGACAAGGGGCAATGGGCACACACTGGGATCCAGGAGGTTCCACGTAAAATTAAGGTGAATCTTGTTTGGTGTGAGGGTGCTGGAGGCCTGGAGCAGGCTGTCCAGAGAGGCTATGGAGTCTCCTGCTCTGGAGAGCTTCCAAACCCACCTGGCCATTGTGCTCGTGTGAAAGCTGCTGTCAGTGCCCTGCTGGAGCAGGGGGTGGGACTGGATGATCTCTAGAGGCCCCTTCCAACCCCCACCATGCTGGGGCTCTGTGATCCCTCTGTAAGGGCAGACTCTGTACATCCCTCAGTCAGTTGCGGCCGAAGAGCAGAGGCTGGCAGTCCCTGGCTCTCTTGCTCTGGGGGGCAGTGGTCCCTATCCTACGTCTTCTTCTGGGCAGCTGCAGCAGCAGGGCATGGAGCTGTGTCTCTGCCACGGCAGCATGGTAGGGACTGTGCCCGAAGTTGCTAAAATAATAGAAGAGATTCAAATGACAGACATTGGGGTGGTCCTGCACACAGAAAGAGCCTGGCCGTGGTGATGGCACCCGTGGGTGTGTGGGTGGCAGCTGCATGGAGACAGTGTCTGCTTGCGGTGTGCCAGTCTTGGGGGAAGAAGGGCTCCCTAAGTCCCCAAAGGATGTGGTGGGATGGGAGTGGCCTCAACCAAGGCCTCCAGAAGCTGCCTGGGAGGCAGCAGCTGCTGTCCCAGGCACACATCTCACAGCAGCCTGCGCTGAGCACCTCCTGCTGGGCAGTGTACTCCAGCTGCCCCTGCACAGCCTCCCCTCTGCCTGGGGGGCACGACCTCACCAGCACAGACACACCTCGGCTCCGCGCCGAGGAGCCCCCCAGCGTCTACAGCCATCCTGTGACCTCTGCATGTTGCTGCCACACAGAAGCAGGAACACCTCCAGCTCCCAAGATAGAAAGCTGTGGTGGGCATATGCCAGCAGCAGGCACCATATGGATCGAGTCAAGGGAACGCTTGGATCCTGCAGCTTAGCATCAGCATAGCTGATTCCTGCAACATCTCCAGCAGTCTCTGGAGGATCTGGGGTATGTTTATGAGGTGTCCATCATCACAAAGGCATCGTTCAGCTTTGGGCTTTGAAGTCTCTCTAGCCTGGCTCTTACAAGAGCTCTGGACTTAGCAGAGATCACAAAAGCCAGCACAAAATGTTAGTCCAGGAAGAAGCCTCCTCTCCCAAGGGAAACCTGCCTGCTGTCCACGGCACAGGCACAAGCCTGCCTCAGGCTTTCATCCAGTCTCCTCCAGAGCCACTTTTTTTCTACCATCTCACATCACAGCAGGGGCAAATAAAACACTCAGGCCTGCTTAAATACTGATCCCATCTCTTCTCACAGCACATCTCTACTGCCACAGCTACTGAGGCACCTTACTGTGGGGCTTCAAAACTATTTAAAGCTGCTTTCTGTGTAAAGCTTTTGCTTTTCCAAGTGTTTCCATCTAATTGGGAGAGCACAGGGAGCTGGAGCTATCTGGAGGTTGATCTGATCTGGGTGATAAAATTCCATCCCTAAGGTGACCTAAAAAGGACTGGAAAAGGCAGGAGCTGTGTGCGACACAAAGCCAGCAAGATGACTTCATAGGTGTTTTCCAGCTCTCCTCCCCATGGCTCCTGCAGAGCCAGTCAGGGGCCAGGCTCCTGCTCTGTCACTGAATATTTTGAGAATGACACACTGTGCCTCTGCATTGCCCAGGGACAACTGCTCAGCCAAGCACCCAGGAGCAATTTCAACGTCTGCCTGTTTCTTGAGCCTGGGAGATAACTGCTGACTTCTCTGAGCAGGAGAGGCTGCAGTCCCCCAGTGAAGTCATGTTAATGATCTCAGAGATTAGCAGGGCTGCTCTGGAAATCTCAGCTTGTCATTACTGTCAAGGGCTTCCGGGAGACAGCTATTTATGGGCTCCTGCAGCCAGGCAGGCAGCCACCCTCTGTACTGGGTGCTGAAGGGCACCCAAATTCTGCCCCTGCTGCTCCTGGCTCCTCCTATATGAAAAGCAGAGGAAGCAGAGCCTCTGCTCCAGCACAGCCCGGGAAGTGAGCAGTGATGGATTTGCTGCAACAGTACTGTAAGCTCCCAAACCCATCACTTCCACAGGCACAAAATGCATCCTGCCAATGGAAACTCACTGCCAAGCAGCCCTGCTGCCCTCAGCCCAGAGCCAGCCATGGCTGGTGTGGGTGATGTGATCATGGTCCTCCACAGACAGGAGCTCCAGGGCTCATCTCATTCCCTACCTGGCAGATCCCCATCCCTCGGGATGGGTTATTAATCCATGCCACACATTCTCCCTTCCAAGTCCTTGGGAAAAGCTGCAGGAGTTCTTGCACTGCTGCAGAACTTGGGAGGGCTGAGGGTGGGGTGAGGGACCAGAAGGCTTCAGGCTGGAGCCATATCCACAGTGGATTTCCCATGCCCAAAACTACCTTTCAAAGCCACTCTCTCCTCATCATCTTTAAGGCTCAGGCAGCAATTGCAGAGCTCCCCCGGGAAAGGAGAAGGACCAGCAGCACTACTCACCCATCTCCTTCAGCTCCATATTAACCAGTTCCAACCAGCAGGCATCGAGCTCATCCAGGTCGTAGCGGCTCATGCCCTGCAGGTAAGTCCTGGTCGCCTCTGAGCTCTCCGAGCCAGGCAGGCTGGCTGGTGACAGCTGTGCAGGTGAGGGCTCCAGCTGGGGTATGATCCTGCAAGGAAAGCAGGGCAGACTGAGACGAGCTACGCTCACGGCCCGCACCCTGCCATGCCATGCAGGCAGGGGCACTGTGAGTGAAAGCAGGCCCAGCAAAACCAGAGGGGGTTTTTGTGCACTCCCTTTGCCCCTGTGCCTTGGACATCCGTGAGGACCACACCTTGGACACAAGCACTGTCCCAGGGAGTGCTGCTCTGGGCACTGCCTGTGCTGGTTTGCACTGGGATGTCCAAACAGGCAGGTTTTCAGAGCGCACTGAGCATAGCCTGGCTGTCTGCTCCCCTGCCCGGGACCTCAGACCCAGGGGCTGAGCTCTTCTCGGCTTCAGAGTCCCAGCACGGGCAGCAAGCAGGCAGTGGCTGTCACTCCTCTGCCACAGCGAGCAGGGGGCAAGCTGGCAGCAGCCCGTGGTGCCAGCTGATGGCAGCCTGTGGTGCCAGCTGACAGCTCTGTGAGGCCAGAGCTGCAGCTCACTGCAGGGTTTGCACAGTTCCTGCCCCCTCTCCAAAATGCCACCTCCCTGCAGGAACATCAACAGAGAAGACACTGCAAAAACCAAACCAGCAAACAGTAACCCACTGCAGCACTTTGCCTCCCTCCTGGCAGCAAAGGACCCAGCACCTGTGCCTGCCTTCTGTCCTGACGTGTAAGCTAACGCCAGAGCATGGAGGGCCTCGCGCTCTGTGAGGTGTCTGGGGCAAACCCACCATGTCCCTCATGTCACCAGCTGAGACGTGGGTAGCAGATGCCCCAAGGTCTCCAAGTGCTGAGAGATCTGTATGGAGCTGCCCCAGGGAACAGGACCTTCCCTGCCCAAGGTCAGGAAGGAAATCCATGGCAGGGCAGGAAAATGAACCTGGAGTCTCTCCAGACCCAGACACACAGCTTAATTGCTGCCCTTGGCAGTCACTCCCAGAGCCACCAGTGGGAGAAGCAATAATGTGATTGCTCCAAGAGGGAAACATCAGCAAAGGGCTTCTTTTGGCCTCTTCTGTCTTACTTTCCCCACCAGTAAACTTAAAACAAAGATGTGTTCCAGTGTCCAGAGGACAGGTTTGAACTTCACTTCAGGGTCTGAAAGCAACCCCATGAACAGAGAGTTCTCAGTCTCCAGCCTTTAAAATGAGCTTGCTGCAATTTGGGCCAGGGCTTGGGCTTTAGCCTTGTCTGTATGTAATGCACTGAAGTCAGGCATGCTCCGGCCAGGCTTCAGGACTCTAAGCAGCACCAAACCCTGAGGCCCAGCAGTTGCTGGTACAACACACACTGAGCCACTGAACCAGAACCCTTACACTCACTAAACACCCTTCAGGTCATCAGGTACAACTGCCAACACAGCACCATGCCCAAACCCACACCCCAAAGCACCAGAATACCTCCAGGGATGGCGATGCCACCACCCCCCTGGGCAGCCTGTTCCAATGCCTGACCACCCTTGCAGTAGAGAAAGATTTACTGACATCCAACCTAAACCTTCCCTGGTGCAACTTGAGGCCATTTCTGCTTGCCCTGTCGCTAGTTACTTGAGAGAAGAGGCTGATCCTCACAGCAGCCTCCTTTCAGGGAGTTGCAGAGAGCAATGAGGTCTCCCCCCGGGCCTCTCTGCTCCAGACTAGACAACTCCAGTTCCTCCAGCTGCTCCTCATAAGCCTTGCTCTTCAGATCGTTTAGCACCTGCACCCAGGAATGACTGAACTTCTTCCCAGAGCCCAGGTCCACCCTGGAATTGGTGTTTGCTGATGATGTGCCACCACCAGGACACTGTGGCTCTCCCTGTGCCACCATCTCAAGGCCTCACACAGGCAAAGCCCTTGCCAAGTGCTGCAGCAGGTACAGGAGCTGCTGGGCTGCAGGAGCAGTCACTGCACAGAAGCTGCCAGGAGCAGTCACTCCTCCATTTACCCAGCCAAGCAGAGACAGGCATTGAAAAAGCCCTAAAATCTCCCTCTCTCAAGAGCTCATTTAAACAAAGGGCTGAAAATTGGGATCAGCCTGAAAAGCACAACAAACCTGAGGCCATTAGTCTGAAAGTAGGTCTCAAGGCACTTGAGGAAAAGGAGTAAGTGGACCCCAACACTCTCGAGAAGCACATCACTCCCTGGAGAAGAGGATGTGGCAATAAAACACACTCAGCACATTCCCACGGTGAATCATCTCTGCAGGCTGAGGGCTGCAGGCACCTCCCCGCCTGCTGCCCCTTCGCCCAGGCACCAATAACTCAGCCTGGGCAACCTCTCTCCTGGAAAGGCTGTTTGGTTACGCCTGCTTCAGGCAGGCCTCCTCCCCTGAGCTCTGCTCCAAGCTGGTCTAGTCCAGGGGCCATAAGTAAATCAGCTCAGGACAGGCAATGGGAAGGGAACTCTGCCAGCAGCCTCCTGCAGCCAGCTCTGCTCGTGGGGGACTTCTGCAGCTGACAGTGACTTTAACAGGACGACTTAAAGGATGATTTGTTAGAAGAGTCTCCAAAAGGCCATCCAGCCAGGGTGCCCGACCTGCTCATCAGCTTCAGATGGTCTGATAGACACTGGCACTCCTCCACAGCACAGTGGCATCTCAGATGTTAGAGACTGGTGGCACAAGGATCACAGGATGGGTTGGGTTGGAAGGGACCCTAAAGATCATCCAGTTCCAAGCCCCCTGCCCTGGGAAGCGACACCTCCTCCCAGCCCAGGCTGCTCCAGGCCCACCCCTGAGGGGTGGTGGTGGATGGTCACAGCAACGAGCAACCCAAAACAAGTTCGTGAGGCCTTTGAGGTCCCCAGAGCCAGATCCATCGACCAGGCCATGCCACTCATTCCACTGCTATGGCTCCTATGCAGTCTGTAAAGCCATGAGCTAAACTCTGTCCTCCCTAAGCTGAGTTCACAGGAGAAAGACAATGCCAAGAGCACATTAACTGGGCCTGCTGGATGAGTCCCAAAGCACCTTTAGGATCCCTGGTGCTGAGAGGTGCCTGTGTACTTCACCACTCCCCTCACTGACTGAAGATGCTCCAGGTAACATCTGGAGCACCCTGGTCACCAGTGCAGGGTGCTCAAGAGCTCAGAGCCCTGTGAGCACCCTGCTGTCTCCTTGGCACACAACACTAGCAGAAGACCTGAAACCAGAGATCCTGGATCCCAAGAGAAGGACCTCTGGTACCCAGCACCTGCCAACACATCCTCCTGTGTGATGGAGCAGAGACATGGAGATGGCTGGTCCTAAGGAGGACCCTTTCATTCTAAACCAAAGAAGAGCCTCCAAAGAATTAGAGCTGCTGGCTCTGCTGGGACAGCTCTGCAGAAAAGAATCTGCAGCATTTCCTTATTGGCTACTGGAGCCAAACCCCCTCCAGCCCTGGCAACAGCCTCTGCAAAGCCAGGCACATAACAGAGGTGGCTGCAGGTGTAAGGCTGAGCCCAGGGGTCAGAGATGGGCCTGGGAAGGAGAACCTGTGGTGGCTGCCCTGTCTAGCAGCCCAGTCTGCCACCCCACTTTGTGTCACTCACAGGTTCTCCTTATGCCAGCAGCTGAAACAAGCACATTTCCAGCAAATTAAGGTTGATGAGGGTAACATAACAGCAGCCCTTTCTGTGCTCCTGCCAGCAGCTGCATGCAACCGGCACCTTCACCACCACCACTGCTGATGTGGGTGATGGCTGGGCTGGCATTGCCCACTGGCATGACCTAATCTTGCTGGCAACTGCCTGTCTCAAACACCCATGCAGGCAGCAAGCTCTTGTTTCAGCTCTGAAGCTGCTGTCTGGCTTCTTGCTGCTGTTCTGGGAGAAGAAAGAAGCTGGATCTGACCCCAGGAGGGTTCATTAAGCTCTTGGAACATCAGCACCCCTGCCCAAGAGGCCCCCCCGAGCCGTGCAGCCATCAGATGCCAACGGTCAGCCCCGTGAAGGTCCCATTTTGCTACTCAAGTGGCACTCGGGATGCTCAGGAAGGGGTTAACTCTGCCTGCAGCAGTGTCCTGCCCTCCGGGTACCAGCAGCCAGTGAGTGTGGCTCCAGGTGACGTCATCTGCAGTGCTGGGTGGCTGCAGTCTGCATGTCCCATCCCTGCACATCCCATCACTCTGCACATCCCATCCCCCTGCACATCCATCCCATCCCTCTGCACATCCCATCTCCCTCCACATCCCATCCCTGCACATCCCTTCCCTCTGCACATCCCATCTCCCTGCACATCCCATCTCTCCTGTACGGCCTATGTGTCAGGGCCTCTGGGACACATCAGAGACACTTGGCCGTGTCAGGGACCTCGGGATTTATCAGGGACCCCAGGGAGCATCGGGAACCCTGTCACGTTTCAGAGATCCTGGCACCCGCTGGCAGGCAGGGAGCAGCCCAAGGCAGCGAGGCTCAGCTGCATGCCACCATCCCTTCAGCTGTTGTTTTCCCCATCTGAATCATGGATACTCAAAGGAGTTATTCAGTGAGTATCAGGAACTGCAGAACGATAGGGGCTGGAAGGGACCTCTAGAGATCATCCAGTCCAAGCCTTTGGAATGATCACTATCCAAACATGCCCAGCTACCCAGCTCTGCAGGACATAGCCCCAGCACAGCCTCACTGCCCGTGGCTGCCAGCAGCACGCACACACCTCAGATGGGAAACTTCCTTTGGCTCCGG
Source organism: Tricholaema leucomelas (assembly GCA_013400475.1). Classification (NCBI taxonomy): domain Eukaryota; kingdom Metazoa; phylum Chordata; class Aves; order Piciformes; family Lybiidae; genus Tricholaema lacrymosa; species Tricholaema leucomelas. Next base: position 1,239,091 of record WAAF01008019.1, read on the forward strand.
AACATTCCGGGGCCTTTCTGGGCTTGGAACCGCCCCCATGACAATGTAGTTTCTGTGCTGAATGCTAAGGACAAGGCAGGGAGGCCCCTCCTGTGCTGCTGGCAGCTCCAGATGTACACAGGCAGCTTCGGCAAGGTGTACAGATCTGCAGCTGCAGTTAACTGCAGTTAACAGGTGTAAGGAGAAAAATGCTGCTTGTCCTTCTCCACCTCAAATCTCCTCCACTAATAGCCTGTAACCAGGGTGGGTGCTTCCAGACCTCTGGAATAAGCAATCCTCTAAGGAGAAAGTGATTCACTCCTCTTTGACGCGATAAAAAGAAGAAAACAAGCGAACAGGAGGCACTAAACAGCCCTCCCGTTAAATGCAGGCAGCTTTGCCAACTGGTTTCTGAGCTGCTTATCGCCATGCAAGGAGCCCAATGCTCAGCAGACCAGATAAAGAGCAGTGTGCTGAGGTCCTTGTCTCCCTCACCTGGATAGTCCAGCCTAAAGCTCACCAAGAGGAAGCTCAGCAAATGAATTATTTAAGCCTCAATGCTGATTCAGTGCCCAGAAAACCATTTTGATGCAGACCAGAGAAGGGACCTGGTAAAGAAGAGCTCAGGTGGGCAGTGGCAAAGCAGCCTTCCCAAGGTGGAGGAGAGGACAGGCACAGGGGCTGCAGGCAGCGGTTTGCTGGTGAGCCGCCTGGAACAAGAGGACACAGACACTGTGCCAGTGACTAGCCAGAGGCAGGGTCTGGGCTGACAGCAAACCACACGCAGCATGGGTACCCTGTGCTCCTCGGAGTGCCTTCTCCTGTCCCTGCTGAGCCATTCCACCTCAGCAGCAGCACTGAAGGCAGCAGGAGATGGCTGTGACCTGCTGCTGAGAGAAGGCACAGCCTGCACTGCTCTTCTGCCTCCAAACCCCAGTAAGACACAGAACCCCAGCATGGTGGCGCTTGGAAGGGACTAAAGCAGGGCACCCACAGCAGGGTGCCCAGCATCACAATGTCCAGGTGGGTTTGGAGGCTCTCCAGAGAAGGAGACTCCACAATCTCTCCGGAAAGCCTGTTTCAGACCTCCAACACCTTCACAGCAAAGAAGTTTCTCCTCATGTTTAGGTAGAACCTCCTGAGTTCCAGTTTGTGCCCACTGCTCCTTGTCCTGTCACTGGGCAGCACTGACACAAGCCTGGCCTCATCCTCTTACCCCCACAGTTACTTTAGCTCTTGCTGAGTATTGATCAGATCCTGTCTGGAGCTGCTCTTCTCCAGGTCAAACATTCCCAGGGCTCTTAGCCTCAGAGACATGCTCCAGGCCCCTCAACATCTGTGACTTCAACTGGACTCTCCCCAGTAGTTCCTTCTCTCTCCTGAGCTGGGGAGCTCAGTTTGTGTTCTCTTGAACATGGTGGCCTCAACCCCAGGGCAGCTGCAAAGGGTGCTCAGGCAACGCCTGCTCCCTGCAGGCAGCCAAGACAGGAGCAGCGGCAGCTGCAGCACAGACCACGCCAGGCACACAGCCCAGCCTCAGCACTGCAGCACAGACCACGCCAGGCACACAGCCCAGCCTCAGCACTGCAGCACAGACCACGCCAGGCACACAGCCCAGCCTCAGCACTGCAGCACAGACCATGCCAGGCACACAGCTCAGCCTCAGCACTGCAGCACAGACCATGCCAGGCACACAGCTCAGGCTGGGAGCCAAGCTTCAGCCAGCCCTAGAGGGGCCAGGAGCAGTGCTGTCATGTGGATTCTTCCTGAGTCTCTGCCAGGGCTCCTGCTGCACACTGGGCACTGATGGAACAGTCACATCATGCTGGGCCAGCATGGCCCACAGCTCCTTGGCACTGCCACGCTCCACACCATGGCTTGTATTGCTCCCAGGGTTATTATTCGACCTTTGCTGGAACCACTCTCTCCCTGTGCTGGGTACCTTGCATGTGGCATCTGGTCCCACCGGCATGAGCCAAGGTGTCTGCACACTGGGAGCAGGGAAGAAGAGCAGGGACATACCCCAGGCCCACCTTCCTTACTGGTGCACCAGTTAATTGGCCATGCCACAGTACATTCACCCTGAGCTTCCCAGTTCAACAAAGACAAGGAACTACTGGAGAGGCCCCAGGGCTGTTGAGCCTAGAGAAGAGCAGCCCCATAAGGGATCTGATCAGTGCTCAGCAAGAGCTAAAGGGTGGGGCGTGAGAGGATGATGCCAGACTCTTGTTAGTGGTGCACAGGGACAGGACAAGGGGCAATGGGCACAAACTGGAACCCAGGCGGTTCCAGCTGAATAGGAGACATTTGTTTGGTGTGAAGGTGCTGAAGACCTGGAGCAGGCTGTCCAGAGAGGTTTGGAGTCTCCTTCTCTATAGATTCCAAACCCACTTATACATTGGGCTCCTGGGCAAGCTGCTGTAGGTGCCCTGCTTTAGCAGGGGAAGTCGGAATGGACAATCTCCAGAAGTCCCTGTCATCTTCAACACCGCTCCCTAGGAGCAGACCCACTCTGTGTCCCTTCTCCTCCCAATGGCAATGCACTGGTATTGCAAAACCACACCATGAGCATCCCTGCCAACAACTCTGCACTCTCCCAAAGATGTGCTGGACCTCCTGGAGTCATTGGGGCAACTCCTTATGGGACTGGAGTCACTAATGAGGAACACAGCAGCTCCACAGCACAACCCAGCACAGCCAGCTCTGTGCCTGCATCAGCACCAGTTTAACATATGGCCAGAGTGCAGCAAGGAGCTGCTTTATCTGTGTGAGTGGCCTTTGGAGGAGAAGGGCCAAGAGGGGCCCCAAGGGAGAAGGACAAATCCAGGACACAAATCCCGTGTCAAGGTGGCAGGCGGTGCCCGTGCTGCTGCCACCATCACCCAGCTGGTGCTGGCCAAGGCTGTGCCTTCCTGTTGCCACAGCACTTTCTGTTTTCTGTTCAAACAGGGCCACAGCAGCGACACGAGGGCAGATCTGTGGCGGCAGGAATATCTGGGAATGCTGCCAGCAAGCAGCAGCCTCCTGCGCGTCCTGCTGCTGCGAGCAAGCTCACAGGAAGAGAATCTGTGGCACTCGCTAATGTGGCTCAGCATCCACAGCCACCTCGCTGCTGCCTGGGGAAGGAGCCATGCACCAGAAATGCAAGGCATTAAAGAAAGGAAGAAACAAACCTGTACAGGTGCATGAAATCCCACCTGGGTGTCCTTGCTTTATGGAGGGGCGCTCCTGTGCATAGCACCTGCATCATCATCAGTGGGTAGGGATGAGCCCAGGATAAGTCCTGCACACCCACTCTGCCAAAAGGGCTTCACAGCCCCCTACAAGCACTCCCAGCCAACCAGCAAGGTTAGCTCTCCCTGGGGGAGTCTGGGAAGACAAAGCTCATATCGGAAAGGAGGCTGAAGGGAGGCCTCATTGCTCTCTACAACTCCCTGAGAGCAGGCTGGAGCCAGGAGAGGGTTGGTCTCTTCCAAGAAACAAGCACTAGGATAGAGAAAACAGCCTCAAGTTGCACCAAGGAAGGTTTACGTTGGACATCAGAAAGTGTCTTCCCCCAAAGGGTTGTCAAACCCTGGAACAGACTGCCCTGCAGATGTGGTGCTGAGGGCCACGCGGTGGTGGTGAGCTGGCAGCGCTGGCTTAGCATTTGGACCTCATGATCTTAAAAGCCTCTTACAACCTAAGCAATTGTCCGACTCTGGCTGAAGCCTCCCTTTCCCATTTTCAGCAGTACCTACTGTTTAAAGTACCTACAGCCTTGATGCTGCAAAACTCGTCCTGACACTTTGTCTTAATCCTTCAACTCGAGACATGCTGAGATGGTCCAGCACTGCATCCTGCCGCCCCGTTCCTGCCCAGCTGGGACCTCATGCCTGGCTCTAACACTGAGTCATGGTAGCCATCTCCATGCCTCAGCTCATCCATTTGTAAGCTCGCTGTAGAGCTCAGTGGAGCTCATTTCTGGGTGGACATCCCTCGGCTGCAGGCTCCAGGCTCCAGCAGGGGTGGGATGTCCTGGCAGCACTGCCTACGGCTGCCGCGGTCAGCGGGTGCTGGCCCCGGGCGCAGGCGGCTCTCCTCAGGCCCGGCCTCGGCCACCCTCTGGCACCGCACCGCACCGCACCAGGCAAAGCCCTTCTCAGCAGCGCCAAGCCAGACACGGCTGTGGAGAGCAAAGAGCTGATCTCTGTGCTGCCTGGCGGCCGGGCATGTGGGTGGCCAGCAGCAGCTGCTGCCCCTCTTCCTGCGCTGCTCTCCTCGCCACTGCACTGCGATTTCAGCTAACATGGAAAGGACCCTCGGGTTTAAGGTGGCTCTCAGTGAGGGCGTTCTGAGACAGCTGCTTTCCGGGGAAAGCACTCCTTAAAAGACAGCTCTCTCCTTCTCCCTCTCCCCCAGCTTTTGACATTTCAGAGCTGCAGAAAAATAAAACGTTTTGGAAAAAAATATCCAATTTTCAGCTTGGAAGGCACAAAAAATCCTAGAGGGAGGGTGCGGGTAGGACGAGCTGGTTTCCAGGCGCGCAGGCAGGAGATGAAAAGAGCAGCAGCAGCAGCTGAGTACGAGGCACCTTTTGAAGGGCGAGATAGGAAACGATCCTCTGTGTTTCGTATGGCAAAATCTGCTCACCCAGCCCAGGAACCAGAGCCCTGGGGGAGCAGGACCGTTGGCCGAAGGTTATTCTTCAGGCAGTGCTTGCCTGCTCTCCAGCTCCCAGCGCCCCTGATGGCTTCTCCTCCCTCTAGGAACTTCACATGGAAATGGCTGTCAGGAGTGACAGTATCAGGACTGGGTCGACATGGGCATCCATCCCCTGCTACCCTCAAAGGCAGGATACACCTTTGGCACGGGGGGAAAGCAAGGAGAAGCAGCACCTGTGGGGCTCCAAATTTCCCAATACTCACAAAAAAAAATCAGTGCCAGGATTTTATTTTCAGCAGAGCAAGGAATTTATATTGTACACATCTGACACAGGATCCACGATCCACCCATATCCCAGCAGGATCTGTCTGGCTTCAGAGAAATGTTCCGTTAGAGTAAGGAAAAAGGCAAATTGGGAAGTAAAGGGAGGCCCCAGGGCAGAGCCCATGGGGCAGCAGCTGCACAGAGGGATGAAAAGCAGCAGCTCAGGTGGGACCAGCAGATGGGGGCTAATTAAAGCCCTTGAAGTGGGGAGGTAAAGGGAGCTGTAAAGCCTCTTAAGGCTGCTCTTTCTAGGCAGAAGTGCAGTCATCTGCTGAGAAAAAGCATCTGACATTTCTTCAGAGGAAGGCCTGGTCTGACACTGCAGCTGGGAAGGGACTGCAGTCCTCATCCGTCCTTGGCACCATGACCGCCGCTCTCCTGACTCGTATCACTGACCCAGGTGAGAAAACACTGACAGGGAAGCTATCAGAGGGAGAACTGCTCAGCAGGAGGAACATGCTTCTCTGCTGTGCCTTCTGCTGGGCATGTGGAGAGATGTTGGCTTGATGAAAACAAAATCTGGCAGCATCACTGCTTGTCCCCCCTGGGACCTGCATCACGGTCACAAACCAGGTGGAACCATTAGCACTGCTGTAAAGGGAGCTCCTCATTGCACTCACATGCTGCTAGCCAAGGCAAAACACCCTCAACAGGCTTTAGGAGGAGGGCAAAGTCCTCCAGGCCACGCTTGCTGTCTTGCCAGCAGAGGCATGGTTCAGGCAGATGAGGTGCAGATGGAAACAAGAGCAGGAAGCTAAGGCCATGTGTAAGCAGCATGACCCCGCAGCAGCCTGGAAGGAGCAGGCTGGGGCAAGCAGTGCATGTTATGACCCAGAGGGATGGCAGAAACCCACCTGGGATTAGCCACGGGTGACAGCCAGCACCCAGTGTGGGAGAGGTCAGGGCACAGGAGACCAGAAGCTGACTCACAGGATCTGCCCTCAATGGAACACATCAATCCCCCTAACAGCCTACGAGGACAGGCATGGGACACGGGTATGCAGCACGGGCTGGGAGCTCTGCAGCAGAGAGGGGAAGAGCAGCTGAGACCCATCCTGACTCAGTGAGGCATCAACAGTGTCCCTGGCCTGGGCCAGGTGTCCCCACGCAGACGTGAGGCACGCTTGGTCAGTCTGCCAAGCTTAATGCCAAAGAAAGGGAAGTGACAAAGTCTTTGGAGAGCCAGGCTTGAACTCAAAGTGGTGTTGAGGCATCGAAGAAAGACCTTGAAGTGTTCCCAGAGACAGTTCCTTGAAGATTATGGAATAGCATCGAGCCTGAAGACAGCCAAATGACCAAAATAACCCTAAGAACAAGGAAATTCTTCAGAGGATCTGGCAGTGGAAGTGAAACCCAAGCCCAAGGTGAGTGGGAAGCACCAGGCTGTGATGGGCTGTCTCATCTCCCCTCTGAAGCCTGTGGGCATGTCCTTGTGGTGGCAAGGGCAAAACTAGAGGAAGCCTGGTGAGAAAAATTCACAGCTCCAGCAAACATGACCTTTGCTGGCAGGTTAATATCACAGAATCCCAGAATCATTTAGGCTGGAGAAGATCTTTGAGATCATTGCGTCCAAAATGAACAGATCTCTTCAGTCTAGAGGAGAGAGGACTGAGGAGAGGCACAATGGCAGTCCAAAACAGAGAACCAGACAATCACTTCACTTGGAAAGGCTCTTTAAGGTCACACAGTCCAACCAAGATCTAACTCTGCCAAGACTGCTGCTAACTCATGGCTCACAGCACGGCACCTCTGTGGCTTTTAAACACCTCCAGCATGAAAGACATTGAGAAAGGACTGGGGCTGGAGGAGGGCAAGGCATCATGTCAGGAGCATCCCTACATGGGAACACATAGCACAGAAAGAGCTGCCCTGGGGAACATGAGAAAATAAAGGCTTGGAGAGAAGCAGAAAGGCACATCTGCAGCCCACAGCTCAGAGCTCTGGGATGCAAAACCTGACCTGAGGGAATGCCAGGCAGCAGATGCCACGGCCAGCCCACTGTACAGGCTGGCTCTCCATGGGCACTGCTGGCCTGGACAGCACCAAGCTATCACTTCTGGGCTGGAAATAGCATCAGAAGGAGCCCTCAGATGGGAGTGGAGTGCTCAGAGTCCAGCCTGTGGGCAGCTTATCAAAGACACCTACAGAAAGCTGCTCCACACACAGGCCTGAGGTTTGCCTCTGTGTGTGTGTTGTGGGATTTTTCCCCAAGGGCTAAATCAACTCAGCAGCCTCCTTCACAACTTCCCCTTGATGTGCTCAGACACTACAAGTCCCATTTCTTTCTGCCTTTCCTGGGGAGGACTGAGCGTGCACAAGTTTACTTCAGCAGTGGGGTTGGCAGCTGCAGCAGCTGCTCTTGCCATGGGACAAGCAAAGCCTCCACCAGCCTCCAGCCTCTTTGTCCTGCCCAAATCCCTCAGCAGAACACATCCCACTCAACCCCCCCAGTACCATGCTGGCCGAGGATGTGTGCCTGAAGTCACACAACGTGGAACGAGCACAGGATAGCTGCAAAGCCCCTGCAAGCCCCAAAATCCAGCAAGGTCTGAGGCCCATCCCTCTGAGTTTTGGAGTGTTACCCTGCAAGCTTTTGGGTCTGACCCAGAAAGTTTTTGAGTCCAAGTCTGAGAGTTTTCAGGTCCAACCCTAAGAGTTTTTTGGGTCCCTTCCCAAGCTACCCCATTCCCCCCACCAGCAGCACCAACAATGCCCTTGTGCCTTCAGGCCTGGCTCTGGGATAATCCCCAGTACACTCCAGCAGGTCACAGCTCCCCTACCCCTGCCCCGCCCCAGCAGCTGCCCAGGTGCCTGCTTTAAGCTCCAGCTAACAAGATACTGACCCAGGCTGACAGACATCAGCTGCAGCAGGCCTGCAAGGTGCACCTTTCCCCAAGCCCCCGTCTCAGCACGGCCAGCACAGCCCAGCAGCCCACACAGCAGAGGGAAGGTTTAAATTGCAGGGCCAGCTCCTGCACCCTGCCGCCAAAGAGCAGCGGCACAGCCACCTGTCTCCAGATGGAGATGCACCAACAGGCCAGCCACAGCCTGCGGAGCTGGGACCTTTCCTGACGGTGTGCTCTTATTCTCCCTTTGATTCCCTGACCAAGAGCAAATGAGGGCCACCTGGCACAGATCCTGGGCACACATGAGAGGGACCTCCAGAAACCAAGTGCCCATGGCAGGGTGCAGCAGGAGGTCCACGTGTATCCCCTTTAAATGCCCTCTGAGATGGTGTGCACCTCAGCAAGGCTGAGGAGAGCACATGGAGAACAGCAGGTGAAGAGGACCTTGCAGAAACTCCACCATGGAGGAGACCAGGTGGGGGAACCCTGCAGAAGGGCCCCAGCGGAGAGGACCCAGCAGATGGGACCCTGCTCTTACCTGACCACGGGCTCTGGGATGGCCTCAGCGCTCGCTGGCACCTGGACCCCCTTCTCCCACTCCTGCCTCCAGGGATCAGCCAGGATGTAGTACTCATCAGGGCTCAGCTGGAAGGAGTCAGGGATCTTCATAGCTGTTATCAGATCCGTACGGAAAACCTGCACCAGGATACAAAACCAGGCAGGGTGAAGTCTCTGGCACAGGCTGGGTGCACACATTCCTGGGGAGGGTGCTCTAGGACACTGGTTCTGTGGGACAGAGCGAGGGGTGCCTGCATTCCCAACGGCATGGCTTTGGTGTGCCACTTTGCCACCTCCAGGATGAGATTCTGGGGAGGTGCACAAGCAGAGATTCATCTGCCTGGCCAGGCAGTGGTAAGAGTGCAAGTCTCCACCGCTGCAACCCCTTCAAGGCCCCTCACACCGGGCAGAGAACAAATCCAGTCACAGGGTGCAAGCTTGGCCAAGGCATGGCCCAAAAATCAGTATCAAAGAAATGAGAGGCTGCTTTTTCTTAGGGGATCAGGGTCTTAACAGCAGGAGCTGCTCCAAATGCTAAGGGATGTACAGCAAAGTGGCTTCTCCACGCTCAGCCTTACTGGGGGAAATGACGTTCCTGATGTGAATGAAACTGGGAAAGGCAGAGCCACCTCACTGCCCTCAGCACCTCCTTGTCCCCATCACATCACTGCTCCAAACCCCCTCGTTTCCACACCATATCACCTAACTGCCACAAGTGGGGACAGCCAAAAACTGAAGGCAGCCATCAGGGCTTGACTGCTCCAGTAGTGACTGCACATTAGGGAGCAGAAGACAAAACAAAGCCAGCTAAAGCCGGCAGACAGCTTGGCTAAGTGGAGACTCAGTGCCTGCTTACACGTCCACAGTCAAAACATGGAGATATGCCCTGGCCCAGTAGCAAGACAGGCACTGGATCCCTCCTCTGGGACAAGCCTCCAGTCCCCTGGACAAAGAATGGGCTCATTCTCCACCTCACTTGTGGCCCCAAAGGCATTTTCCCTCAACATACCACGATGGAAAGCTCCTTCCACAAAAATCCCTGATGGTAAATAGGATTTTCCTTCCAGAGGGCTGCCCGACAGCACTGACTGGAGCAATCCTGCCCCTTGCAGCACGAGAAGGACTTCTCTCTGGAAATGGATGAGTTCTCCTCTGCCATCTGCTATTAGCTGCAACCACAGCCAGCAGTGCCAAGGCACATGCCAGGATAACACCTCACCCTGTCTGCTCTGTCCCTGCAGCGGGGCTGAGATGGATCAGGTGCCTCCTTCAGACCCTCTTTAATCTGCTCGGGGAGTCTGTCAGAAGCACACTGAGTGACACAACGTGGTCTGACACTCTGGATACCAGGACAACACTCTTGGGGGAGTATTTGAGGAATCAAGCAGCTGAGATGCAGGAAACAAGGCATTAACTAAGACCACTGAGACCAGTATTTAGGTCAGTTTGTTTAATCCTCAGAGTCTCAGCTGCTAACCCAATTAAAGTCCAACACAATACATAAACAACCTTTCCCGTGCTGGGACCACTGAGCGGTACTGGTTCCTCCCTCCTGATGCATCTGCTGGAAGATGGTTTTGACCGCATCTGTATAAACCTGATTTGAGCCGGCTCAGCCCATCCTTCAACAAACATAATTAACAGCCTACACATTACAGTCAGGATTAGGCTTGGTTTGAGAAAGATCAGGTTCCTTTAAGCCTCCACGTGCTACAAAGCCACGGCTGTGGGTGCCACAGTACCCTTCCACTGTGCTGACAGCATGAGACATTTCAAAAGCATGGACAACAGGAAGATAAATGTTCAGCAGACACGAGAAGGGCCATGTGAGACGGCTCCATCCCGCCAGTGCCACCAGGCTGTGTATCAAAGCAACCAAAGTAACCCCAGGGCAGCTCAATTTTGCGTCATGGTGTAGAATTGCACCCCTTCTGGGCACCTCTGCATCTGCACACTGCTGCATCTGCAGACCTGCTTAAGAGAATTCTGGTCTGGAGACACTTGCCCTCAAGATTCATGGCTTATCACCTTCCTCCTACCGATGAGGAGGGAGATGAAGAAGCCTGCATGGCAACATGCAACCACGCTGAGGAGGAACTGGCAGCACTGCTGGGAAGCCCCCAGGGCTGTCACCCACGAGCAGGAAAGAGAGCAACCCCCGGTGCCTGAAGCTGTGGAGGTTGTGCCATGCTGACAGCTATTACTTAGGCAATTTCTTTAATGCTCTCAGCTGTTTGCCAGGGTCATGGCTTCAGCGGTCCAGGCGTCCAGCAACACCCCAGGGCAGCTGGTTGTGCATCCTGCATCCCATCACCACTCTGAGCCAGCAGCATCAGCCTCACCAACGCTTCCCAACATCCTCAGCAGATGCCAGTCTCCCTGGCTAAGCTTCACATGTACCTCACAGCCTCCACGTGGGGAAACACATCCACGGGACCTACCTGTGGTGCGGTTTCTCCTCTCTGCACAGTGTGGACCCCAGACTTGTCTTTTCCTGCATCAAGCCTTCCCCAAATTCACCCCTTCTGGCTTCTCAGCTCGCACCAGTGTAGAAGCTGAAGCTCTATTTCCAGCCAGTGTCTGTCTCCCCAAAGATGGTGAGGTACATCCTGGCTGGATTTGCAATCTCACCGCTGCAGTTATTGAAACCTTCTTGGAAAACAGGACTCTGGCCCAGGCAAAGGCATCACCAGGGCTGTGCCTCTGTCTCTTCGCAGAGAGCTGGAAGCGCTCAGATTATTATTAACTATCAAAGCAGAACACTTTAGAGACGACAGAAGGGCCCAGAAATTGTAAAGGAAAGCAGCTCGGCTGTCTGGAAATCTCCCAGCAGCTAATACACAGAAATTGTAATCTAAATGTCCTTTTGTTTTGAATTGTCTGGGATTAGGGTTGGGAAAAGACTCAATTATTCTACTCAAACTCCTCTGAATTATTTATGAAAATCAAATAAAGGATAAATTGGGCACTGATGAACTGAGGACCTGGCGGCGAGGAGGAAGCTGGGTACCAGCAAACAAGCAATTTTCCCTCAAAGCAGTGTTTACTGTTTCTGCCCGACCGCAGGAGCTGGCCAGTCGTCTCCGAGGCCAGGCTGCTCCGCCGCGGCCCGGGACAGCCTCACTGCTCCCCTTCCAGCCCGACAGCAGCATCCAGTTGATTGCCTACTGACCTGCCAGGCACGGGGAAGGCCAAACAGAGACGCTCAGTTGATGACTTCTGCTCGCTCAGGGCCCTGGGCATCTTGCAGCGACGCTCACGCTGACGCCTGAGGGCCAGCATTGCCCTGTGCTACTGTCAGCTTTGGACAGGGGTAAAACAAATCACAGACCCATTCGGGTTGGAAGCAACCTTCAAGATAACCAAGTCCAGTCACCATCTAAGCACTGCCAAGTCACCACCAAACCATGGTCCTCAGCACACACCCACAGGGCTTTGAAACCCTTACAGGAATAGAGACTACACCGCTGCCCCAGGCAGCCTGGGCCAGGCCTTGACAACCCTTTTGGGAAGGAAATGGCTCCTGATGCCCAACCTGAACCGCTCGTGGTGCAATTTGGGGCTGTTCTCTCTTGTCCTATCACTTGTTATTTGGTCGATGACTGACCCCTATCTGGTTCCACCCTCCTTTCAGGGACCTGTAGAGAGCCAGAGGATCTCCCTCAGTCTCCTTTTCTGCAGGCTGAACAACACCAGGTCCCTCAGCTGCTCCTTGCAGACCTGTCCTCCACAGGACATGAAACAGCACAAGCTCAAGACAGTTTTTACTTTGTTCTTTGAAGACAGAGGGAAGTTGGACTCAGCCTGCTCTGCAGCCTCAGACCCCAGGCAGGAGAAAGACACATGGAGAAATCCTCCCTTTTGGTCCTCTGATGAGGAGATTAGAACCATTCCTTTACTGCAGGAGCAGTCGGGCACTAGAACAGGCTGCCCAGGGGGGTGGTGGAGTCACTGTCCCTGGAGGGGTTCAGGAAACATGTGGCCATGGCGCTTGGGGACATAGCTTAGTGGCCATGGCGGTGCTGGGTTGAAGGTTGGACTCAATGATCTCAAAGGCCTTTTCCAACCAAAATGATTCTGAGCTTCTGATCCTCGGATCCCACTCCCAGGCTGAGCCACTGAGCAGAAGCATTCCTCCTCCTCTCCACATCTGACCAGCTCCTGTCTGAGCCTCTCCACCACCTTTTCTGCAGTGCTGGTATCGACTGCCAGGTTCTTTGACTCTCTCACCAGCCCCTCTCAATAAGTGGCCCAGCACTCTCCCCGCCATCCAGCTCCACTTTATGCTCTCAAGGACTCAGCTCTCTAGCACCAGCACTGCAGCCCTGAGCCTGCCAATTATGCCCTCAGCCCCAGCCGGGGCTCCGGAGTTCCCAGCCCAGATCCCGTGCTCCTGACTTCCCACTCCTACCGGAGCAGCTCATGGGAGAGGCCCAAAGGCTGGGTCTGTTCTGGGCTTTCCACCCCAACACGCAGCTGCCCTCGCCCAGTGCTGCTTTTAACTAGCTCCTAAAGCCGGCAGCGGCCCAGGGGCTGCCGAGCGGGACCCGGCACAGCGATCGCACCCTGCGGGGCCTTGGCAACACCCACGGCCACCAGCTGCCGGCGCCTGCTGCAGACCAGCACGGGTGAAAGCCAGCTCTGAAGGGACCAGACCCACACAGATGAGTTCCAGCAGCAGGAGCCCTGCATGTCAGGATTTCTGAGCCAGCAGGAATTGTGTCCTGTGTTTTCCCCAGCATCTGACCTTTGGGGCTTTCAAACCTTGCTCCTGGGACTGAGGGAGAAGACCCATCCCTGCTCCCAGTCCTGGCATGGGACATTACTTTGCTTATATGCAAAAGCATCTGCATTCATGAAAAGTCTTAGCACAAAGCCTTCCCAAAGCACTCACACCGTGAAGCACTGTAACAGACACCAAGCCCATGGCTCAAAATCAAGTGCAATGTGCTCGCTACAGACAGAAGAGGTGGGAAGGGGCTGGTCACAACCTACAGCTGTAACCTCACATTGCAATCCATTCCCTGCAAACCCACAAATCTGCAGTTCTCCTCCAGTGCCCTTCCATCTGCTGAGACCTCACAAGGACCTCTCTGGCACCAAGGTAACAAGCTGCCTTTAGATTTTGGGTTGACAACCTTTTTAACCCTGACTACAGTCCTGACAGCTGTGTCCCTCATAGCCCCCTAGCCATAAGCCCCTTCCTCCAGCTACACTGGGGCTGCCTCACACGGGCTCTCTCCTCACTTCCAGCCAGCACTATTAGACCTTTACTTCTCCAAGCATAAAATTGTTTGCTGTAGCTCATGAGTCACCAGGATTTTCAGAGAAAAGAGCAAACAACGGAACAATGGCAGCCCTGGGAATAGTTTTTGGTTGTACAAACTGTCTCCCTATCAAATTCAGCCAGCACCTCAGTGGGTATAGCCCTTGGCTGCCAGTCCCTGCTCCCCTTCAGCCCTCTCGGCCCTAATTCCCTGCTGTTCTATCAGAGTTTTCCAGTCCTTTCCAAAACAAGATGAGCAGTGATACTCAGGAGCAAAGCTCCAAAGCGTGGCAGTGCCTGGCGCGCGTTTGTAGGCAGCGATATCATCTGCCTGTGGGGAACAAAACCCTGAGTCCCGCGCTCATCTGGGAGCCAGCACCGTATCTCTGCATCTAAGCTTGCTCCTCTCCAAACGCTGAATGGGGAAGATTAAAGGAACAACTGAACTGAAAAGAGGAACAAGAAGCATTTTTGTCTGCCCCTTCTCAGCATTCACAAGACAATGGTAGTCATCTGTTATCCCCATGCTGGCTGGGGAAAAGGGACGAGGCCATTGCAATCAAACCGCTCAAGCAAGATGGGTTTTCTCCTCACTCAGGCCGGACAGAGCGTGGCCAGTCCTGCTTGGCCATACTCAGGGCAGCCCTTCTCCAAGTGTGCAGAGCTCAGGGACTAAACTCACTTTGCACTGGGCTACTGTATGCCCTGACAGGGAAAAACACCCAAGACCTACTGTCCTAAGAATGACTTCCTAGGAGGAAAACAAGGAGGATGTTTGTTAGATGGGTTAAATCCTTGTGAAGGGACATAAAAAGACATCTTTCAAAGCACGGAAGCAGTATCTAAACAAGGCAAGCAGAAAATGAGGTAAACTGTATAAATCTGTGGTTTGCCCTTCATCCTGAACCCTGCCTGCAGCTGTGAGCCCCCATCTTACACCTCTGCTCAGCACTGCTGAAGCTGCATCTTTGATAGTGGGTTCAGGTTTGGGCCCCTCACTCCAAGAAGGACATCAGGGGCTGGAGTGGGTCCAGAGAGGGCCAACAAATCTGGAGAACGGGACTGCTGAGGAGCAGTTGAGGGAGCTGGAGGTGTTTCATCTGGAGAAGAGGCTCAAGGGAGACCTCATTGCTCTCTACAGCTCCCTGAAAGGAGGCTGTAGCCAGGTCAGGGTTGGTTTGCTCAATCAAGTGACAAGTGACAGCATGAGTGGAAATGGCCTTAAGTTGCACTGAGGGAAGTTCAGGTTGGACATCAGGAAAAATTTCTTTACTGAAAGGGTTCTCAGGCACTGGACCAGGCTGCCCAGGGAGGCAGTGGAGTTCCCATCCCTGGAGGTATTTAAGTCATGCAGATGTGGTGCCTAGGGCTATGGTTTAGCCAAGGACTAAACTCAATCTCCTTTAGGTGAAGATGTGCAGCAGCTGTGGAGGAGAGCTGAGACTGCAGGGTTCTTCAGCCTAGGAAAGGCATGGCTGGAGGAATGATAGAAATCAGCCAGGGTTTGAAGAGACCACAAGGATCAGCCAGTTCCAACCCCCCTGCCATGGGCAGGGACACCCTACCCTAGAGCAGGCTGCCCACAGCCCCATCCAGCCTGTCCTTAAACATCTCCAGGGATGGGGCCTCAACCACCTCCCTGGGCAACTCCATTCCAGGCTCTCACCACTCTCATGCTGAACAACTTCCTCCTCACCTCCAGCCTGAACCTACCCCATCTCCAGCTTCGCTCCGTAAGGAGTGTCAGGCAGGTGGTTTGCCCAGAGAAGCAGAGTGGATGCTTGAGCAGTGCAGCTCACCACAGAGTAGCAGTTTGGATCCCAGAGTTGAGGAGCTCATGAGTAAGACACAGGTTCAGGCAGTGACTCATGCGGCATACCAGGGAGCCCCCCAGGCCACTGACGGCTGGGAGCTGGCAGGCAGAACCGGTGACTATCATGACACACTTCCCTTGTTCTTCGAGCCTCTCCTCAGACACTGACAAGTGTTCCCTGTCAGGAGCAGGAGAGGGCCTGATGGCTGCAGGCTAAGCAGCAAGGCTTGCCCTGGCATCACCGGGAGCAGGCCTGCACCAACATGGCACTAACAACAGCAGCAATCCAGACTCCAGGCACAGCTCCTTTCCTGCTGCACACTCAGCATCCAACACAGGGAGCACTCCAGAGAGCATCTTCCTCCCTCCAGCTTCTGGGGCTGGGAGCACAACCAGCATCTCCCTGCAGGGTTCTGGGTGGGCAAGGAGGGCAGACTGAGACTGGAGTTTAGAAATTCCTTACAGTGAGGGTGATGAGACACTGGAACAGGTTGCCAGTGAGGCTGTGGATTCTCCCTCCCTGAAGATGTTCAAGGCCAGGCTGGATGAGGCTTTGAGCAGCCTGATCTAGTGGAAGGTGTCCCTGCCCATGGCAGAGGGTTGGAACTGGACAGTCTTCAAGGTGCCTTCCAAAGCAAACCATTCCATGCAGCTCCTCACAGGGCTACTTAGCCAGTGGTGCCCAGGGATTCCCTTTCAGGTTCAGAGACAAATGAGCTCTGCTGGGATCCAATACAATGCCCAAGCTGGCAGACTGCTGTCCCTGCAGATGCAAGAAGCTCTTAAGAGGCTGCCCATATCCACTCTATGCCTATGGGCAAAGGGAGGGCAGAAGATTCGTGCCCATGCCTGGGGCACCATCGGCATCAAATCAGGACTTTGCCCTGAGGTCTCTGACGCCCAAGCATGGCGCAGAGGGGTACAAGTGTCGCCTCTGCCAGGGAGGCAGCTGAGATGAAGGGCTGGTGCCTGGGACACGTCAGGCAAGAGCCTGGGCAGAGCCCCGTGACAGGCGCGGATAAATATAATCACCCTGGCAGCGGCCCCCTCGGCGGATGTTTACAAACAGCTCAGTACTTTTCCATGCTAAGGAGCTTGTTCCTCCAGATGCCTTCTCTCGGGTGGGTTTTCATGTCTAGAGCTAATCCTTTCTCACACAGTCTTTCATAACAAACATCACCTCCTGACCTGGCTAATAACTATGCAACACTAATGCTTTTGATTTTTGTATCTCCTGCTTGGCTTGTCAGGGGGAATGCAGGTGGCAGAGAAACAGGACTTTGAGAGGGGCAGGAGAGCTTGGTGGGTCCACACACAAAGCTGCCCCATTCCTCCATCACTGCAGCTCCTCAGGACCTGCCTGGACCTCTCTGCAGCTCAACAGCAACTCTGAGTATCATGAGCAAACCCGGAGCATGACTTACTGTTTGCAAATGCCTGTCCAGCCCCAGGGCGTCTGGAGCAGACTGCCCAGAAGGCTGCGACATCTGGTAACACATTCACTGTGCCCTCCCCGTCACCTCCTGTGGGTCCCACCCTCAGGGGGACAGCAGAGAGAGGCACTTCACTGGCTCATAGGAAGTGGTTGGGCAGTGGTGTGGTTTAGAGTCACAGAACAGGATGGGTTGGGAAGGACCTTTGAAGGTCCAAACCCTCTGCAGTCAGCAGTGAGATCTTCAACTGGAGCAGGTTACTCAGAACATGATCCAGGCTGACTTGCAACGTTCCCAGGAACAGGGCCTTTCTGAGCAACATGTCTATGTTTTACCCTTCCCAGTACTTGCTCCAGCAGGACAAAATACCCACACCAGTCTGTGCCTGAAGTCTCTCAGGGACCCTGCAAGAAACCCCCTGGGACATGCCAAACCCTGCAGCATTTCAAAGACAACAGGCAGTGATCCCACACACAGAGCAGGCAGGTTCAAGGCTGCTGACAGTAAGAGAAGTCTGGGCAAGTTTGGAAGATGCTGTCATAGAGCAAATGAGTGCTCTCTGGAGTGACTTCCGAAGGTCCTCCAAAGAGGACTGCAACAGGCTTCAGACCCGCTGCATGAGGCACATTGTGTGTCCAACCACAGGCACAGATGCTCCTGATCTGGAGTTTCACCTGGAGCTCAACCTGAGCAGGTCTGGGTACCAGCAGCCATGGGGAAGATGCAGGGTAGGGGGAGCAGAGCTCAGAAACACATCACTCCCCTCTGCTCAGGTCCCACCAGGCTTTCACAGATGACAGTTTGCCAGCTCAAGTCACTGCACATCACCCCCAAACTCCCCTGCAGTTTCAGCTCAGGCATGCTACCAGGGTTCACTTTCTGTCCCAACTGCTGCTGAGCTGGGCACTGCTGTGCTTTTGCTCCACATTATTTGTTCCAGAGTCACATTTCCCTGAGAACCATTGTCTGGGCTTAACTGAGCACAGGGATGAGCCTGGCCTCTGCAGGCCTCACATCCGACACCTCCCTGAGCGCCAAGGACTAAGATCAGGTTCTTACTCCAGCTGCTGTACAGCAGCTGGATCCAGGTCTGAACATCCTTCACGGAGCACAGAAGCGTTTTCACTCGGAGTCTGGGACTCGCACCCAGGAGCTGCAGCAGCAGCCAGCTCCCAGCTCACCACCAAAGCCAACTCATGTTGGAGACAAAGGCGGGTCCAGAGCAGCGAGGCACAAACAGATCTGCCAGCCCAGGAGCAGCAGCAAGGTGGCACACATGGCACTGTTGGTGACATGCGAGTCTCATCCTCACACACCTAGCCAGCACTCCTACACAGCTGCCCTGATGCTGTTACAGATACAAGAGGCACAGGGATGGGAAGTTATCTCAGAGAGGGGTTAACAGTGTCCCAGGAGCAGGAGGTTCCTCCAGATCCCAGAATACATCCCCCACAGACACAGCTATAACCAAGACCTGACCTTACCAGCCCTAACACGCAGCTTCCTAGCAGGCTTGTCAGCAGCCAGCGACATCTCTGCCTTGGTTCTTTGCTCACTGGAGTGGTTCCAACTCCTCAGCTAGTAGCAAGAGCTTTTCAGAGCCTCTCTCTGCCCAAGACACAAACGACTTGGCCCTTTCTAGTCTCTGCCCACTGCCAACATGCCAGATCTACCAGAGTAAATCTGCCTAAGTGGTAAGGACTAAGTGCAGCTGCAGCTCAGGCAGTGACCACAGGAAAACCTCAAAATCTCTACTCAGCCTGATGCAAAGGGAAGATGTTAGAGAGGTTTGTGCTTATGAGGTCACAACCTCAGCAGAGGTGTCAGGGGGCCTGGGAAGGAGCTACCAGCCTGTGAGCAGGCATGAGCCATGCCAGCTTCACTTGCTTCTAAATTGAGTTCCATTTGACTCCAGACCCTGGTCCAGAGGAAAAGGAATGTGAGAACAATGTCCCTCTGGCTTTGCTCATGTTGCTCCTGAAATGAAGATGACCACTGCTAAACACTGCAGTTGCTACACAGCAGCTCATGCTTGGTATAGTTTCCATGTCTAGTGGAAACGTATCCAAGACACTTGAGGGAAAATAGCATCATCCTTCCAGCGTGGTCCTCAGGAAACACAGCTCCTCCCAACCTGGTCCCAGATCCCACACAGCAGAGCAGGCAGGGCTGATCTGGGTAAAGTCCCCTGGGGTGGGCAGCACTGCCCAGACCAGTCTGCAGTGAGGGAAAGCCCTGCAGCAAGGTCAGACACCAACAGCCCCAGCTTAATGCCCTTGAGCCCTGTGACAGGAAGAAACCAACACTACACAAGCTGCAACTCAGCTGGACTGTCTCTCCTTTTATGGCTTTCTGAACCTCCCACTTCTTCATGGGGAGGAGTTTCCAAGTCACTAAGCCACCCTCCCCCAGCACCAGCTCTATGACCTGTGCCATTAAGGGCATCCCAGCAGGCACCCAAACTGGCAAACCCCAGCACGTACCCACCCCAATAGTGTAGGACCCCTCAGTCCCGCAAAACTCAACCTCTCCCCACTTGCATT
Source organism: Tricholaema leucomelas (assembly GCA_013400475.1). NCBI lineage: Eukaryota > Metazoa > Chordata > Aves > Piciformes > Lybiidae > Tricholaema lacrymosa > Tricholaema leucomelas. Next base: position 1,258,497 of record WAAF01008019.1, read on the forward strand.
GACAGGGATGAAGGATCCCAATGGAGTGAGCACACTCTCCATCAAGAGATTTTGTCACAACCCTTCATCAAAGATGCCCAGTGGGTACCCCCACCTGCTCCCTCTCAGCACAGCTGAGCACACGGCTGAAGCTGGCACCCCTGGCAGAAGCTGCAGATGTGCCACATGAGCTTTGACTTCTTGGAGGATGCCCTGTCCTGGCACCCACTGCCCACAGCCAGCTGTGAGCATGCTGGTAGCCAACACACCTGAGCAAGTACTGCTCCAGGGCAAACTCCTTTGGCAAAAGCCTAAAAGCCCACATACCTCAGAGGGCTTCTTCTCCTTCTGTCGTGACCAGGAGGATTTGGTGTTAGGAATTTTGGAGCATCTGGAGGTGGACGTGGTGTGACCTGCAACAAAGTCACAGAAACAGGTTAGCTGGAAGCTTTTTCCCTGCCTGTGCCACCAGCAAAACTGTCACTACTAAAGCCTCAACCAACACTGTGGGTCTACACTCAGAGACAACGACAGGGCATTATTTTGGGGCACATCCCAGGTACAAGTAGGTGAACATCATTCTCCTGCTGCTATTGGCAATGAACCAGAGGCCTCTGAAATTCAAGAACACTGCTGGCAAATGCACACATGAGAAATGAGAACCTGAAGTCATGAGTAAGAACATCTGAGAGGGAATAAGCCAGGGCTCTCTTGGAACCAGGAATCTGATTGGATTAGGAATTAAAGAGATGTGACTACAAATCCTCTAGCAAGGATGCTGCATCTGAACTGCTCCAGGGCATCACCCTCCACGGTCAGAAGTATCGACCAGGCTGGGTAAATGCCCCTGCCCTTGCAAGGACCATTCCCTTCTATGCCTGTGTGCAGATCTGCATCTAGAGGGAAGCACCCAACAAGACACATCAAGCCAATGCATTTTGCAGCTTTTCGTAGCTGACAGCAGGCATGAGGGACCAGGATTGTCCTGGGTGAAGTACTACTGTGATGGGCAACGTCCCTTCCTTAGCCAGCTCAGGCAGTTGAGTCCCTTGTGAGCCTGTTTCTGCTCACAGCGGGAGCACCACTTCGCCCTGCACCCTCCTCTCTTGTGCTTCCCAAGGTGCAGACCAGGTCTGTCGGCAGCAGGCATTCGCCAAGGATAGCTGCTTCCTCGGCTGCAGCCTCAGGCTAGAGATCATTAAGCAGCAATTTACTGATCATTTCAGCGAGTAACAGGACTACACAGGCAAAGCCCACTCTGGAGGTCCCAGGCTGCAGCCAGCTCCCTCAGCGAGCTGCTCAAAAGCAGGGCAGCAGCTGCTCAAGCCACTAACTCCCACTTTGCCCTCACTCCTCAGCATACAGACAGACAGCAGGGCACCAGCACCCCTCCCTGGGAAGGCTTAACAAGGGTCACCACTCTGACTGCCATCATCCTGCGGGACAGCAACTGCCACCAGCTTAGGAATCACCTGCAGCACGCTGCCCAAGCCCGGCAGAGATAAGGCTGTGCTGCTCAACGTGCTGCTTAGAGGAGCCTCACCCCAGAGGCAAGAGAGGCAGCGAGCAGGCTCCCTGGGTAAGCCTTGCAGCATCTGGGCATTAGGAAATGGGAAGTTTGGAGCGCAGCCTCCACAACAAAACCCTGCTGGAGACAGAGATGTTTTACTTCATGAGGAGCAAGCAGTCCTGACAAGAGCCTGGACACTCTCTGGAGGCACAACTTAGCTGCCAGAGCCTCCCCTCAGATCCCTGGCAGGATGGGGGTCCCCTCCAGAAGCAGCTTCTCACTGGCAACAGTGGTGCAAACTCCAAACACACTGACAGTTTCTTCAGCCAAAACTGTGGGAACAGCAGCCAAAGGCAGTGAGCTCAGCCTCTCCATGACCCCTGTAATCTCTCCATCATCCTGTTAGGAAAGGGCCTGGGAAGCGTGGTGCTGTCTTCAGCAAAGGACTGTTCCTGCTCGGATATCCAGCAGCCAGATCCTGTGAAGTGTGGAGAGCAAATTCCCAGCAGGGCCCAGATGAAATTACTGTGACATTGGTTAAGAAATCAAGAGCAACCAGTAGGGAAGTCCAGAGCCAGCCAAGGGATTGGAACAGGGCCTCCAGGGTACCGAGCACTGCAGCGTGTCTGCAGTGGGTGAGACCCTGGAGTAAGTGGGAGAGGAAAGTGCTCTACTCATAGCCCAAATCCAGCACATTTGAACGTGTTTGTTGTTGAGCACATGCTTCTGTGCTTCCCTGAATGAGGATGAAGCGAGCTAGATGACAAAAAGCAAGTGTGGGCTTGCAGGCCTTGCTGGCTTGAGCCTTATTCCTCTTCCCACATCACTCTTCATCTTACAAGAATCATAGGATCAGACTCACAAGCCGGGTTGGGAGGGACTTTTAAGGGTCATCCACTGCAACCTCCTGCAGTTAGCAGGGACAGCTGGAACTGATGTAGGTTGCTCAGAGTCCCAAATCATCTGACCTTGGAATGGTTTCAAGGGCTTCTATCACCTCTCTGGGCAATCTGGGCCAGGGCCTCACCATCCTCACTGGAAAAAAATGTCTTCATTCTCTCTAGTCTGGATCTCCCTCTTGTAGATTGAAGCCATCACCCCTTGTTCTGTTAAAAACTGTCCCAATCTTTCTTACTGGCCCCTTTAAGCACTGATGGCCATCAAAGGGTCTCCCTGGAACCTTCTCCTCTCCAGGCTGAACACCCCCAACTCTCCCAGCCTGGCCTCACAGCAGAGCCTTTCCAGCCCTGCCAGCACTGCTGTGGCCTCCTCTGGCCCTGCTCCAGCAGGTCCCTGTCTGTGCTGAGGACTCCAGAGCTGCCCCAGCACTGCAGTTTTGCCCCGATTCCAGTAAAAAGCTCCATGAGGAGCTAAGTCACGGGAGGCTGCAGCAACCAGGGAAGGACAAAAGGAGTCCACGAAGGGTGCTGGCTTCCATAGCAGACCTGCAGCCAGCAGCTCCCAAGGAAGGACAAAAGGTGTCCAAGGTGTCCACCAAGGGTGCTGGCTTCCATAGCAGACCTGCAGCCAGCAGCTCCCAAGGAAGGACAAAAGGTGTCCAAGGTGTCCACCAAGGGTGCTGGCTTCCATAGCAGACCTGCAGCCAGCAGCTCCCAGCCCCGCTGCTCTCGTCGGTGCAGAGGAGCCTCATCCAGAGCCCCTAAGCTGCTGTCAGCTTCTTGCTGTCCTGCTGTCAGGGCCAGCCGGGCACAGCGCACACCCAGCAGAGCCCTGCCGCAAGCGCAGCCCCTGCCCGCTGCGCACAGCACGTCCCAGGCCCTCCCTCGCCAGCAATCCCACCCAAGCTGCAGGGAAAGGCCTTACTGTCAGTGGTGTCCGAGTTGTCGCTGCTGACCGAGTACTTGCGGCGTTTTTCTTCCATCTGCAATACAAGAAATCAAACATCACTCTGGCTGCCCGAGGGCCCGCGCTGGCACCGGCGCCTCCTCGCCTCCAAGGGGCTGCGCATCCTGCCGGCTGAGTGCCGGCCGGTGCCCGCCCCCAGGACAGACACCCACCCAGCGGCTTCAAAGGCAGAAAGGCTTCCTGCTCATCTCTCGGGGTGTCACTGGCTCTCTACGAGCCGCCCCTGCTCCGAGGAGGCACAGTGAGTACACTGTGATTGCTCATGGCAGGCTCCATAACCCAGTCACTGCACTTCTGCAAGAGCAGCTCACTGCAGAATGCTCCACCACGGAGGATGCCCTAAGGTGTCCCATGAATCGAGCCTCTGGGCTTCACATCTTAGAAGTGCACAGCTGGAAGGCCTGAAACTGTGCACTCTCAGTATGTCTGCAGGGGAAGTCCAAGCATCCCAGAGCTGCAGAGGACCCTTCTGTGCAATCAGTTTGGGTTTTACCCAGTGACTCATCTTCCCACTCAGGCAGTACCTGCTTCTTACAAGACCTCTGGTGCATTTGAACAAGCCACAGCAAACCTGTAATCAGCAGGTTCTCCTGAACTCAGCCCTTAGGAAGCAGGACTCAGAGCTGGAAGTTAGGTACATGAACCAGTGGGTGCCTTAAGTGAAAAGAAAATATAAAGGAAAAAAAGGAGGGTTTAACTGTCAAAGACTCCAGTTTATTGATGTGACTGGTGGCTGATCAATGTAGCCTCCCAGTCCAGGGCTTTGGGGAGCTCTGGATGGAAAAGGCTGCCCTTGGAGCAGATGACTATCTGACACACAGGGAGCTAAAATACAGATGCACTGTGAACCTTATGGAACTCCACTCAGTGCTGGTCAGGCCACACTTGGAACACTGTGCTCAGTTTTGGTCCCTGCTGTATAAAAATTATGTGGGCAGGCTGGAAAGTGTCCAGAGAAGGGCCAGGGGAATGGGTAGAGGACTGGCAGCCCCCATGTGAGGAATGCCTCAGAGAGCTGGGGCTGCTCAGCCTGGAGAAGAGAAGGCTTAGGGCAGTCCTGATCTCCACGGACCAGGACAAAAGGGAGGCTACCAGGAGGATGGAGACTCCCTCTGCACAAGCACTCCCATGGAAAAGACAAGGGGTGATGTGCACGAGTCGCTGCTGGGGACGTTGCCATCGCACTCCAGAAGAAAAGGTTTCCCCATGAGAGCAGCTGGAGGCTGCAGTCCCCTCCCAAGGGAAGCAGTGGAGTCCCCTGCACCGGGCAGTCTGAAGACTCAGCCTGGCAGGGTGCTGGGCCAGCTCGTTTCAGTGACACCATCACCTGGCAAGGCTGCAGCAGGTGCTCCTGGGGTCCCTTCCAAGCAGGCATTCTGTGAAATTCCCCTAGCACTTTCTGAGGTGCTCTGTAAGGATCCAAGCCGCTCGGGTGGCACACACCCTGCTGCTCTCCCCAGTGGCAACGATGGCAAGAGACTGGCGCGGTGTGGCCGCTCAAAGCGGGCACCAGCAGCAGGCAGGCTGGAGAGCAGGTCAGAGCATGCCATTTCCCCCACAACCAACAGGGTAAGTGCCACAGCAGCAGGTAAAACCCTCCGCAGTGCCTCTCTTTTCTGATGCCTGTGCTACGTTTAATTACAGCACGCTAAGGAGCAAGACTACAAAGTATCACTGACATTGAGGCTTCAGCGCTGTGGGGAGAACACAGACGACGGGAAATGCTCCTGGAGAACGTGGCAAAGTCCACGGCTGTCCCCGCTGACTTCAGGGCGAGCTGAGGTCAGTAAGCCAGTCCCATCCCTAACCGCCACTAGGTTCTGCTTGGGGACAATGATACCGACGGCAGCACTAACCACTTTACTTCTCTTTAATGGAAATACTATGTGAACCTTTTAAACTGGTTTGAAGCAGCAAACAGGCGTCTGAAGCACAAAGCTGGAGCTATGCTTTCACGGATTCTGCAGTTCCTAAACCACATTAAACAAGCCGAAGCCAACAGGGAAAAGAAACACCTGAGCTGAAGCAAAGGAATGCCTCCACTACCCTACCCAGTGGGATTTCCAGCGTTCCCACCTTTGCCTTTACAGCAGGACACTGACGCCACTCCCCTTACAGAGGGGAGGAGGAGGCACAGGATTCATGCACAGCACAGGTGTGACGATGCTGAGACTGGTTTTGGCTCTGGTATATGTCAGCAGATGTACAGATCGTCACTTTGAGTGAACTGGGTCCTTGCATCCTGTTCCTGTCCTGAACGATGCACTTTACAACAGCAGGAATTTATATGCCTGCACTGAAGTGGTTCACGCTGCCGGTGAAGCAGTGGCTCTGCTTCCACACATCATTTTGCCACCGTTTGGCGGGTCCAAGGCAGCATTCTCTGAACCGAACTGCCTTTCAATTGCTCTGAATGAAATTCTGGCTTGAGCAAAGGACAGACAGCAGCACTGAAATGCAACCACTGCCTGGGGTGGGGATGGCACACAATGACCCACGGGTAATGTGTTCCTTGATGGGAGTGAAATTTGGGCCCAAAACCACAGAGTTCAATCCACCCTCTCCAGAAAGTGGCTTGCTTCCAGACAGTGCTAAGATGCTAGTTTCTGAAGGGCTCATCTTCGCAAGCAGCCAGACAGTAGTAAACCACGGGGTAGTTAAGAGAGGAATTTACTGTAGCAGAAGGGTAATTGGGCCATTTCCCCGCCTGGAGCATAGGGTTATAAAGCCTGACAGTGGCTGGGTGAGCTATGGACCCCTGACATACAGCCCAGGGGGACCCATCCCTCCCAGTCCAAGGTTCTATTACTGAGCAATCTGAAGCCTCTATGAAATAGTCTCTGCTCCCAATTCAATCTTTTGTTTACATTAGAAGCTACTGTCACCTTTCACCGACCCATTCCCAGCATGGCATCACTATTAAAGCCATAAACAAATAGCATAATAATTAGTAATACTTTGAAAAGGTCAGGTCAGGTCAAACTTGGCCCAAAATCCAGCTTTTGCAGAGCCAGAAACCAAGAGAAAGGTTTCTACGTACGCTTGCTTAAAAAATTCAAACAGAAACAGATATGGGTTTCTTTTATAAACAAATGAACATCCCCCTGAAGTGCCTGCAACTCAAACCCAGAGTCAGAGCCTGGTGCTAATGACTGGAAAACCGAAAAAAAGGAATTGCTTGCAAACTAATACATGTTCAGCACTGCCTTTGTTCAAGCTGAGGAAGGCAGATAAACGCTAAAGCCAGGAAGATGATGGCCCTCCATCAACCTAAACAAATGTAAATCACCAGGGCCTCCGACAAATTAGCAGCAAGGCTGGTGGGAAAACTGAATTGATGGCTTCAGGCTGTGTAGTCCTGCCTCTCAGCAGGGGAGGGTTGAAGACAGAGCTTTGGGAGATGCCATTTTGCCCATCCTATGTAACCCGGGAGTAGTGAAGGCAGCAGCACTGACAGCAGCACACAGAGATGCCCCCCGATCCTCTGCTCCCGTCGCATCTGGGACAGCCACATGCTCCCACGCACCCCCAGAATCCCAGGATGACGGAGCCCTCCATCATCCCTCCACACTGGGCAACCTGCTGATGCTTCCCAGCTTCCTGCAAACTCCTCTGTACGTCAAGTCCACGCGGGACTGAGAGCTGCTCCTGGTATCCCAGCACCCCGTGTGCAAGAATGAGCCGCTGTGGGCAGTGCCAAGCAAACCAGAAGCGCACATACGTGCCTCTGCTCATCGACCCGCAGGGACCAGGCACAGAACCCTGCACAAGTCGCAGCAGAAGCAGCAAGTCTCGCCTCATGCTCTGCTTCCAGCGCTCACCCACTCCGGGAGGGATGCGCCGCGCGGTTCCCCTGCGCCGTCACCTCTGACGCTGTGACAGTTGAGCAACAGCAGCTGAACTGTGAGCTCTGTTTGTGAGCTGCAATGAGACTGCAGAAAAACCACTTCCCTGTTTGTTCCTCCAGCACAGAAATAGGAACACGACCAGAAGAGTGCCCCCAGCGGCATCCACACCGCTCCAGACAGCCCGGACCCCGCTCCCAGGGACCCCAGCCTACTCGGATCCCTGCTCTCGGGGACCCCTGGTCCCACAGCTCCTGTCCCATCATGAACACCACCCTGACCAGCCTGGATGCTGCTGCCACGGACTCCCGGACTCCTGCTGCCAGAGCCTTTGTCCCACCATGCAAGCAGCTCCAGCCACCCCAGATCTCTGCCCCCAGGGATCCCCAGTCCCAAGGACCCTGTCCCATCATGTGCACTGCTCTAGCCAACCTGGAGCCCTGGCCCCCATCACGCACACCACTCCAGCAAGCCTGGATTCCTGCTCTGAAGGATCCCCAGACTGCCAGTCACAGGGCCCCCATCTCATCATGCACATTACACTCCAACCAGTCTGGATCCTGCTTCCAGGGACACCTGCTCATGGGGACTCCCACTTCTACAGCACCTATCCCATCATGCACACTGCTCCAGTCAGAATGGAATCCACTCACAAGGACATTTGCTCCTAGGGACCCTCTGCCCTATCTTGCACATCACTCTGGTCAGGCTAGATCCTTACATCCTGGACTTCTGGTCCTAGACACCCCTGCTCCAGGGATCCCCCATCCAAGGGATCTTGTCCCATTCATGCACACCGCTCCAACCAGCCTGAATCCTTGCATCCAGGGATGCCTGAATCTCTGCTCCCAGGGACCTCCATCTCAGAGCCTCAGTCCTATCACCTGTGTCCAGGTGGGCGACAGGGATGGAATCAAGGGACTGTTCTCCGTGCTTCTATCTCTGTCTTAACTATTTCTTTGCTCTGTCTAGAAATACCAAACAGTTGTCAGAAAGTAGACAAAAGGGTGGAGACTCGAAGGTCCCAGGCTTTGTAGCAAAGGACCATTGTCCTTCTCCAACTGTCCTCCCTTCCTCCTTAACAATGCTGGAGCCAAATGCTGCTATAGGAGGCTCAGAGAGAGCAGCAGCAGCTTCCAACGCAGGCACAGCCCCAGTTTCACAACCGCAGAAGAACAAACTTTTGGAGTGAGGGACATGCAATGCCTGTGCCAGCAGACCCGTCAGCAACCTTTCCACCGTGCTGCTGTTTCCTTCACCTCCTCGGTGGCCTTGCAAAGTGTAAAGCCAGGAAGACATGATCCTGGTACCCAGGACACTGTTTTTTGTGCAGCAGGAGCCTGTCCATGCCAGCCGGGGCTCGCCTCCTCCACAACCTGCTGTCAGCTCCAACATCTTCAGCAATAACTCCAGCAATTGCCCAGGTGCAGAGAGAGCCAAAGCTCCTCTCCTCCACAGCAGCTCTGCTTGCTGGCTTGGCTCCCTGGGGCAAAATTTAATCTCATGTAAATTTGAAACAAAACAAGCCCTTCTTTACTTCCTGTGCTTTGCTTTTTTCTATGTCTACAAGGGGATTTTCTTTCTACTACTCACAACTTCGCTTGCCTCTGCTGACTTGTTACCCTCTAATTATCCCTTTTTTACTTCAACAAGCCCAGACAGAGCACAGGTAACCAGAAAGGTTACTGGGGCCACCCCGGCCTTGGGGCAAGAGGGAGCGGACAGGGACACCGGGCACAGCTCCTCACCTGCATCCTCCAGGTCTCAACATCCCCAACGCCAAGAAGAAGCAACAGGAATTATGTGCGCTTCAATTTTTGTACCAAATACCATACCTCCTTTAGAATTCTCGGGACCACCTATCCACCAATTCTCAGACCCTGATGTCAAGCATCACCAACAGCCACCAATACTTCAGAGAAACTGTATGTCCCTGCCTCCAGACCTAACACCTACCCTCCCATCCTTCACTCTGAGCTTTCCTTTGTATGTGCATCAGTCTCAATTTTTCTAGGAAAAACAAATTTAACCTTTGATTTAACCTTTCTGCGAGCTATTTTTGCTTCCATCTCAAGCTTATTTTAACCTCAGTAGCCAATAAATGCTTAAAGGTCAGACACCATTCCAAAGAGCCGGGCACTATACCCTTGGGAGAAAGGCTGAGATCACGGATTTCCACCACCTCTCCCAGCCCCAGGCAAAATCTCTTTCTTCGAAATGTCCCAGAGAGAAGAGGGTCTCAAGGCACAAAGACGTAAATAAACAATTTTCACCGCATGCTGTATAAAGGAGCTGGTAATTTTTCTTGTGGGAATGCCATCCTTCCCTTCCCACTCGACCAGCGCTGAGGGTGCACAGGTATGGAGACATGCATGTACTCCCCTCAACAACTGCACAGGTAAGCAGACAGATCCATCTGCCTCTCCCTTAACTGCACCCAAGCTTGACAATTCATCACAGCCTCTCCCGCCCGGGCCTTTGCACCGCTCCCCAACTTCCAGCTCGCTGCCTCCACCCCCGGGAGGGGAGCGGGGGCCGAAGGGGCGGGAGGGAGCGGAGCGAGGAGCAGGGCAGCAGGTACCAGCGCTCCCAGCCCGCATCCCGAAAGCGAAGTGGCAGAAGCCGCTGCCCTGCTCGACAGGTGGGGAATAGGCTGGAGCGGCTGCGGAGGCGCTGCGGGAGCCTTCCCCCGGAGGAAGGATGGAGCCCGACGATGGAGGGCCGTTGCCCCGCGGGACCCCGGCAGAGTCACGGTGCTGGGTACCGGCGGCTGTCTTCGGGTGATGCAGGAGTGGGGGGAGGGATGCAGCCGCCTCCCGAGCCCGGCAGCCCCGGGGAGGCAGCAGTGGCGGAGGGGGAAGCAGCGCGGGGAAAGCCCCGAGGACCGGCGAGGAGGAGGGAAGGCATTGNCCCCGGGCACCGCCATCCCAGCTCCGCGCCCGCGCAGCGCTTATCCGGCCCCCGCGGTAGCGCTGCCCGGAGCCCCGCGGAGCATCTTCCTCCATTCCCCTGCTTCCCAGCCCGGGACCAGCACACAGCGGGACCGGGAAACCGCGGCGTGCTCGTCCCCACCCGCGGCGGGCAGAGGAGCGCGGCAGCCTCTTGCCGCAGTCATTAATTTGGGGAATAATAATAATTAAAAAAAAAAAAAAGAAATTAAAAGGCGAAGCTGCGAGCCCAAGCCTGTAAAAGTTCTTGTTTACATCCCCGCTGCCTCCCTCGTCGACTTTAAAGCAAGAGTGACCAACATGCGCAATCCAACCCCCCCACCCCCCTGGAAAACGCTGCACAGCCCCCGCCCGGCAGCCCGGGGAGGGGGTGNCCCCTCGGCTGCAAAATAAAGCCCGCTCCGGCCGCCAGCCCCCGTCGAGCCCTTTACCTTTGCCAGGAGAGTGTCCTCCAAGAGTTGAGGCTGTCTCTTGGGTTACGGGCGGGGAAGGAGGCGGGGGGCGGGGGGATGCTCCCGCAGTCCCCGGCCGGCAGAGCCCCCCTCGGCCGCCTCAATCCGGTGTCATTGCCGGGGCCGCGCCGGCCCGGGCCCTTCTCTCAGGAACACCCTCCCGGGAACTCCATGGATGCGGCCCCGCTCCAAAGCCGAGATGGCCGCTCCGCGGCGGCCGGGCGAGCCCTGCCCGCCTGTTTTCTCTTTTCTGTTGGGTTGGCTTTTTTGGTTTTTTTTGGTTGGCTGGTTGGGGTTTGGTTTTTTTTCTGTTGGTTTTTTGTTGTTGTTGTTGTTGGGGGGGGGTGTTGGGGTTTTTTGTTTTTCACCCCGCACTTCCTCAGGCTTTCCTCGCCCCGCCGCCCGCCCGCCCGGGGCTCCGGCAGGGAGGCGGGGAAGCGACTTTCGGAGCGGGGACGGATAATGGTGGCGGTGCTTCCACACAACCCCCCCCCCCCAAAAAAAAACCCAACCTTCCTCCCTTCTTTGCCTGCCCCGAATCGTCAATTTCTTGCCCTCCTGCGCTTTCTCCCTTCCCGAGGCGCAGCGGCAGGGCCAGGTGCTGCCAGCACCGGTCCCATCCCGGGCCACGCCGTCGCCGCCCCCCCCTACCCCCGTTCCCCGCTGTTCCGCTTCTCACCCCCCCGCCGCTGCCGCCGCCGCTCGCCGGGGCCCCCCCATGGCGTTGCCCGGAGCCCCAGCACCGAACCCCCGGAGCCCGCTCGCTCCGCTGGCCCTTTACACACACTCACACTCCTTTCCCTCCTCTTCCTCCCTCCAGCCCCCCCTCTCCGCCGCTCCCCGCACAGGCGTAGACGGAGCCGCTTCTGCAACCTTAAAAAAAAAAAAAAAGGCAGCTTATACTTAAAAAAAAAGGGCTGCCTTTTGGCGCCATGTTAATGACGTACTTGAAATTTGCCATGTCTCCTGCGCCAGGAGAGCGCTGCGCTGCCCGCGCCCAGCTGCCAGCGGGGCACCGCGCTGCGCGGACGCCTCTTTACCAGGCACCCCCAAATCCGCCTCCCCGCCGCGCACTCACCCCGCGCAGCGCGCTGGCGCCGCTGCGCGCAGCCCCGCGGAGGGGCGAGGAGAAGGCGGCTGCGGGTGTAGTGTGCACACCTGCACGAGTGTGGGAAAGAGAGCATCGGCCCCGCGCCCCACCTCAACGAAAACAACAACCCCCAAGCCCACCGACAAACCAAACCGAACGAAACCCAACCAAACGAAACACCACAACCAACACTTGGCAGAGTCTCTGGGGGGAGCGGAGGTCCTGCCCCCCCCCCCCCCCCCCCCCCCATCTAGGGGTGACTCTGTGTGTTCCCTGAACAGGCTCAGGGGGGACAGGTGTTGCCTCTGCATTTAAAACGTGATCAAAGAACACAATATGTTAAAAATAACGGGTGGGAGGGGTCTATACAACATCTGTCATCCCAAAATCCAAAAGTTTGGAAATCTTTGGAAATTATGCCTTGCATTGCTTTAAATCATCGCTGTAGGAGATTAAAAAGCAGGTTAAAGTTGGTCCTTTCCATCACAATCTGCCATCATCTCTTAGATTTGTTGATCTGGTCAGCTCTGGGAGTTGTCAGAACCATTGGGACCACAGCTGGAACGCCCACAGCTAAGTTAGTCAGATCCTCTCCACTTAGAGATCATCCCATCCCATCCCATCCCATCCCATCCCATCCCATCCCATCCCATCCCACCTATCTGCTGCATTAAGGGATATTTTGAAGGTTGCACTTACCTGCTCAGAACATCTGAAAGGTCCAAAGTGAGGCATTCTGTACTGACTCGTGGAGGTCTTCTTCATCTACATCCCTGTTCTGGCTCCTTACGCTCTACCAAACTTGAGTGAATTAAGCTGCACCTTTTGGCTTCGGCAGCTTGTGCTGTTTCCTGAATGCTCCAAGACCTTTGGCTCTCCCAAGGATGAAAGCAGAGGAGGAGAGAAGCTTTGCTTTGGTCATTCTTTGGCTCATTGAGGTTTTTGTGGACCTGTAACTCTGGAAATAGGGTCATGAAGTGTGGCATGGGGCAGAGCCTTTTATGGTCCTTTGGATTAATCCATCCCAATTAGTCACTGGGTTTTGAAGAACAGCTCACGACACATGACAAAAAAACACAGAGTCATAGAACGGTTTGGGTTGGAGGGGACCTTAAAGATCGTTTAGTTCCAGCCCTGCTGCCACACCTCCCACTAGGCCAGGCTGCTCAAAGCTTCATCTGCCCTGGCCTTGAACACTTTGAAGGAGGGGGATCCCTGATCCTGGCTGCTGACATCCCTCAGGCATGTGCTGGCCCAGTGCTCAGTCTACTCAGTAGCTCCCCAAGGAATGGAAGACTTCAGTCCCTAGTTTAAAAAAGCTTTTGCTGGTAGGACAAGAGTGATGTGACTCGTGAGCACAGCCCCTTCTGTCCATTAGGTACCTGGGAGGAAGCTGGCCCAACACCCAGCAGTGCTGGCTGCTGGGACTTCACCTATGGATCCCACCCACCTATGGATCACCTATGGATCCCGCCCATCCATGTGCACAGGCTGCATTAAGAGATGTTTCAAAGGTCACTGATACCTGGTCAGAAGGTCAGGAAGGTCTCAAGTGAGGCGTTCTCTACCAGTTCATGGAGCCTTCCTTGCACACCCATATTCTGATGCACTTCTTAATTACTTTGTCACAGTCTATTTGCCATCTGACGCTTGCATGCCACAGACCTGCTGTGAGTCAAAAAATTGGAAGAGACCTCAGCAGATCCTCACCCTACCTGCAGAATCAAGCACTGCCCATGAAGCGATGGAAAGGATGCAAGATGTGGGTACAGTCTGGCAGCAAGGACGTGATAAAGCTCTCCTGAAGAAGAGGATTCTCTCCTTGCCCTTGCCACAGGCTTTGTGACAGTCATCAACCCCAGCTCTTGGGTGCTGACAGTTGGAGTGGCCACGTTGTGGGTGTGCATCTTGAAGCCTTTGCCTGAGCTGCTGACATCCACCTTAGTCCAGCTGGAAGCAGCAGGTGATGTGCTGTGTCATGTCAGCTTCTCTGAGCAGGCAGGCATGAGGCTTCTCAGCTGGAGCACCCTGAGTTAGAATGGACCTTCACCCATCCATGTATCACAGTCTCACAGTATTACCAAGGTTGGAAGAGACCTCACAGATCATCAAGTCCAAGCCGTTACCACAGAGCTCATGGCTAGACCATGGCACCAAGTGCCACGTCCAATCCTGCCTTGAACAGCTCCAGGGACGGCGACTCCACCACCTCCCTGGGCAGCCCATTCCAGTAGCCAATGACTCTCTCAGTGAAGAACTTTCTCCTCACCTCAAGCCTAAATTTCCCCTGGCGTAGCTTGAGGCTGTGTCCTCTTGTTCTGGTGCTGTCTGACTGAGAGAAGAGAGCAACCTCCTCCTGGCTACAACCACCCCTCAGGTAGCTGTAGACAGCAATAAGGTCTGCCCTGAGCCTCCTCTTCTCCAGGCTAACCAATCCCAGCTCCCTCAGCCTCTCCTCGTAGGGCTGTGCTTGAGACCTCTCACCTGCCCCTCGTCACCGTGGGTGTGTGGGTTGGCTCAGTCAAGCTGCTGGGGCAGTGGTGCGGGGCAGTGGTGTGGAGCAGTGAAAAGCTCCACAGAAAAAGCCAGGAGGAAATGAATGGTTCTGTCTGCAGAGAAGCCTGATGAGGGCCCTGCTCTGGTCTTGTAGCACTGGGGCCTTACCACCCTGCTGCCTATTTCCCCAGGATTTCTGGACCTCTAAAGGAGGTCGCAGTGTGCCAAGCTTCAGGAGCACAGAGCAGTCCCTTGGTGCAGATGGGTTGCCCACAGTGTTCTTGACATCCAGAAGATGACCACCTTTGGAAGTTCTGCATTAAAACCTGCACACAGGAACACTGCAGCTGTGTGGTCCATTGCTGTGAAATCCAAAAGTGGTCAGACATGAGCAATGTGCTGAGCTAAGGCCTAGGATCATCTGCTGAACAACAGAAACCAGCTAGTGATGCTGAGCCCCCTCACTGACCACCTCATGTGCTGCAGGCATGGAAGAAAAAGAGTATCTGGGCATGCAGTTAACATCTTGTTCTGCTTCAGCAAACAGGTGTGGATTCAGTTGCACCAGCAACAAACTCCAGACATTTCTTCATTCCGAGTCCTTGCCTGGTCAGAGGGAACCTCATGAAGTTCAACAGGGGCAAGTGTGAAGTCCTGCACCTGGCAGGGAATAAGTCTCTGCACCAGTACAGGTGAGAGGTGACCTGCAGAGAACAGCTCTGTGAAGGGCCTCTGAGTGCTGGGGGACAAGCTTCCCATGAGCCAGAAATGTGCCCTCATGGCCAAGAGGGCAAATGAGGTCACTTTGCATTAAGAGGAGAGTGACCAGCAGGTCAAAAGAAATTCTCCTCCCCCTCTGCTCTGCCCTGCTGAGGCCAAATCTGGAGTACTGGGTTCAGTTCTGGGCTCCCCAGGTCAAGAGAGACAGGGAACTGCTGGAAAGAGTCCAATGGAGGCTGCAAAGCTGCTGAGGGGCTTGGAGCATCTCTGTGAGGAGCAAAGGCTGAGAGCCCTGAGGCTGCTCAGCCTGAAGAAGAGCAGCCCCAGAGGGGATCTGATCAGTGCTCAGCAAGAGATAAAGCACTGGGGGGGGCAAGAGTATGGGACCAGACTCTTGTCAGTGGTGCCCAGGGACAGGACAAGGGGCAGTAGGCACAAACTGGAACCCAGAAGGTTCCATCTGAAGATGAGGAGAAACTTACTTGGTGTGATGGTGCTGGAGCCTGGAGCAGGCTGCCCAGTGAGTTGTGGAGTCTCCTCCTGTGGAGAGATTCCAAACCCACTTGGACATTGTGCTGCTGGGCAAGCTGCTGTGGGTGCCCTGCTTTATCAGGGGCTTGGACTGGATGATCTCCAGAAGTTCCTTTCAGCCCCTGCCACTGTGGAATTCTGTGATCTCAGGCTTAGCAGGGTTTTGGCCACTCCATCCACACACCGTAACAAAGCTCCTCCATCGATGCTTGTGTGGCACACGGATACGGAACACAGAGCTGACCCCTGCCGGGTGGCTCCGCAGGAAGGTCGTGTCCAGGAGCCCTGTGGTGCTCAGCTTACGTGACAGTGCCGTAACAGCCACGAAGAGCTCTGACAGGCTGTTGTCAGTTGGTGCTTGCTAAGAGAAGAAATAAATATGATAATAAAAACAACAACAGCAACAAAGCCTTTTGGAAGAAATAATACTGCCCAAATGCTGCGAGAGGACAGAGCTGTCTGCACGACAGAGGCTCAGCTAATTGATGCTAAAACAAGCAGTTGTGCAATAGGTCAGGAGCAGGATCCCCAGGGAAGGCAGCAGCCACCTTTTCCATCTCTGCCTGCCGGTGCTGGTGTTTGCAAGCCTGAAGGAAAAAATCCGGGGAAGCTCTGCCAAGAGGCACAGGGTGGAACTGACAGCAGGATGTAAGGTGAGCACGGAGCCTCTCTAAGTTTGGTGGGAGCTGTTCAGAGTTAAATCGTGTCCCTGCAGCCAGCCTGTGCAGCTCATGGTGCCTGCTCCGCCCGTCCCTCGGGGCTGCTGCAGGCTCCGGGGAGCTGGTGCTGGCTGGCTGCGAGGAGGCAGTCTGGGGATGAAGCAGCTCAGCCCAGTGCCAGTATTGCACAACTGCTGGAGCATCTCCAGAACAAGCCTAGCAGAGAGTTCCTCTCCCCACACTTTGGTTTGACAGAGCTCCTCCATGTGACTTGAGAGCAGTGAAAATGTCCCTGCAGACAGACCTCGTGGGAGAGAAAGAAAACCCAGAGCATCCAACCTTGTTGGTCAAACTGGGTGACTGGATCACAGGGTTACACCTCATCCAGCTCCTCTGCTAAAGCAGGGCCCTGCACAGCAGGTTGCCCAGAATGACATCCAGGTGGATTTTTAAAGTCTCCAGAGGAGACTCCACCGTCTGTCTGGGCAGCCTGCCCCAGCATGCCAGCACTTTGCCAGCAAATAGGTTTCTCCTTATGCTTAGTTGGAGCTTCCTGTGTTCCACTTTGTGCCTGTTGTCCCCGGGCACTACTGAAGAGAGTCTGGTCCCACCCTTTTGATCCTTACCCTTTAGATACTGATACTCACTGACAAGGTCCCCTCACGGTTTCTGTCTGAGGAAGACCATGAAATCCTGAATGACTGCCTAAATGTATACATAATTCTTACAGGCTGAGAGAAACTACTCACTGTAAAACAAAGGAGAGGTCTTCTACGCAGGCAGAACCATATACTGGGTTGGGTTGAAAAGCTCCTTTGAAGCTCCTCCAGTCCAACCTTCCTGCAGCCAGCAGGGACAGCTGCACCTAGAGCAGGTTGCTCAGAGCCCCAAACAACCTGGCCTGGGATGGTTCCAGGGATGGGACAGTTTTGTGCAACCTGGGCCAGGATCTCACTATCCTCAGTGTAACAGATTTCTTCCTTCCCTCCAGTCTAAATCTCGTTCTGGTAGTTAAAACCATCACCTTTTGTCCTGTCACAACAGGTCTCCTGATAAAATGTCTGTCCCCAGCTTCTTAGTGGCCCCTTCAAATATCAGAAGGCCACCAGAAGGTCTCCTGGAGCCTTCTCTCCAGGATGAATGCCCCCAACTCCCCCAGTCTTGCCAGCATTGCTGTGGCCTTCTCTGGCCCTGATCCAACAGGTCCTGTCTGTGATGACTCCAGAGCTGCCCCGAGAACTACAGGGGAGGCTCAGCAGAGCACAGAGTGGGGCAGAATCCCCTTCCTCCATGTCACAGGATCAGAGGATGTCAGGGGTTGGAAGAGACCCAAAGAGATCATCCAGTCCAACCCCACTGCCAGAGCAGGACCATCCAATCGAGCTCAGGTCACACAGGAACACATCCAGACAGGCCTTGAAAGGCTCCAGAGGAGACTCCACAGCCTCTCTGGGCAGCCTGTGCCAGGGCTCTGGGACCCTTCCAGTCAGGAAGTTCCCCCTTGTGCTGAGCTGGAACCTCCTGTGCTGCAAGAGGTTCCACCTCGTGTCCTGGTGCACCAGGCTCCAGGGCTGGACCCCGCGCTGCAGGTGGAATCTCTGCAGAGCAGAGGGGCAGAATCCCTCAGGGCTAAAAGGACCAGAGCAACGCACGGCCGTGCCGGGAGGTGAACGGGCAGATGCTGAAGGTGTTGCTGCAGCTGTAGCCCAGGCAGGGCCGTGCCCTGTCCCGGCTCTGGCCAGGACGCTGAGCTGTTATTAAAAGCTGCGTTAATTTGGCAAGCAGGGAGCAGAAGCAGCAGCAGGAAAAGCAGCAGCTCGGCTCTAAATTACAATGATAATCACTCCCATCTTCCAGAGCGAACTGCCGGGGAAAGATCAAGGGAGAGATGGCTGCTATGGTCATTATACAAACTAATCCCTTTCCTCTCTCATTCACTCTGCATTGCTCCTCTCCCCTCAGAAGCTAAGGAAAAATACCACACTTTCAGGGGAGGAGAATTTGATTTGGCAGATCAGTGGATAGTGAGATTTTGTTTGTGGTCTCAATTACCTCCAGTAGCTAGAAATTTGGTATCAAAATAAACTGTAAACAACAGCAGCGGCCAGAAAATTAGCTCCAGCATTACAAACGTCCTTGCCTTGATGGATAGCTCCAAGATTCTCTGTGCTCCAGCAACAGCTGCTTTAATATCCGTCAAAGAAATGGCAGCAGCTCCTTCTCTGAAGGGATTACCCCAAGGAATGAAGCTGTAAGTGGGTTTGTGCAAAGATGCTCACGCTCTTGTGGGCTGTGTGCATTGGGTTTTCTGCCCAATTTCAAGAGTCATTTTGTTGTTGTTTTCTGTGAGTTTAGTTCTATTACACAGCACATCTAAGGTGGCACACGTTTCATCCAGGCCCCAGACAGCAAGAACTGGTGCTTTCAGAGAGTCCTCAAGGGTGCATTTGGGGAAATAAGGACCCTCAGGGGTCAGCCGAACAGCTTCAGAGCAGCTCCTATGCCAGAAGATCTGTTGTAGCTCCTGCTTTGGATGGATCTGTGGGCATCATGGCAGACCACTGCACCACACCTCCTCGCTTTCATTGCTTTACTCCTTTCTTGTTTTTCAAGCCTTCCTCACAGGATCATGGAACCATAGACTGGGTTGGGTTGGAAGGGACCTTTAGAAGTCACCTGGCCCAGTCTCCCCACAGTGACATCTTCAACTGGAGCAGGTTGCTCAGAGTCACAAACAACCTGACCTGCAATGGTTCCAGGGATGGGACACCTCCCTCCTCTCTGGGCAACCTGAGCCAGGCTCTCCACCACTCTCACAGTAAAAGATTTCTCTCTTCTCTCCAGTCTGAATCTCCCTCTTTCAGTTCAGACCATCAGCCCTGGTCCTGTCACAACAGGCCCTGATCAAAACTCTGTTCCCAGCCTTCTGATCAGTCCCTTTAAGCACTGAAAGGCCACCAGAAGGTCTCCTGCAGCCTTCTCCTCTCCAGGCTGAACACCCCCAACTCTCCGAGCCTGGCCTCACAGCAGAGCCCTTCCAGCCCTGCCAGCACTGCTGTGGCCTCCTCTGGCCCTGCTCCAGCAGGTCCCTGCCTGTGCTGAGGACTCCAGAACTGGCCTCAGCGCTGCAGGGGGGGTCAGCAGAGCAGAATCCTCTCCCTGTCCCTGCTGCCCATGCTGCTGGGAACCAGCCCAGGACAGGCTGTGCCAGAGCTGTGTCAGAGCCAGCTCCTGTCCCAGCACACCCAAAGGCATCCCCAAGATGCAGGGTTGGGATCATAGCTCCTTGGACCACACAGAGTTTTATGTGAGGGTATTCAGCTGCTCTGGGCAAACTGCAGCTCTGACTGATGGATGATGAAGACTGAAATAGAATCATAGAATGGTCCAGGCCAGAAGGGACCTTCAGAGGTCATCCGGTCCAGCCCCCTGCAGTCAGCAGGGACATCCCCACCAGACCAGGTCACTCAGGGCCCTGTCAAGCCTCACCTTGAATGTCTCCAGGGAAGGGGCCTCAACCAGCTCCCTGGGCAACCTGTTCCAGTGCTCCACCACCCTCATGGTAAAGAACTTGTTCCTAAAGAGATTTAGAATGGTTTCAGTTGCTTCCACCTAATGTAGCCATGTAAGTATTTCTTCTGTAGCGCATGAAGGGCAGGACATGCCACTGCAAAGTCATCTTCTGCCCTTTCCCACCACACAGCCTGGAGAATCAGAGACCTACAGAACTGTCAAGGTTGGAAGAGACCTTTGAGCTCATTCAGTCCAACCACTCACCCAGAGCTCACAATCCCACCACTGCTGCTAAGCCACTGCCACTGAACCACGTTCCTCAGCACCACATCCACGTAGCCTTTAAAGATCTCCAGGGATGGGGACTCCATCACCTCCCTGGGCAGCCTGGGACAGTGCCTGAGAACCCTTGCTGGGAAGAAATTGTTCCTAATATCTGACCTGAGCCTCCCTTGGCACAACTCGAGGACATTTCCTCTTGTTCTGTCACTTGTTGCATGTGAGAAGAGGCCAACCGCAGCCTTACTCCAACCGCCTTTGAAAGAAGGATCCACCTAGGTGTAAAAGGAGTTGTCCTTTACCTCTCTGGGCAGGCCAACAGAGTTTTCCTCCTCCCACAGCTGCCCTAGCTTGGGAGGGAGGCTAGCGCCAGGAGCCAGCAGCTGCCCTCCTAGCTGCACATCCCACCACAGGCCATGCAATTACTCTCTCCATCAGAAGGCACAAAGACAGGGGCGCTCTGAGTCGCAGCTGAGCGCATCGTGTGAGGGAAGAAGGGAAGAGCACCCACGCAGACAGCAGCTGCACCAGGGCTGCAGTCAGCCTCCTGCGGTGGGGATTCGCTCTGGACACTGCCTGTGGAACCAGCGTGGTCATTGCCCTGCGTTGCTCTGCAGTTGGAGGGTGTGAAAAAGACATTTCCACTTCATTGACTGAGTTCCCAAGGGGAGAGTTTATGAAAGTGCAAGTGCATAATTTACTGCCTGACAGGATAAAGAGGGTATCTGGCTTAAAAAAAACGATTTAAAAAAACAGTGTACCCTGAAAACCCAAACTGCTCAGGCAGACATTTGTTGTCTGTAAGTAGCATATTGCAGAAGCATTTAATTTAGCTCAGAAGCACCGTTAAAAATATATGCATTGTAAATTGCAGCTGTAGAACATGATATTTATCAGATAATGTCACTGAATAGTCTCCTGTTGCAATAGAAATGCCAAGGCATTTACAGAAAATAAATGCTGGAGGACAGAGCTTTCTTTTCAAAGTGGAAAACCATTATCTCATCCAAAAGTCATAAATAAAATGATGAGGGTTTGCTTACAGGATTGCTTTTAATCATGGGGGGGCTGACAGAGGCTCTCCATTGCCTCGAGCAATATTCCCAAGCAGCAAACTCAGCCTGGCTGCAGCGAGCAAAGAGGGTGACACATGGGACATGGGACTGGTGGTGAGGGAGCAGAAACACCTAAGAGTAGGGGAGGTTTGTGCCAGGAGAGGTTTAGGTTGGATAGGAGGGAAAAAAAAATCCTGCAAGAGTGATCAGGCCTTGGCACAGGCTGCCCAGAGAGCTGCCCAGTCCCCATCCCTCCAGTGTTCAAGAAATGTGTGGCCATGGCACCTGGGGACATAGTTTGATGGTCATGGTCGTCTTAGTTTGATGCTTGGACTCAATGACTTTAAGAAGGCTTTTCCAACCCACCCAGTTCTCTGGTTCTATGAGCAGCCAGAAGGCCAAACCAGCTGCTAATCCAGAGGTGGGAAGTGAGGCACTTCTCCAGACTCACGACTTCGAGGGGCTGAATACAAGCAGGACTTGGCACAAGGTGCTGCAGTACCAGCTCCTGGAAAGGCTGCCTGAAAGCTGGCCCCAAGAGCCACCTTTAGACACAGCACTGTCTGACCTGACTGGCAGAGGATGGAGCACCTGGCAGCTCCTATGGAGCCGTCAGGCTCTGGATCACGCTCCACACGTGCAGCACTCTGCATTAGTGGCTGTGGGAGAGGGCTGATAGCTGGGACTTTGGATCCAAGATCTCCACAGTTGCTTCTCTGACTTGTGAAGACATTGATCTGGTCTTTCTGCCACGGCTCCAGGCTGCACTTGCCGAGCCAGGCGTTTGCCGCCTCAGACAATCCCTTTGGCCAAAAGGCCTTGAGGTCATTGGGTCCAACTGGCAAACCAGCACTGCCCAGTCCACCAGATGATCCACATTTCCTGGGATTTCTGGGATGTTCAAATCATCTCTAGGCTGTGTAGTTCAGAGCAAAGTCTGCCTGGCAGTTCCAGAGAGCTGCAGCCACAGCCTTCATTGCCTTGTGTCTCTAAAGCCACGCTGCCCCCTCTCCAGTCATCAGTGCTGGGGTGAGGAAGGGAGGACATCTGAATTTTGGTCACAAGTCAGACAGTTTGCTGGTTAATGCTGGCAGCCTCAGTGGGTTTACCACCTTTCCACCTCACTCATCTCTCCACTGCAGAGCACACTCGAGTCTGCTCTCTGACATTGTGATGGTTTGGGTGTCCCCCGCCCCCCCACACTTTTAGAAATTACCCAGACTAGACTCAGTCAGCTCTGGAAATTTGAATGAAGCTTATATTTACAGCTGGCACAATTTACAAGCAGATATTCACAGTATATACAGTTATATACAGAAATATATAAGGGAAAAAAGGTAATACAAACACAATTCCCCTCCCAGAAACCTGAGTCCCCAGGAGGGGCTCTCAACCACCCCTCACCTTCCCCCTACCCCTCTCAACCTTACCCCAGTCCTAAGGAAGAATGGAGGTTCGGCCAAAAGGGTTAAAAGCAAGGTGAAGCAGCCAAGCAAAGGAGGGTGAGGTTAGAAAGCAAGATGGAGTCCAGCCAGCAGCCACGAGCTCCCCAGCAGGAGAAGTTCCCCAGCGAGGAGAAGAAGCAAATGCCCTAATCTTTGTTTTGCCTTTCTTCTTTTGTATACATCCCAGCAAGACTGTGAGCGAAGTAGACAGGGGTGGATTGTGCTAGTTTGAGCCTAGCTAACATGTTTTGGTGAGAAGAACTAGATGATAGGCTGTAAAATGAAAACAATGGTGAGGTCTACTTCGCTCACATCCCTGCACTCGGCAGGGACAGCTGCAACTAAAGCAGATTGCTCAGAGCCACTAACAACCTGACCTGCAATGGTCCCTGGGATGGGACATCTCCCACCTCTCTGGGCAACCTGGACCAGGCTTTCACAACCCCCACTGGAAAAAATGTCTTGTATCCAGTCTGAATCTTCCTCTTTCAGTCCAACCCACACACCCCCCTACCTTGTCCTGTCACAACGGGCCCTGATCAAAACTTTGTCTCCAGCTTTCTGATCAGTTCCTTTGAGCACTGAAATGGCACTAGAAGGTCTCCTGCAGCCTTCACTTCTCCAGGCTGAATACCCCCAACTCTCCCAGCCTGGCCCTACAGCAGAGCCCCTCCAGCCCTCAGATCTTCTTTGATGCACACTGGGTGTGATGTCATGGGGCAGCTTCCTTCTCCCCAGCCAGGGCCAGCTGTGCGCAAGGGGGATTCAGTTTAATTTTAGCCTGACAGCCACCAGGAAACAGGACTCAGGGAGCTGTGCGCTGCATTTCCCAGTTTGTCCCACAGAAGAGATTCTCCTTACTCTCTGCTCTAGTGAGACCACACCTGCAATACTGTGTCCAGTTTCAGGGTCCCCAGATCAGGAGAGACAGGGACTGTTGAAGTGAGTCCAGCAGAGAGCCACGAGGATGATTTGGGGACTTGAGCATCTCCCCTGTGGAGATTGAGAGCCCTGGGGCTGTTCAGCCTGGAGAAGGCTGAGAGGAGACCTGATCGATGTCTGTAAATATCTGAGGGGTGGGGGGCAAGTGGAGGGGGCTAAGCTCTTTTGGCTGGTGCACAGGTATAAGACAAGGAGCAATGGGTGCAAGCTTGAACAGAGAAGGCTTTGCCTCAACACAGGGAGAAGCTTCTTTACAGAGGGGGTCACAGAGCACTGGGACAGGCTGCCCAGAGAGGTTGTGGAGTCTCCTTCTCTGGAGCCTTTTCAAACCCACCTGGATGCATTCCTGTGCAGACTACCTTGGGTGATCCCTCTCTAGCAGGGTGATTGTACTCCATGATCTCTGAAGGTCCCTTCCAGCCTCTAATGCGATTCTGTGGAGCAGGGGAGCCACGCAGGGTGCAGAGCCTGGTGCAAGTGTGCCGTGCCCGGGGGTGGTGGCATCTGCCCTTGCATAGCCTGGGGAGCTGCACGCTGCAAGCCTGGCTGCTGGAGGAGAAATAAACAAGCAGGGTGAGTCAGAAAGGCAGCGGTGTGCAGGGGACAGGTACTTATGCAAACAGCCTCCTAACACCCAGCCAGCCAGAGCTGATAAGCTCCTAGGCCAGCTGGAGGCTTCTTCATCCTGCTGCCGGGAGGAGGAGGAGGAGTAGGAGAGCTTTAGGATAACAGTTGAAAAACAAGAAGGAAGAGCAGAGCAGCTCTGGGAGGGATGTACAGTGCTGTCTGCTTTCGAGGCCCCTCTGCAGCCCCCTGCTATGGCAGCACGACCTGTGCCGCCCAGCACCAGTGGCCCTGCCCAGCCGTGCTCTCAGAAGCATCCTCCCATGCTGATGCAGGTTAGCACGTGTCATGGTGCCCACCACCAGTACCTCTTGGGGTGGTGAGAACCTACCAGTGTGCATCTCCCTGCACACCCATGGCAGCAAGGGCATCAGTCATGCAGCAAAACTCCTCAGGTTGGAGAGGCAGCAAGGCAGAGGCTACATCCTTCCCCCAGCCTGGTACCATCCCCACCGCTCTCCTCCTCACCTCTCTGCTGACCAACCCCTCCAGCAACATAGATGGGAAGCCAATGATACTCCTGCAGTGCTGCTGGGGATCCCCCAGGAAGCTTCATCTCTGGCCTGCTGGTGAGCAGAATGAGGAGGGTTAAAATAATCAAGCTTAAGCAGTTGAAATCCAAACTAGAATAGGTAATAGGGTCAGAAACCAAACACCACAGCCAGGGCACAGCTGGAGGGCCTGGAGGGCCCCATGGGCAGGGTACCACACCCCCACCCCGGGCAGGCTGAGCCAGAAGCAACTGTGCTTCCTCAGGATGCTGTCCCAAAACCAGAGTCTCCCAGCTCCTGTGATTTTCTGGTGCTGGGAAACATGTGAAAGGCTCCAGCCCCTACAGCTAGGTGGCTCCTTCTCCCCCACTGCATCCATCACAAAGCTGAGTTGTAGAAGAACAGGTTTTGCTGCCCCAGAGCTCCATCAGTGTCCAGCCCCAGCACTGCCAGCAGCTCAGGGGGTGCAGGACACCTCCCTGCTCCTGTTGTTTTGGTTGGGAAAGACCTTTAAGATCAGGTCCAACCATTCCCTAACTCTCCCAAGGATGGTGCTAAGCCATGCCCCCCAACACCACATCTGTGCATCTTTGGAACACCTCTGAGGATGGGGATTCAGCCACCTCCCTGGGCAGCCTGGCCCAGTGTTTCAGAATCCTTTCAGTGAAGAAGTTTCTTCTCAGGTCCAACCTGAACCTCTCCTGGTCCAACTTGAGGCCACTTCCTCTCATCCTGCCACTTGTTACTGGGAAGGAGATGGACACTCACCAGACACAGGCTCCTGGCCCCCATCCCACGCTGGCTCTGCCAGCACCTTCACCTGGCTGACCCCTGGCAGGGAAGAGTGCCCGGGAGCAGCAAGGAGAGGCAGGGATGGCTCGGTTCAGGCACTGCTCGTTCCTCCTGCCGCTCAGGGTTCCAGCTCCCCTTATGACGCAACGCTCTGATGGTGAGAAGCCAAAGCTTGCCCTTCCCTGTGGTATTCCCTGAGGAAAAAAGCATTGCTGCAATGTAACACTGCAAATGGAAGCAGGCTGGTGATTCACCGAGAGAACGCCTCTCCCTTCTGGCCGTGCAGCCAGGCAGAGACCAACGCTGCGAGCCTTGAAAGGAAAACTGAAAAAGCCTTTAATTAATCCCTGGAGGCTACGCTGCGCCAGGCAGGCACAGGATTTCTCCTCTGCCTCCTTTTTGCAGCCAGAACATGCTGCTGCCTTCCTGCCCCAGCTCTTTCCAGGGGATTCTCCAGTCTCCAGAGGAGGATTTTTTGCGTGCGGGGGGAGAGAGTAGCTTCCAGGGAAACCTCACTGCTGTCCCGGGGCAGCCAGGAGACCAGGAGCCTTCTCTGGTATTTCCCAGATAGATGCAGGGATTTGGAAACTACTACCTGTTGGGAGAAAACTTTCCAAGTTGAAGGTCAGGTTTGTTTGCCTTCCATCCTGACAGACACAAACTGTTATGCAATAATCAGGAAGCCTCTTTTATCAGAGTCCATTCAATTCATAAGATTAAGAGCATGGAAAAACAAACAGTGGCGCTGGGTGCAAGCGCTGGCACTCGGCAGGCAGCACTTTGCTTGGGCAGGGATTGTTCCTGGGTATCTCTTCTTTCTGGAAGGCAGGAGGGGCAGGATACAGAACCGTGCTGCTTTTCACAGGGGCTGGTGACGGCGAGAGAAATTAACCCTTGCTTGGAGAGAGTAGAGCAAATTTTTTGTGGAGAGCAACATCTGTGATGGCTCCTGCAGAAACTGCTCCAGCTTGGGAGCATCCCAGGATAGGAGGCCAGAGCTCAGCCACCAACAGAAGGCAGAGGAGTGCAGCTGCACTGCTGGCAGTACCTCTGCTGGCTGGGCTTGCTCCGATACAGCTACCTGAGCGGGTACCAGTATGGGGAAAGGCTCTGCAAAGGAACAGGTAAAATACAGACCTTGTGCAGGGATCCACAGCAGCTGGCACAGCCAAATGACCTTGTTCAGAAAATGCACTGGAGAAAAGAAATCTTCACTAACAGAGGGAAAACTGCTGCAGGAAAGACCCAGTGCTGGCCCTACACTCAATCTGCAAGGCCTGAAGTCTTTACAGATGAAAAGCAGCAGGAACTGCAGCAGAGGAGCTCTGGTCCTGCATCTCACAGAGCGGAGGCTCATGCCAGAGACCACCTCAGCCACAGGCCAGAAAGCTGCATCTGCCTTATTGACCCTTTTTTCAACTAAGGACTTGTGAAGTTTGACAGTCAGCTGCTGGGACAAGCTCAGCTTAGTGATTTCTGATGGCACAGGAGAACAAGGTGGGAATTCCATTTGCCAGCACCATGGACTCCCTTCATGCAGTGCCATGGCTATAGAAATGACACACAGGAGTAAAATGTGGCAGTAAGGGGCTAGGAAGTTTGGAAATAGCTAAGGGAGAACCTAGGCTTGGAAAGAGAACCCTTGGCAGCAACAGATTTGCAGGGTCAGTCATGGGAAGGAGCAGAAAACCTGAGCATGTGCTGCAGACACCTCTGCCAACGCCTTGTGGGGAGCTGCATTTCTGGCTGAAGCTGGAGCTGCAGACTGTGCTCTGCGTTGATGCTGACTCTAGAGTGAGGGAAATTCGACCTCTGGAGCACTAAGTTACCATTTTAACCAAATGCCTGCACTTTGTCTTGGTGGGAGATGGAGAGCAAGACTCTGCTTTTCACAGTAAATAAAAACTCTTGGCTCTGTCACAGGTCTTCTGGTTCCTCTCCTCCATGGGTGCCTCTTCCCTGCCACAGAGGCACACACTCCTCCAGGAAGCTTCTGCACATACATCAGTCACAGAATGGCTTGGGTTGGAAGGGACCTTAAAGCTCATCCAGTTCCAAACCCTCTGCCACAGGCAGGGACACCTCCCACTAGCCCAGGCTGCTCAAAGCCTCATCCAGCCTGGTCTTAAACACTTCTAGGGCTGGGGTGCCCACAGCTTCCCTGGGCACCCCCTTCCAGTATCTCACCACCCTCACAGTAAAGAACTTATTCCTGATGTCCAACTGAAATCTGCCCTGCTCTGGTTTCAAACCACTGCCCCATATGATAATTACAACCATAAGCTGGCTCCAGGGAACAGTGTCCTGTCCTCCACCTGAGGACACAGAAGCACACAAAATTTTGCTCCAGCCATTTAAGTGTCCAAGGCCAAAGTCAGGAAGAACCCAGCCTGGCCATGAGCTGTGTCCACCACCTGGCTCCGATGATCTTCTCTACAAACAAATGTAAAGTGCAAGCCTAGTTTAGCCTTAGGCTCAGCCCTGTAATGCCAACCAAAGGTCTGTGTCACTGCACAACTGTACCTTAGGAGCTGGGCAAAGAGAGCCACTGCAAGTCACACAGATCCAGGGCAGCCATCTAATGCTGGGAATTCTCCACCTAAACTAAGGAGAGCATTCTCCACCTAAACTGAGGGTGCTGCAGCCCTGGAGAAGGCTGCCCAGAGAGGTTGTGGAATCTCTGTCTCCAAAGAAATTCCAACCCCAGCTGGCTGTTGTGATGCTAGGCACCCTGCTATGGGTGCCTCTGCTGTAGCAGGGGGTTGGACTGGGTGAGCTCCAGAGGTCCTTGTCAGCCCCCACCAATCTGGGACTCTGGGCTCTGGGGGAGGACTGTTTACAAGGGATGAGGGGCAATGGTTTGAAACTGGAGCAGAGATTTAGGCTGGACATCAGGAGGAAGTTCTGCACTATGAGGGTGGTGAAATGGTGGAACAGATTGCCCAGAGGGGTGGTGGAAGCCCCTGGAGACATTCAAGGTCAAACTTTATTAGACCATGAGCAACTTGATCTAGTTAAAGGTGTCCTTGCTGGCTGCAGCGGGTTGGATGAGATGACTCTGAGGGTCCCTTCCCACCCAATGCATTCTGTGATTTTCACTGTGCACTCCCTTGAGCCCAATTCAAGGAGCAACCTGAGTTGCTGCTGAACCCCTTAAGTCGACAACGTCACTGCAGTGAGCAGCAGTACCCTGCAGGACTGAGATGCTGAGGAGCAGCAGCAGCGAGCTCTGATCCGTGCAGTGGCTGTGGGAGATGCCTGCTCTGATAACCCAAGAGTCGCTTGCACAGAGCTGAGGCTCAGGGGCTTTCGAAGTGCAGCCGTGGCCACAAAGGCTCTCTCACCCTGCTCTCAGCAAAGCCCATCCCCCCTGCCCAGCACTGCAGCAGCTTTAGCACAGGACACCTGCAGCACTCGCTGTCTGCAGAGGCAGGTACTGCTCACCCGCCTGCTCCTTCTGCAAGGGGGCTCTCAGCCCTGGGGGGGCAGGGTGAGGAGGCTGGATCCGGGGCTGCAGAAGATGCCCATCCTTGTGTGCCACCTGAGTTCAAAGCAAAGACCATCCCCAGAGCTCCTTTGGGGCCATATTTCACAGAATCATTGAATCATTTCAGTTGGAAAAGACCTCTAAGGTCACTGAGCCCAACTCCTGCCCCAGCACCACCATGGCCACTGAACTATGTCCCCAGCGGCCATGGCCAATACATTTCTTAAGCACCTCCAGGGACAGTGACTCCACCACCTCCCTGGGCAGCCTGTGCCAGACCTTGACAGCCATTTTTGGGAAGAAATTGTTGCTTCATGTTCAACCTAAACCTCTTCTGGCCCAACTTGAGGCAGTTTCCTCCTATTCTGTCACTTGTACCTAGGGAGCAGAGCCCAGCCCCAGCTGGTTCTGGCCTCCTTTCCGGGAGCTGCAGAGAGCAATGAGGTCTGCCTCAGTCTCCTCTTTTCCAGACTAAACACCCCCAGTTCCCTCAGCTGCTTCTCACAGGACTTGTTCTCTAAACCCTCCACTTTCCATCAGAGTGCTCCTTAACTATCCCCACCCCATCCGAAGCTCAGGACTTCCTTGTGAAAGCCCAAGGAAACCCGGAGCCAAAGCTGTGAGATTCTCCAGACAGAGAATTCAACCCAAGTAAGATGCCTTCCAACTGGGGAAGGATCACAGGACAATCTGCTCATCTGGAGGAGGCAGTGGTGGCTCCTGAAGGGCATGGATTGGCTTAACTCAGGCAGGGAATGAACTGCTGCTGCCCCTGCAGCCAGGGCTTCACTCCTACTTCCAGCACACCACACTAGGACTTGCACTCCAAGTCAGATACAAATCTCCCACCCATCTCCACTTGTCCCACAGCCTGGATTTGGACCCTAACATGAACAAATCAGAAAGTTCTGGGGAAACCAGAATGTTTTTTTCCAACCAAGTAATTTAAGGAAGGAAAACAAATCTACTTCTTGATGTCTGTAGGTGTAAGGATTTGGGGTAGGAGAAAGAAGGATCTGATTGTCTTCTGCATTTGATAAGACAAATACAGGAACATCTCCAGTGAAAGACTTGTCTGGGCATTATTCTGCACCCTGACAGCCAGGGTATGTCCCTTGATTGCATCTTTTCTCAGGAAGAGGTAACCTGCTCTGGGGGTTTGGAACAACCCAGCTAAGCTATTTGCTTATTATTCTCCCCCCTCCCCAGACCATTGCCATTTTTTGAGTGATGGCCAAAGGATAAACCACCACAAGACAGCATTTGCTCGGAGCACTTTTCTGCTCTGAACTTCTGGAAGTAGCAAAAGCAAATTTATGCCTGAAGCTGGTGTCAGAGGAGGAACTAGGCAGAAGAGCCAGGATACCACCCACAGGCACCCATGTCTGGGGACTGGATAAGTTCATAGAGACACTGAATGGCAGGGGTTGGAAGGGACCTCTGGAGACCATCGAGGCCAATGCCCCTGCCAAGGCATCTTCACCTAAAGAAGGCTGTGCAGGAATGCATCCAGGCAGGTTTTGAATGTCTGCAGATGGAGACTCCAACACCTCTCTGGGCAGCCTGCTCCAGGGCACTACCACCCTTCAACTGAAGTTCCTGCATGTTCAGATTGAACTTCTGATGTTCCAGTTTGTGCCTGCTGCCACCTGCCCTGTCACAGAAAGAAGCCTGGTCCCAGCCAGCAGCGATGTAACAATCTGCTAACCAAAGGACTGGAACAGATACTCAAATTGCTCACAAAGGTGGCAGCAGCTCTCTGGAACAGCTCAGGGCTCTGCTTCCCACCCCTCTGGTAAGCTGGGTGTAGGTAGTTTCCTGCCATCCTCCCTCTTTTCCCTCACTCAGCACTATCCCATCCTTCCTCTTAGGCCCACAGTCTTCATCCACCACCTGCAGCCAGGATTCCTTTGGGACCACGTGCAGAGTTTGCTCTTTTTAACATCCCTAAGCCCTTTCCCTCCAGTACAAGCCAAACCCTTGTCCCAGCCGGCCCCTCCTCCATCGGCTGCTGTAATCTTTGGCTCTAGCAGCTGCCCTCAAGCCCACATCACTTCTCCATCACTCTGCATACCTGACAAGCTCCTGGCCGCCTCTTTATTCCTGTCACTTTCCACATCTCCTCCTCCCTGGATGAACCCACACCTGCCTGCCATGCGGCCAGCCATAACCTTTGCCCCACCAGCAGCTCCTTGCCCAGGAGCAGGCTCTGTTCTCTCAAGCCTGGGAAAAGCTGCCCGATAAGATCTGCAGAACCTCTCCTTCCTCTGCTCCAAACCCATCCCCACAGCTCCCTGCTGCCAGCCCCCCCCCCGGACACAGCCCTGCCTGTGGCTGGGCAACAGAGGAGCTGTGATTTTCTTCCCTGCTTTCCTTGCTGCCTACCTGTGCCCCCAGCAAAGCCTCACTCGAGCCAGGTTGCACCAAAAAGGGTCCTTGCTTTAGAGATTTGGAATTTTTTAGTTTGCCTTATGTTGTATGCCCTATCCCCGTGGCATGTCATGCCTGCAGAACACAAGACACTCAGGGCAGGGGGTGCCTTTTACTATTATTTTTCTCCTGCTCTTGCAAAGCACAGCCATGGCTCCACTCCCTGCATGTGCTCCCCATAAACACCCAGTAACAGCCCCTTCCAAGAGAGCAATGGCAGAGCTGGGAATGGCCAGAGAGCTGCAGCTGGCACTGGCACAGGCGGGAGGGCAAGGAGAGATCAGATCAGCTGGACAAAGAAAAGACAACAAAGCTGGGGAAGGGTCTGGAGAACAGGGCTGGTGAGTAGCAGCTGAGGGAGCTGGGGGTGTTTAGCCTGGATAAGAGGCTGAATGAAGACCTCATTGCTCTCTACAACTCCAAGGAGATTGGAAGGAGGGGGGAACCAGTCTCTTCTCCCAGAGAACAAGAGGCAGGACAAGAGAAAATGGTCTCAAGTTGCACCAGGGGAGGTTTAGCTTGGACATAAGGAGCAATTTCCTCCCCAAAAGGGTTGTCATGCCCTGGACCAGGCTGCCCAGGGCAGTGGCAGAGTCCCCATCCCTGGAGGAGTTTAAAAGCTGTGTAGATGCAGTGCTGAGGGAGATGGTCTAGTGGTGCCTGGCAGTGCTGATGATCTTAAAGGTCTCTTCCAGCCGAAACGATTCTGTGATCCTTCAAGAGCTGAGAGCACTGAAACTGGTGATACCAGGTGTGGGAGCAAGCGAGCACCAGCACTTGCAGCGACTTCTGCACTTCCCCTGCTGCAGCTCAGCACAGAGGTCTCAGACACGTCCTGCTTTCCCCACACTTCAAGCAAACTTTCCTGTCAGCAAATCCAGCGCCTTCAGCCTTCCCTTCTAAACCCAGCCCAGACTACGACAGCTCAAATGCCAGAGCCACTTATCAAGAGGAAGCTGCCCAGAAACCAGCCAAGATGTGAATCTGCCACCCATTTTCTACAACCATACCCAGGGCTGCAGCAAGTCATCCCCTAGAAGCAGGGAGCTGGCTGGCAGTTGGGTCAGCCCTGACTTAGAGCCTGGTGCAAGAATTTCCCTTGTGGTTGCAAAAAAGAAAGGCTGTAAACCCCTGATTTTAAATGATGCCCAGGGGGGTATTTAAAGACCAGGCAGCTAAATTCCACCCAGCTTGCTGGAGCACTGGTGGGGCTGCAGAGCAGATAAGAGACCGTGGTATTTGGCCAATTCCTTGTACCCATCATCACAGAATATTGATGTTTTGACTCTACAGATATTCTGGCACAGCCGCTGAAGTTGCACTGATTTATTAAGTTGATAGAGTGCAGCAGTGCCAAGCTATCAGGTAATTGATCAGCTGCCTGGGCTGCACTTCAGCCTGCAATTTCCAGCCCAGTCTGAGCCATCAGCCATCCCATAATTGGTTGCAAATGTCCCTCCTCCCTTCTGTTTGTTTTGGTAAGCGGCGTTTTCATTAACACTGCGGAGCCAAGCAAATAAATGTGTCTGCAGTGCTGGACCCACGGCAGAGGAGAGCTGAGAAGTGTCCTGGAGGCAGCACCTGCCACCTCAGACAGCTCTGGATGTCACTAGATTGTCACCTGCCTTTTCTGGTTGCCAACAGACAGGTTAAATATTGTTGTCAGGGTGTATGATTCCCCAGTACCTGCTTTTAATGCATCTTCCATCCCTTCTTTTGCCTCGTTCCATCAATGTCAAGTCATTTCTGGCTATGCTCTAAACGTCTAGAGCTGTGTCAGAGGAGTGGTGGTGATCTGGTGCCTTCCCAGCAAGGCAGCACCATTGCAGCCCTTCCACACTGAGTCTCCGCAGTGCAGGAGAGGAGCAAAGGCAAAACCCCTGAAAAACAGTAACGTCAAAAAAAGAATAAAGGCCTTGAGTCAGGAGAGAAGAACTAATCCATTATTTTCAACTATTTCCAGCACTTTATACCTTTGATACTTTGGATTCTGCCAAACAGAGCCATTGTTTTCCTTCTGATAGCTCCTTGCAAACATCTGACACAATGGCTTACTGCAGTGTGAAGACAATTAAAGACTAAACTCCTTAACCCATGTGTGTTCTTTGAGCCATCCGCTTTAAACCTCCAGGATGCCAGCATGGTGCAAACAGCCACACTTCATTAGCTGGTTCTTAAACCTGTCCGCAGGAGGAACTGCTATGAGACTCTCCCATACTTTGGTTTTTGAAATGGCTTTTACTGCTGCAGACTTGGAAGGGCTCTGGCTTGCTGCTCTGCAGAGCCACAGGGCTGCCTGCAGCAACCACTCTTGGAATGATCATATAATCACAGAACTGTAGCCCTTGGAAGGGACCTCTGGAGATCTAGTCCACCTCCCCTGCTGACACAGGTATGCCTAGATCAAGTTGCATAGGATCACATCCAGGTGGGTTTTGAGTCTCCAGAGGAGAATCTACAGCCTCTCTGGGCAGCCTGCTCCAGTGCTTCAGCACCCTCCAAGTAATTTCTCCTTAAGTTCAAGTGAAACCTCCTGTGTTTCAGTTCATACCTGATGCTCCTTGTCCTGTCACTGGCCACCACTGAGAGGAGCCCAGACCTACCTATCCCCTTGCCCCCTAGAGGTCCTTCATCTCTTGCCGAGCATTGATCAGATCTCTGGGGATACTCTTCTCCAGGCTCAACAGCCTCAGGGCTCCCAGCCTCTTCTCCTCACAGAGATGCTCCAGGCCCCTCAGCATCTTCAAAGCCTCCAATGGACTTTCTCCAGAGTTTCCTGTCTCTCTTGAACTGGGGAGCCCAGCACTGGACACATGGTGGTGTGTGACTGAAGAAGTGGTGGACAAGGCATCAGTCCCTGCACATTCAGGGCATGCATAGCTGGGGCTGAGGGCTGTGACTTTGTACATGCCTTATGCATGTCACCCCTCAGCAAATCACCCTGAGAAGCAGGTTTGTAACTGGTTTGTAAATTATTAGCATTTGCTATGCCCTGCTGCATATGGAACCCAGGACAAACACCCTCCTGGTAAGAGCCTGTCCTGCAACAACTCCTCGGACCACTTGCTGCTGTCAGTAGGGTCATAGAAGCCATCATGATGGTTGAAGTGAGCCAGCAGCAGACACCTTCCCCCTGTATTTCATTCCCAAAGTGCTCTTCAGTGCCAGTGTCCAGTGCCAAGCCCTCTTCTGCCTCCCATCCCAACCTGGTTGACAGTAGCTCTTCCCCACATCTCTGACTACCTCTGTCCCTTAAAACTGCTTCTTCTGAATCCTGAATCCCAACTCCACAGGAGAACAACCTCCCCAGAAGCCAGCACAATGCTCCCAGTGAAGTGTGCAGCAAACCAGGAGATGGCTTTGCATGCAAAGTACAAAATCAGTCTGCCCCAGCCAACTGGAGGTGATGCATTAACTGAGCCATGAATGTTTTCTCCCCTAGCTCTTCACGGGCAGGGAGTTTGGGCTGGTTCACAACAGTTCCAAAAGGCAGACATGTGAAGGAAACGTGCACCAGCTTTCAATGCTCTGTCAAGGGCAGCAGCTTGGCAGGAGCCTTGCTGAAGCAGCAGCGAGCATCTCCCGCTCCCAGCACAGCGCTGCCAGTGACTAAGCACTTTCTACAAACCAAGCTGCAGCAGAGTGCAGGAGCCCAGTAATAAACTGGGGATGTAAACCAATAATACCATGGTGGGTTTAATGTTCAGAAGGTCACAGATAAGTGTAATAGGCACTCTGATGTTGAGACTTGTAGCTTGGTTTCCAATCATTTTGGCTCTCTGTTTGATGTCTTGAAGCATTAGAGACCAGAATTAAACAGTGCAATTAAAACACAGCAAAGCACCAATCTGATCTTATTTTATACTCCTTGCCCTACTGCTTCACCTTCTCCTCCAAGCCCTTCATCTCCCGAAAGCATTTGCCCTTGCCTGTCTGGACTTTGGTACCAGCTTTCGCCTGCTGGGATGTCAGCAGTGGTCCAGCTCCCCATCCTGCTCTGTTTAGCAGGCAAGGTCACCAGAGCATCTATTCCTGGGAACCGGCAGCACATTGGTGCAGACACCCTGCCCAGCACCACCAGCACCAATAACACCCAATGCTTTTGCACAATGCATCTGGAATGCCTGATAGTGCCTCTGCAGCTGGCATAGGACGAGCCCTGCTTATTCCATTTACTCTGTCTCCTTATTACTTTGTTTAGATTGGTACAGATTAATCCAACTAATTAGCACCATCACCTGCAGCACATGGAGGCCCTGGCTCTGAGGGGCTATTGTGCTGCATTAAACCATCCTGTGCTCCTGCCCACCAATTTTCCAAGATTATATCTGTGTAGCACATCAGCACCGAGGGCCCTGCAGCCTTTGATGTCCCTGCTCTGAAGGGGAGGTCTCCAGAGCAGGGACAGCTTTGCCCTGCTGGGTCTCCTGGGGCTGGAGCAGTTTGTCACACGCATTCAGTGCCGAGTGGGACCAGGCACCGTGCCTGGAAGTGACAGACATTCCCATAGCAAGATTAATGGGAACCTTACAAAATTCCATCTCTCTATCACCATGCCACAGGTTTATCAGGAGAAGGCAGTTTCCTGGAGTTTCTAAACCTGTGACAAGTACAGCATGGCTCAGGACAAGGCAAGCTCTCCTCAACAAGGACCAGCTCTGGATGCTTTTTCAAGGAGAATCATAGAATGGTGGGCCTGAAAGGGACCTCTAGGAATCATTCAGTCCAACCCCCACTGCTAAAGCAGGGCACTCACAGCAGCTTGCCCAGCATCACAATGTCCAGGAGGGTTTGGAATCTCTCCAGAGAAGGAGACTCCACAACCTCTCTGGGCAGCCTGCTCCAGGGCTCCTCCACCCTCAAAGTAAAGACACTTCTCCATAAGCTCAAGTGAAGCCTCCTGTGTTCTCATCTGAACCTGTTGCCCCTTGTCTTACCACTGGCCACCCAGCCCCATTCTCGTGTCCTCTGCCCCTTAGACATTTAGATGCATTCATAAGATCTCCCCTCAGGCTGCTCTTCTCCAGTCTGAAGAGCCTCAGGACAGGGACCAGGACTGAACCCACTGGTCCAGCCCAGCACTGGTCACGTCAGCAACAGACAATGCTGAGGGCACAAAATGCAGGTGCTTCAGTGCTGCCCAGGCTTTGCTGTGCTGGAGCAAAGGGCAAGATCTCTGGATGCAGAAAAGCATCCCACTGCAGCAGTAGCCCCAGCAGCGCTGGCAGCTTAGGGAGGGATTCCCCTATCAGCGCTTTGCCCAGCTGCCATCCTTTGCTGCTTGCACCCCAAAGTGTTCCATCATTGGGGAATAACAGACTTAAGCCACACATGGCAGCATGTTTTGTCACTACCAGATTACCTTGCAAGTCAACATCCTGCTGATCAAGCATCCAAATAATCCACCTCCTACAGCTACTAAACCATCACAGTCCTGCCACACCACCAAGGGCCTGAACCTTGGATCTGGTGTTGCTGGGGAGGTCAGCAAGAGGATCACATTTTAGAGCAAGGCCACCCTGACAGCAAGGGTGAAAATAAGACCTGGCAATGGTGATGCTGCTGATCTTGCTGGAGCCTGGGGCCAGTGGGACCCAGAAGGAACTGTTTTCATCTCACAGCCTCAGGTGTTGCCTAACTCAGGTCTGAGTCCTTGTATCCAGCAACCGCACACAGTGCCAGAAAGAATTCTACTGGAGAAGAATGCAGCTTTGTGCCACTTTGGAATGGGGCTTAACTTACTACACATGGCTTGTGGAGAGGGAAACTGAGGCTCAGAAGGAAAGCATTGTGCTCACAGCTGAGGGATCCCACTGCCTCATCAGGCCCATGGGAAAAGCCTCAGCACTGCATTGCACAGTGTCAGGTGTGTCCACAGAGTTCTCCCTGCACCCCACTTCTACCCTAGGCTCAGAGGAGCTTGGCTCTCCTGCAGCTCAGCTGCTGATGGGGACCAAGCAGAGCTGCAAGAATTAGCTCAGCTCGCCACGTCCAGTTAATCCCTGCTCTGCCAGAAAGTACAACGCCTAAACCCCAGCTCTGTTTTCAGAGGTGCTGCGTGTCTGCACCGAGTCCAGAGCCACCTGAGGATCCCCACAAGTGCTGAGAACCAGGGTACTACTCAGCCAGCCACTCACACGCCGCGCTCAGCAAGAGCTGCAGAGCCCCCAGGCACCGCCAGAGCTGTGGCCCAGGGTGAAGGAGGAGTCTCAGTCGAGCCGTGGCAGCGGGCTCTAGGAAATCCTGCAGACGTGGCTCGTTTCCCTGTGCCCTATTTCCACATCTGTGGAATGGGGATAACAAGACACCCTGCTGCAAGGTGCTGAGCCGCTCGGTTATGATGGGAGCTGCAGAAGCTGCTATAAATACCTGAGGAAGGAGGGCATTCGCTGCCACGCTAATGGAAGGCAGAGTCTACAAAAGCCTTTGCATTTTGGAGATGAAGGCTTGAGATAATCACAGGAAGCTGAGAAAAAAATCCTCCCAGACCTTCATGCACAGGCACCGGTGTTCCTCAGCAGAGCAGGGCAGGCTGATACGGTGGGAAGGCAGGATTTGTTCTCTGCAGAGATGGGGATCTGAGAGCCTTTGAGCTGCTGACTGGGTGAACTTTGCTTTCACAGGGAGAAGGTTATGGTTTCAAAAGTAAGTGACAGGGCTTTGGAGCTTGCTTTCAAGTCCAAATTAGGCCAAGTTTGGACAGACTGCAGATCTTTTTACCACTCTTGGATGCATCAAGTCCTCACCATATCACCCAAATAGTACAAAAAGGCTTTAGAAGAAACCCGTCCTACACCTCCCAAGGCAGCTGCAGCCCTTTCCCTACAACAGGGAGGTGCTCAGCTCCTGCATTGCCGGGGCTTCCTGTTCCTTGGATTGAGAGACTCTCCTGCAAGACCCAGCAGATGCAGACAAAACAAAAGCAAGAACCTGAAGGAAAAGGGAGGAGATAACCTGTCCCTGCGCAGGTGGTGCAGGAAAGCTTGTCTGGAATAATGAACCTCCCTTTAGGTTAACGAGTCTGCTTCTGCGGGCAGCCACAGCTGGCAAGTCTCTGCAGCACAGCCCTAAACCAGCAAAGCAGGAAAACAGAGACTCAGACAGCAGCAGAGCTCCACCTGCTTGTACCTCGGCTGCTGAAAGCGATCTTCAAGCTCTCCAGCTTGGTGAACCCCCAGTGTCTACCCCAAGGGGCTGCAGGAGGTTTGCTTTCGCTAGTTACTGCTCCCAGACGCTCGGAAGGAGCCCATGGGCACCTTCTCCACTTACCACAAGCGCGGAAGCTCCTCTCAGGAGGGGTCTCAAGATTCCTGTAGCTCTCCAAGGATCGAAAGGATGTTGCAGGGCCAATCCCCTTTCTCCCCCGGGGCAATCGGCACCGGTGCCTAAGTTAATTCAGCAAACAGGCAGCACAGGGACTTCAGGTGGAGCGTTTAGTTTCCCCCCTATGCTGTGCTAGAGGCTGCGATGAGAGGGAGGAAGAGAGAGGTGGGAAAGCTGTCAAAAACCCCACCCCAGGGCTATTAGCATCACCTGCCCTGTGTGTTACTTCGGCCGCAGAGGGGAGGTACCTGAGGCACAGAAATATCATGTGAAGTATTTGTGCTCCCCCTGACCTTGTCAGACCACCTTTGCTCCTGGTGAGATGTTTCATCTGCCAGTTGAGCCCTCTGCCCAACTCACGGACCCATGCCTCTGGCTGGGTGCCTCTGCAGGGTCAGGGCTGGCTGAACGCTGCTCCCAGCAGCCCTCTGGAGCTGCAGCAGCTCTATCAAAGCTGCGATCAAAGGCATTTACTGAGCCGTCTGTGTGAGACAGATGTGTTAATTGTGGAGCTGGCCCAGCCACCCAGCACAGGCTGCGGGTCTGGAGGGATGAATTTACTCAAATACTGGATTGAATACTGGATTGGAGATCAGGGGAAATTGCTTTACCAGAGGAGTGGTCAGGCACTGGGGATGTGGTTTAATAGCCGTGGTGGTGGTGGGTCAACATTCAGGCTTGATCTTGGAGGCCTTTTCCAACTGAAACAATCTCATGATTCTAATGGAACAGCCATGGCTACGGTGTGCTGGGCAAGGCCAGCTTGAAGCAAGTATCCTGACAGAGCTGCTGCCCAGCTCCCATCCACACAGGGAATGTTTAGTAGAAGGGAATGAGAGCTTAGAGCAGTGGAGGGAGCTGCCTCGGACTGATGAAGGTGTCTCCAACAACAAAAACAGGCTAATACCAGAATGCACCTACAGCCCAGGAGACCTCCGGCTTCCAGTTGTCAACATTCAGCCTCCAGTGAAAAAATGATGAATGAAGGAGTTCTCTCCTGAGCAATGAATTGCATGCACACAGGCAGCAATGCTCCCAGGCACTCATGAATGAGAAGCTGAACAAGCTCTCTGCTCCACCAACAGCCCCTGCAAGTGAAGCTCTCAGCTCTGTTGTGGCCACGCAGTACCCAGGGCAGTGGTGGAGTCCCCATCCCTGGAGGGTATCAAAGCTGTGTGGTGCTGAGGGCCACGGCTTAGTGGTGAGCTGGCAGTGCTGGGTTAGCAGTTGGACTTGTTGATCTTAAAGATTTCTTCCAACCAAAACAATTCTGATTCTGTGTTTCCATGTGTTACAAAGTGGGACCTTCCACCTCGAGCTTGCCTTTTATCCAGTTATACTCTAAACAACTTGATTAGTCTCCTGCACTTCTGCTCTGATGCCCATTTCATGGGCCAAGCGTGCATTAGTGTCAGCTACAGCTTAGCCCTATACAGAAACTGTGATTCATATTAACTGTTTAGAAACAGGGCCTCATAAAAGCAGCTGGGCACTGAAGACACCTTAACAGGAAATCTGGAGGTGCCTCAGCCTCCTCAGACAAGTGAGGCCTTCAAGTCCCCCACCTGTGATATTTTACACCTGATATTTTATCTGGAACCACAGAAATACCCACTCTGGCACACACTCCAACCCTCTTATTCGACCTTGGTCCTTCTGGGAACACTCTGCCCCTTTCCACCTGCTGTTTGTCCCAGATTACAACAGGAGAAGGAATGTTTAGGCAGCACAGACCCATCTCGGGAACAGTAACTGAGGTTGTGCCGTCACATATCTGCCATGCTTCTCAGAGGCGTCGTCTGCTGGAGCCACTGCAAAGATGTATTCAAAACTTCCGTCATGCCTCTGGGCTGAATGCTTATTAATGGGAGTATATTGCTATATAATTAATCACTTAATGGCAATGTGATTAATTAATTGTCAGTTAGCGTTCATGAAGGTGAGGTGGCAAACTCAAAACCGGTAGGTTGTGCTCTTAGATTGGCTAGAAGAGGTCACAGTGCTCATAAATCAGCACCAGCCAAGGAGAGACCTGAGTCCTGTGTAGGGAAGCAGATCCCAAGCCAGGGCAAACCCCAATACTGAAGGCAGTCCTAAGAGTTACGATTTTATCTTTAGGTGGAAAAAAAAATGCATCAAGTGGAACAGATTTTGTGCCTGTGCCTGCCACCACATCCCTTGCATCCTCTTCTGGAGCATCTGGAGCTGGCCCCC
Organism: Tricholaema leucomelas; assembly: GCA_013400475.1. Taxonomy (NCBI): domain Eukaryota; kingdom Metazoa; phylum Chordata; class Aves; order Piciformes; family Lybiidae; genus Tricholaema lacrymosa; species Tricholaema leucomelas. The sequence goes on from WAAF01008019.1 coordinate 1,299,188, forward strand.
CACTGGAGACAGTGTGAGGGAGCCAGCTGGCCCACAGCCTGGTACAGCTTCATAGACTTGACCAAAGCCAGTCTCGATCACATGCCCATAGCTAGGGCAGAACCAGCTGCTGGAGCTCTTGACCACAGAGCTCTTTAGTTACATCAGAACCAAACAGCGACATCAGTCCTGGCTTCAGTCTGTCCTGCACTTGGCAACAACCAAGAGCAGGAGGATGCAGGGACAGCCTCACACTGCCATGGTGCAAGCACAGTTTGGAGCAAAAAGCCTCCAGACTCTGAAGAAGCTCAGGTCCAAATCTGTGCTTTCCAACTTCACCCTGCACCCTTGTTTGTGGTATCTCACTTCACCTGGCACTGCTGCATGTTTGTCCAGCAGCAGATGTGGAACTCTATGGGTTTAGGCTCTAACATTCTGGGAAATATCTCAGGAGCCTGGAATTTGACTGGGACTCATGTCTAAAAGCTCCACTTAATACCAAGCACCACGGCTAGCACTTAACAACATTTCAGCCAGTTCTCGTCTTAAAGCCATGGATCCAACTGTCTCCTCAACCAGTTGCTTATTGCAATGCAATGTGCTCTCTTTCAAGGTGCCTCTCCTGCAGAGAAATGTCCATTTCTAGCCACTAACAGCTCTGCCAGCTCACTGTCACAAACCCCCTCTGGCTACAGCCCCAGTCTGCTGGTTAAACCCCTTTTCAAAACCTGCATGGGGCTCAGGGGTCTTCGAGGCCACCACAGCTGCTCCTGGCCAGCAGCAGGACAGTGGCCTCCAATTGCCCTGTCTTCAACCAAGCCCTTTCTCCTGCACCTCGAATATGGCTCCAGCTATGCAATATCCCACAGCAGCCCATTTAAACACAGCTTTAAACTCCCAGCACACGCATGTTCCCTCTTTATTTCATCAAAGACTGGAATTTCTTTTCGGTGACACAATTTGTCAACACACGCAGCTGCCAGCAGAAGAAAAAAGGGTGATCAAAGAATAGCAGGTAACTCTTATTTACTGCCTGATAGCAAGCTAAATTGCTGCTGGAGCTTTGTGTTAGCAGCTCCACACTTAGTGCTTTTATCAGCACTTCAGCTGCAATGCACTCTTCAGCTGCAGACAGACAATTTAATAACCAGAAAGGAGGATTTCCCCCCAGCTCCTCTGACAGACAAAGCTCAGTGCCAATGGTATGATGCAGAAAGTGTTGCCTACAGCTTGGGATTAACCCCAGATCCAATACTGGATTTGCACCTGCTGTGGGAGGATGAAGAGCAAGCACATGGCTGCCTAACCACAAGACAACGGTGCAAGGCTGGGGCTGCTTCTGGTGGGCTTCTCTCTACTTGTGAGAGGAGCAAAGGCAGCAGAAATGGTTAAAAATGTCAAAGTGAGTGGTGGGTGGCAGTGGCTGGTTGAAATTTAGCTTCAAATTTCCAATTTGTGATAAATTCTCTGCTGTTTGGATTTCTCAGCTCAGCTACATACCAGAATAAATTCCACTCCCATGTCACTTAACCCTCTCTAAGAAAACACCAGACATTACGAGATGCTCTGCAGCATTAACCCCATCTCGCCTACAGCCTCAGGTCCTGCCTTGGTCAGAGAGTACTTTCCACATTGATGACTTGGACATGCAGCACCTATGTTTTTAAATCATTCATTATGATCCTAATATTTCTTTTTCCTAGAGGATTTTTCCTGAGGAATAGAGAGCTCAGGAGTCAGGAGGTGGCCCTACATCAGCTGGAACCCACAGGCTTCCTGCCACACTCCAGGCTGCATTGGCAAGTCTCAGCGGTCTACTCCCCACAGCAGGTATTTAATTTCTCATCTAGAAGACAGCCCTGGACAACAGCACAGCCCCAGCACAAGCTCCCAGACCTGGGGAAAAGTCCCATTTTATTGAGTTCTTCAAGCCCTGCCATGAGTCATCTCACCAAACTCAATTTAAAATGAACTGACTGAAGGTTTAAGTCTTTGCAAGGACAGGGAGAGAGGAGCCCAGGCTGGCAACACGACCAGCCCCCTGCACTCAGCAGGACAGCTGCACCTGGAGCAGGCTGCTCAGAGCCCCAGACAACCTGACCTGCAGTGGTACCAGGCATGGGGCTTCTACCATCTCCCTGAGCAACCTGGGCCAGGGTCTCCCCACCATCAGTGGGAAAAATTTCCTCCTTCTCTTCAGTCTAAATCTGCCTATTTTGGTTTAAACCATCAGCCTTGTCACAACAGGCCCTGCTAAAAGAGTCTGTTCCCAGCTTTCTGAAACAGCTCCTTTGAGACCACCAGAAGGTTTCCCTGGAGCCTTCTCCTCTCCCAGCTGAACTGATGGGCTTCAATGAGACTTCAAGTTATACTAAATCCAGCCTGTCAGGATCAGCGATGTACTGTGAGACTCTGCTTCTAGTTTTCTGTATGAAGTGTAAATAGTGGCCCCCCAGTAAAGGTCTCATGAAGGAAGCACACCATGAGATGAGGCCACCTCCTTGCTCAGGGCTACATCAAAGGCCAAGCTGCTTCCTTCAAAGGCAGGCAGAAGACTTGTTCTGGAGAATTCCACACCCTGACTCCTTGGCATATGTGAGAGGAAAGAGTTTTCCACCTGGGACTCAAGAGACTTGAAACAAATCAGATGTTGAACCATATGGGTTTGGGGCTTGTTGAGGCTGTAAACCTTTTTCATTCCAGATAAAGCCAAGGAAGCAGCAGCTGCCTGCCCCAGAGCTGCAGGCCAGGAGCTCTGAGGCTGGGCAGAGCTGCACAGAGAGTGATGCTGTAAGAATGGATAGGGTGAAAATCACAGGTGGTGATTACGTGGTGCTGGGTCTGGAGTGACAGAAGCTTCATGGGTATCACTCAGGGAGTGAAAGGCAAAACTGGCCCCACTGAGAAGCACATTGCTGGCTGGGGGCAATGCCCTCAGAATGCTGCAGAAGAAAACAAACTGATCCTGCTCTTGACTTCAGCCTTCTGGATGCTGAGGGTGAGCTGACTGCTGTATAGCTCTGCTCTCTGCGCTCTCACTTCTCCCACCTGCTAGAGGAAAGCAATACCTCAGGCTGCTGGCATCTCCCCAGCCCATTCATGAGTTCAGAGCAACAGTGCTGAGATTACAAAAAACAGTCCCTCAGCTACTGCAAGATGAAGTCAGTTCCAGCCACTTTAAAACCTAACTTACCTAAGTATTGTTTAACTTGATTTTCTCCAGTGTTAATTGTGGCTAATGCTTATTCACTGTTTATTCTGGTGGAGAAAAAAAAAGCATCAACTCCTCTTATTTTCATTGATCAGGAGCTCTTCCTCTCCACAAAGTAAGGGGTAAATAAATCTTTCATTCGTTCTTCCTCCTATTATTAATGGCTTAAGAATTATTTCTTGTTATCCCTGATGTCTCTTGCAAGCTGCATTTGGGTTTCTGCCTTTTCCAATCTGCCTTTTCCCTGCAGTGTTTGAGTGGTTCCTCAGTAATCTCAGAAATTACATCTCTTTGCTGTCAATAAAGAACTTATGACACAATAAATCAATTGTATTTCTATGCTGTCTGTGCACTGGGATGGGGCATTTTGCCTTTTCTCTCCAGTTCTCTGAGTGCACTGAGAGCAGGCACTCGAAAGGCAGTTTCCCTTTCTCCTTGGCAGTGCCACCAAGCAGCCTTCTACTTGCATATTACCAGCTGCTGAAAAGAGAAGATGCCCAAGAGCCTCCTCTCTAATTCTTTTGCTCATCTTCCATATCCAAAAATGGCCTAAAAGGCTCTTGGAAGAATCAGTGGCATCTGTTAAAACTCCCAGCCTCCTCGAAGCACTGCTTTGGTCTTTGGATGGTCCTTTTGTCACTGACAAAAAGCATCAAGCCACTGACCCTCCTGACTCTGCAGCAGGCTCAGAGAGGTCTGGTGAGTGAGCAGCTCACTCTCCCTGTTGCTTCTCTTCATTATTAATAAGCCCTTTCTCTCTAGTTTGTCAGCCCTTCTCCTGGAGCTGCAGCTCATCTGCACTGCAGTGTCCTTGATTATTTTTCCTCTCATGTTGGCAAGTCTGAATGGTAGAATCTGGGGAGACTTTTGATGTTGGTTGCTTGCTTTTTGTGGGGGTTATTTTGTAGTATCACTTCGTTTGCATTGGAATCACAGAATGGGTTTGCTTGAAAGTGACCTTTAAGATCATCAAGTCCAGCCCTCAACCTTGGACCACCACGGCCATTAAACCATGTCCCACAGTGCCATGCCCACATGTTTCTTGAACACCTCCGGGGATGGGGACTCCACCACTGCTCCAGCCAGTCCATTCCACTGCCTGACATTACAGAAAACAGTTCATAGAACAGCCTGGGCCACGGGAGTTGGAACTCTTGTGGCAGTATCACCCAAACCACCGTGTGGGTTTACAGCCAAGCTGTGGCACTTCTGGAGTGCCAGAGATGGGCAGAAGTGGCCACGCAGCACTTTGCATTGCTTTGCAGCTGTGACCTGTGGTACAAGATCTGCGTTTCCAGGTCTGCCCAACTGGCTAAGACCTGTACAATGTGTTCCTGTTGCCAGTACTGAGCCTGAATTTGCAGCTCCCTGGCTAGTCATCGTTTTTCCAAGGGCCATGAAGAAGATATCATTGAGCTGGCAGTGCTGATCCTGGGATGCATCAGGGATTTCACTATACCAGAAACTCAGCTATAATTCTGCTTCACACATTTGGAGCAATGGAAAAGACCTTAATTTGGGCTATAAACTTGCTGCCAGTGACTCTTGCTGCCAGTTGTGTGTATCGCAGAGGACACACGTGCACCGAGAAGTCTCAAAGCACTTCTGAGCTGCAACACAGCATCAATCTATTTAAATGTGGTGCGTAAGAGCCAAGGCTTCACTGGAAACTGCCTGCCACTTTTAGGAGCAGAGACTCAAGGTGGGGTGTAGATGTATCCTCCACCAAGCCTCTTCCCACGGGCTTTGTTTGAGCAGGGTCTGTATGGAAGCTCAGTGGCCAGCTCCCCTTCTGCACCATTTTCTAGAGGCTTATGTCAGCAGCAGGTTTCAGTCAGGCTAAAGATCAAAGGCTTTGATCTCCATTCAGTTAACTCAAAGGAGGCCACATCTGGAGAATGTATCTAATTCTGCAAGCTACAAATGTCTATGGTCTGGGTATTATGCAATCAATCAGAGCCCGAAGCGGGGTGCGTGTGCTAACCTGCAGAGCTGCTGGACCGCCGACACAACAGCCGCGGGCACGGCGGAGCCGCTCCAGCCCTGCGCCGCAGTTCCACAGGCGCTCCGGACCCAGGACAAGCGTTCCAGCCTCCTTCAGCCAGCCACTTCTAAGCAAGCACCAGTCTCCTGTGGGGGAACAACCCACAGCCTTAGAAGCATAGAAACGTGTTGGTTGGAGAAGACCTCTAAGAGCAGCTACTCCAACCACTGACCTAACACTGCCATGGCCATTCAATCCTTGCAGCCCCTCTGAGGCAAGGGGCATCAGTATAAACCTGCCCTTACTAAACCAGGTAGGTCTAGCAAATGCAGGCTTCCTACAGGATATAACCCAAAGCTTCACAATCACAGAATTGGTTTAGCTGGGAAAGACCTCTAGCATCATCAAATCCAAACGTCAACCCAACACCGCCACAGCCACTGAGTCCTTGCAGGACTTTGGATCAGTCTGCTCTGAGGACAGAGGCCTCAGTATAAAACTTGGCCTAGGTCTGGATTTGGAGACCTGAATTTTTAATTCTCAGAATCAAGATCAGCTTATGTGTCCAGGCCTCAACTCTGATTTTCTTCCCAAATCAGATTTTCTTCTTTCCAAATCAGCCACAAACAGCACAGTTTAATCTCATCAACCAGCACTTTTCAAACCTGTAATCAGGCTCCAGTGGTGACTGCCTGCTCCAGCCTCTAAATACAGCATCTCTGTGGCAGAAATGCCGACAGCCAGAGCTGATGATTAGCTGAACACACCATTCGGGGGGTGTGTGGTTCTGCTGTGTTTGAAGGCTGGACCTAAGAGCTGGTGGCATATCCACAGCTGTGAACTGACTGAAGCATAGAGCCATGGAATGGATTTGGTTGGAAAGGACCTCTAGTCACCGAGCCCAACCACCAGCCCAACCCCACCGGCCACTCTAATGCACGCCCCGAAGGGCCGGGCCACAGCTACACATTTTTTTAACACCTCCAGGGAAGCTGACTCCACCACCTCCCTGGGCAGCCTGTTCCAATGCCTGACCACTCTTGAAGCAAAGAAATTGTTTCTAATATCCAATCTAACCCTCCCCTGGTGCATCCTGAAGCCATTTCCTCTCATTATATCACTTAACAGCAGGCAGAAGAACGTGTCTGCTGGGGTGTGGATGGGGTGATAGATACATTTTTCTCAATGGGATCCAGTCCCAAAATTCCTGAAGATGGACAGAAAAAATGAGTCCTGAGGATCTCCTGAGAACTACTTCCAAGGACAGAAGCAAGCAGCAAGCGCCGTGCTCTGCACCCACCGCCTGCCGCCTCTGCTGGAGCATGCTGAGCAACCTCCGCCAGGCCTTCACTGCCGCACCTGCAGCCCCGCAGCTAAAACAGAGCTCGGAAGGCTTCCCTTTGTGGTCACCACTGCCAGCCGACCCACTTCTCTCGTTTGAAAATGCTTTTCACTAGGAGAGATGAAGTAAGCTGGAATGAAAGGGAAAATACTGGGGAGCAGAGCAGGGCAGCTCTCGGTCTGCAAGCAGCACAGACACTGGCCACGATTACCACCAGCTCACCTGGCCATGGCTAATTCTACAGCATCAGCTTTGCCCATACGAATGAAGTCTCACCAATCCTGTGTGATGTAGCTAAGACACACAGTTCTGAGACAACGATGGAGAAGGTACAAGGTTGTAAAGCAATGAAGATTGTAATGAAGTCAGGTGAAGTCCATCTTCAGGACCAAATCTAAACCCGCTGCCTCCCCAGCAGCTAGGACAGCTCATGCCTGCCCAAGGAACACTTAGACTCCATAGCATCTTCCAGCATCCAGCAGCAGCAACCACCCAAAGCTGAGCAGTGTCTCCAAGAGAAAACCCAGAGAAAAAAGCATTCTTTGAGGCTGCTCCACATCTTCTAGAGTGGCTTCAGAACAAAACTGACTCAACTAATTTCCAAAGCAAACCACTTTTCCTCCTCTCTTCAGAGGACATTTGAGAAAAGTTTGATTCACTATTTCTGCTGTGAGCACATCCCTGTAGTGTATCTCTTGATGCACCCAGAAGCAGGAGGTGTGCCTCAAGAAAAGCTAAGGACCCAGAGTCATGCTTGGTCAGGAGGAGACCAGCTGCTTGGGCCAGCATCTCCTTGCTCTGCTGTACTGAAGGCAGGACCCTTGCAGCTCTCTAACTGGTGTGCTGCTGACAGTATTTCTCTTGTCTGTTCACACTCATCACTGGGCAACAGAGATTTGATTGCTGCTGGTTTGCACCTCAAGAAAATAAATGTCACAGTTTTCAATGGTGTGCCCCCGTGGAGGCTTTCCATAGCACCTGGCTTAGAGTTCTTAGCTGTTACTAAGCCCTGTGTGCTGAGTTTGGGCAGCCACTTAGAGCAGCAGAGATTCCTGAGCAGGGAAAGGCACTTTTCAGAGCTGGTCCCTGGAGTTCATCTCACCAGGTTTTTGCATGCCTGGCTGACCAAGTCTGCAGTATGAATACCTAGGAGCAACACAGGAAGTTCAGCTCTATGCTGGCTCTGAAAAAAACAATTAAAAATCTCAAACTCTGAAATGTATCCCTAGGGTGGCAGAGGAGAGTAATTTATTTGTATTGGGTGTTAATAATTAGTAATGAACAGCAGCTGTGGTATCAGCCCAGCAGCAGCGGTTAAACATCCCACACAAAGCAAACACGATGAAGAGACTGCAACAGAAGAGGCTCCTCAGCAGCCACCTCCTCTGCAGGACACAGGTACCAGGCCCAAACCAAAAATACCCACAAGGTGGCCAAGAATAAAGAAGAGTGATCCCCCTTGTGAGGGGGGGATACTGGAGAACAGGGCCACACCACCATCAAGGCCATGTGTAAATCCTCACTGGGACTGGTTGGACTTGATCTTAAAGTGTCTTCCAACCAAAGTGATGCTGTGATTGTAAGTCTCCACTGCAAAGTTTGGAGAGTTAGAAGAGACATTAAAGACCATCCAGTTCTGACTCCCCTGCCATGGGCAGGGACACCTCCCACTAGCCCAGGTTGCTCAAAGCTTCATCCAGCCTGGTCTTAAATGCTGGCAGCAATGAGGCATCCACAGCTTCCCTGGGCAACCCCTTCCAGTGTCTCCCCACTCTTACAGTAAAGAACTTCTTCATAATGGCCAATCAGAATCTGCCCTGCTCTGGTTTCAAACCATTGTCCCTTGTCCTGTCCCCACTGGCCTTTATGACAGTCCCTCTCCAGCTTTCCTGTAGCTGACGTCTGCTCTAAAGTCTCCCCAGAGCCTTCTCCAGCCCCAGCTGCCTCAGCCTGTCCTCGTAGGAGAGCTGTTTTTTGGGCTGCCAGTGCACATTGCAGGCTCATGTTGAGCACAGCCCCCTGAAGTCCTTGCTCAATCCACTCACCAACCAGCCTGTATCTGTGCTGGGCAAACCATCCTCTCACTGAATACAACCCCAACCACAGCTCTCAGAGACACCTCCACAGTGGCAGGTTTAATGGCCATGGTGGTGTTGGCTTGATGGTTGGATTGGATGACCTTGGAGGGCTTTTGCAACCCAAGCAATTCTATGGTTGTGTCATGTGCAGAGACCACAGGTGCTCTGCTTTTCTCCCAGGACAGCATGCTCCTTCCCACAGATTATGACACCAAATGACACTGAGTTGCTCTCTCACAACTCTTTAAGCTCAGATCTGAAGCAGGCAATGCAACTCTTGAAGCAAACCTCTGAGTCTTTATACAGTGAGGTGTAAAATAATAGAAGAGCTTCACGAACCCAGGCAGGACTGACAGAGCTGAAATGTCCTAAACCTTCACTGAGCTTCATGGCCCCAGGCAGGACTAATAGACCTGAAATGTCCTAAACCTTCACTTTGCTTTTCCACACCTGATGCCACAGGAGGCTGATGGCTCTCCAAGGGCTTTGCTGCAGAAGAAAGTTGTGTTACTGCAGAGCTTAACACAAATCCATAAACCAATACGGTTCAGCTGGAGTGAGGAGTGCATGGACACCGATTTCCATATAAAGTAGCTTATTATGGGTTAGTCAAATGTGTTCCCAACCACAGCAGGAAAAAATTATATTACTGGTACTGATTTAAATGTAGAGTGGTTGTAGTGAGATGGCTTTCTCCTATAGATGATCTCTGCTCTGGGGACAGCATATGAAGAAGCCAGCACATGGAGCTCCATCTCTGGCTGCAGATTAATTTTCCATTGTCCCTGCAAGACCTCACCTTGGGCTGGGATATGGCTGCACAGCTGGGGTGCACCCAACAGCACAGGATGCACTGGGGTGGAAGGGGCCCTCCAAGGTAATCTTCTCCAATCCCCCTGGAGGCTCCAACTAGAGCAAGCTGCCCAGGGCTACATCCATTCTCATCTTGAATATCTCCAGGGACAGGGCCTCAACCTCATCCCTGGGCAACCTGCTCCAGTGTCTCCCCACCCTCATAGTGCACAACTTCCTCCTCATGTCCAACCTCAATCTCCCCTGCTCCAATGTCAAACCACTGCCCCTCATCCTATCCCCACAGCCCCTTCTGAACAGTCCCTCTCCAGCCTTCCTGCAGGCCCCCTTCAGATAGTGAAATGCAGCTCTAAGGTCTCCCTGGAGCCTTCCCTTCTGCAGGCTGAACACCCTGACTCCTTCAGCCTGTCTTTGCAGGAGAGGTGCTCCTGTCCTCTGTGCATCTTTGTGGCCCTGTCACTACCAAACCACGATGGTTTTACCTTTGCCTTAAGGACTTCACCTTGACTTCTGCTGGGACATGGCACCGGCAGGAAAAAAGATTGCAGAGGAGGGTGTTCAGCTGTTGTGTGGATGGGGCAAAGAGCTGCTCTTTCTCTGACTTCAGTGATTTTTTCACTAATTAATGTCAGATTAATTAATGCTTTAAATTAATCCTTCAGGTTCGTAAGTCGAAGGCACTCTAAAAGCTCAGGGTACTGTAAAAGCCAGCAAGTCCAATGCTGCCTAAAACCACAGAGCACACAGATGGCTTCCCTTACTGAAAAGCTCTGAGCTGTGTTTTTCTGGCGTACCTTTTGCTCCAGAAAACCAGCCAGGACCTAGGCAGGGGCTAACAGAAAGACTGCTGGGTGGGGAGGTCCCAGTTGGAATGCTTTCCTGGTTACTTGGGTGACTTGTGAGACAGAGTGAGAAGAGCCCCCCACCATCCCCAGTGCTTCTTTTTGGGGGGGTCTCTGCTGGGCTTGTAGCACTTCATGGCACTTTTGAGGAGCCTCTTCAAAGTCTTCAGACAGAACAAGCCATGGAATGACCCTAATGAGAGGTGCACACGCTAAGGAGTGTGTGTCAGCACAGCAGCCAACCAGCAAAGTGTCAGCCCTAAGGAAAGTCCAAAGGCTGGAGCACCTTCCCTATGAGCACAGACTGAGGAAGCTGGGAGTGTTCAGCCTGGAGAAGACTCCAGGGAGACGTTAGAGCAGCCTGCCAGGACAGAATCATTAAGTTAACCAGGTTGGAAAAGACCTCCGAGATCATCAAGTCCAACCTGAAGGGATCCTACAGGAAGGCTGCAGAGGGACTTGACTCCTGAGGGTATCAAGAGGCAGAACAAGGGGGAATGGTTTGAAGCTGAGGCAGAGCAGGGTTAGACTGGAACTTATGAAGAAGTTCTTCAGTATGAGGGTGGTGAGACTGTGGAATAGGCTGTCCAGGGAAGCTGTGGGTGCCTCCTGCCTCGGGCTGTTCAAGGCCAGGTTGGATGAGACCTTGAGCAGCTGAGAAATGTTGAGAGGTGTCCCTGCCCATGGTGGGTAGGTCAGAACAGGTATCTCTGAGGTCCCTTCCAGTCCAAGGCATTCTGTGATTTAGACAAGGTATTAGCCAAGAACAACTTGAAAACACATCTCAGAAAGGTGCTGTCACCTGGAGTTGACACCCACAGAGAAGGTATTTTCACAAAGTAGAGGAACTGGGAGCAGGGATCCTTTCCCCAAGGACAAGTGGAAATAATTATTCTGGGAAGTAAGTAACTGTAATTCCTGTTCCAGAGACTGTTGTTGCCATAAGCTAACGAAGAGATGAAAAACTGCCATCGGAATGGAAAGTGCTGGAAGCAGCAGAAACGCCTGCAACTGAAAGGTTAGCAATTGGGTGGGAAAGAGGAGGAAAAAATCCACCTTGCAGAATGCTCGTTCTCAGAAAAAAAGATAAAAAAAAAAAAAAAAAAAAAAAAAGAAAAAACCCAGCAGGGTCTGGTTAAAGGCAGTCACTGGCAGCATCTCCGTTACTCCCGAGCCACAGCCCGCGCGTTCTCGCTGCAGCGGAGCAAGGGAGCCTTTTTGCTGATGCAGAAGGCATCTTTAGCAGTCCCTTTTCAGTACAATGTAGAATTAGGTACACAACTGCTGGCAGCACGAAGGGGGCCCGTGCGCGGCTGCTCCTTCCTGCGGCACCACGCAATGCACCAGCGGAGCGCGGCGGGGCAGCGCCGGGCACAGCATCCGCCTGGGCTAGCAGGAGTCGGAGCGCTCTGGGTAAAGGCTGCCCCAAGCCAGGGGAACACTCCTCTGTCGCAGCCGCCCTCTTGTCCAGCCGTACATGCGGCGGTTGAACGCCAAGCAGGCTGCCAGCGGGGCCATGCCCAGCCGCCAGCAAGGAGCGCCTGAGTGCCACCTTCCCGGCGCAGGGCAAACGCCAGCACGGCACCTCCTGCTCGCAGACGGAGCTCAGGCAGGGCACAATTCGGCTCTGAAGGGCTTTTGTAAATGCGAGACTGACCTTTTAAAGCATGTGACACGGGCTTCGGCAAGGCTCCACCGGCTTCAATAGCCGCTGAGCCTCCGAGGTGGTGAGCTCCTTCCGTACCCCTTGAGCTCATCAGGATTTAAGAGCCTGCAAGCTCTCACAGCCGGGCCCTAAGCACTCAATTCAGCATCTCTGAAACAAGCATGACGTTGATCCTTGACTTTGACAGACACAGAGGTCTAAGCCAGAGCAGCAGCAGAGCCACATTCAGGCACTTAGGAAGTGAAATGCATTTTCTTCTCGCAGCACAAAGGAATAACATCTCTTATTGAGCAGACGTTTTATGACAAAACTTCCAGCCTCCTTGCAGGGTTGTGATGTTTGCTGGGTTACAGCTGCTTCTAACTGGACTTTCTCCTTTTAGCAAAACAAAAGAGGCTGTTTCTGACTGAGCTGAAGATGCTGTATTGCATGCTCCCATCAGATGCTGCTCCTCTGGCATGCCCACGTGTTCATGCAATCAGGGCACGCTGAGACTGTGCCAGCTACAAACTGTGCATCACTCACAGCTCCAACCGCAGCAAACCAGAGAGTGGCCCTGCCTGGAGCTCCTGTCTGTGAGTCCTCTTCATGCATCTGTAAATAGCAAATCACCAACTCACCTCCTTGCAGCTCACCATCTCCCCGCCGGCCTGTTTGCTGAAGCTGTCACCGTGACTCACATCTGCCTGATCAGTCCCCACACGAGGACGTTCCCCATACCTCATGTGCACCATCAAGCTTTAAGCGCCTTAGGTTTGTATCACCTAAGCTGCTTAGGTTTCCAGCAGCAGCAGTGATATGCTCTTGAAGAACCTGACATTTAAAGCAGTGTAATGACAATTGAAGGTCTCAGGGCTCCGAAGCACTTCAGGTAGGAGAGAGGGGCTGCAGTGCTTTGATGACAACACAAGAGAGAAAATCAGGTGTCAGACCCCAGAGAAGAGTCACACAGGACAGCAATGGCACACACCAGGCCAGGATGGCACAGGACAGCCACACTGCACTGATCCTCCTGCAGAGTGCCCTGCAGTCTAAGCATTAACCTTCTGCCATTACATCCAGTCCCTTCCTTGGCAAAACTGAAAACCAAAATGCTGCCTTGTTCTTTCCCTTGGTCTCAGAGGGCTGGAGCACCTCTCCTGCAAAGACAGGCTGAAGGAGTTAGGGTGTTCAGCCTGCAGAAGAGAAGGCTCCAGGGAAACCTTAGAGCTGCATTTCACTATCTGAAGGGGGCCTGCAGGAAGGCTGGAGAGAGACTGTTCAGAAGGGGCTGTGGGGATAGGATGAGGGGCAGTGGTTTGACATTGGAGCAGGGGAGATTGAGGTTGGACATGAGGAGGAAGTTGTGCACTATGAGGGTGGGGAGACACTGGAGCAGGTTGCCCAGGGATGAGGTTGAGGCCCTGTCCCTGGAGACATTCAAGATGAGAATGGATGTGGCCCTGGGCAGCCTCATCTAGTTGGAGGTGTCCCTGCTCCCTGCAGGGGGTTACTCAAGATGAATCTTGAAGGTCCCTTCCAACCTGATGCAATCAGTGACTCTTTGCTTAAGAAGGACACTGCAGAAGAAAGTTGTTTCTCATAGCATTAGGCTCTTAATTTCCAAGCTTTATGATCATCGCTGCAATGACTGCAACTCCACCAGCAGCCTAATCTAGCTCCCAGCCTCGCATAATGGCACTACTCCTGCACCCATCAAAGCCTGGCTTTTTTGCACGCCAGTCTCCAGCTCACCTGCTCACTCTCGGCACTGCAGATAGCTGTCAGGCCCTCCTGGTTCATTGCCTGGATAAATGTTTCATGGGCTGCGCACTCTGAATGTGAAGGGAGTCAAAGATTCTTTTGATCGTTCATTTGAAATACTTTCTCTGTCCTTTAAAAATGAATGCAAGTGAGCAGACAGCCAGCAGCAAGACACTTCAGCTGGGTAAACTGATAAACAGGGACTGAACGGACTGCTGGTACACAGAACCAGAGAATGGTCGAGGTTGGAAGGGATCTTCTTCACAGTGGTATGAAACCAAAGGGAATTGCCCTTCCCCTGCCAACTCCTGGCCTCTCTGCTGCCAGCTTTAGGGATGAAATGTCCCTCTAGATGCTGCCCAAGCTCTCCACTCAAGCTGAGTTGTTCAGAGACGGTTTTGATGCTGCAGCTAGCTGGCACACACCATACACCACACATCTGTGCACAGCCTCCTGTGAGATCAGAGCAAATACGAGGATTTGTACCAGTTCATGCCCAGCATTTCCCCAGTATATCACATACCGGTGGGGCTTGGAGGGGACCTCTGGAGATCATCCAGTCCAGCCGCCCTGCCAGAGCAGGGTCACCCAGGGCAGGTCACATAGGAACACATCCAGGTGGGGCTGGAAAGTCTCCACAACCTCTCTGGGCAGCCTGCTCCAGGACTCCAGTACCCTTACTGTAAAGAAGTTTTTCTTCATGTTGAGGTGGAACCTCCTCTGTTCCAGTTTGTATCCATCACCCCTTGTGCTATCACAGGACATCACTAAAAAGAGACTGCTCTCTTCTTCTTGACACCCACCCTTCAGATAACAGGATCTCTCAGGCTGCTCTTCTCCAGACTAGCCCCAGTTCTCTCACCATCACAGACACGTTCCAGTCCCTTCATCAAATACTGCCCTGAATTCTGCCCTGCCCATATCCAATTCAGGAGCAAGAACTCTGCTTGTTTCCACTCTGCTTCAAAACATCAATAAACAAGATTTTTCCTTCTGGTGCTGCTTTTGTTTTGTATTTTTACCAAGGGAGCCAGCTGCAACAAGCAGCACCCAGTGATGGTTAAAGCTCCTTTGAAGGCCATTTAAAGATGTGCTCTCTCTCTCCAGACTCGTTCATCTCTACAAAGCAAAAGGCAAGCCATCCAGAACGTCCAAAGTATAACCACAGTCAGATGTGTCCAGACAGAAATAGCAACTTCTAAACTAAGAATTTGCCTCTGGAGTCTGTTCAGTGGGCCCTCCAGTAGGCAATAGTTCAAGGCAGACCATGATAGTATAATTTCCCTTTTGTTTGAGGCAAGCATGGAGCGAATGTGTCATAAGGCACTAAGAAAGAACACGACAGATCTCGGTGAGCCAAACTGAAAGAACTTCATTATAGACCAAACCCTCACTCCATCTAAGTCCATCATAAAGCTGTTGACTTCAGTGGCCAAGGCTTTCATGACACAGCTTCAACCAAACACAAATTTTCAGCACCACACTGCACAATCTGAGGCCTTGATTTTCGCTTTTTCTGCAAGTGACTGAGGCTCTTCATACTCAAGAGCTGCAGGATCCAGCCACATGCCTATGGCAGAGCTCAGGCAGAACCCTGACTTGACAATGAGGCTGTTACATGGCTCACCAGGGGCTTCCAACAACCCCTGGAGCAATATCTCAAACTACTAGGATGGAAAAACTCTACATGTGAGTAAACTTGGGATTTAGTTGCATTGTTAGCAAATAATTGGAATTTCAGTGCTAACAATTAATGTTTTAAAGAACTGACACCCAAGAGTGTTCTCAAGAGAAGCTGGGCCACAACCCTTGACAGGGAGGCACTAACACTACCTGCTTACAGTGCCTCCTGTTTCACCACTGACCTCTCCCAAAGCAGGGATGTGGGTAGCTGAAGTACTCTCCTCAGAGCCTGATTTCCAGGGAAAGACAACAGCATCAAGTGAAGCAAGGAGAGCTCTGCCTTTGCCTCCTGGGTTATCAGCTGCACCCCCACCCCCTTTTCTACAAAACAACAAGCTGGAAATGGGTGAATGACAGCATCAAGAGCTGTGACTGCTCCTGGCTCACTTCTTGACATGGAAAAGCAAGCACACCAGCACAGCTGGGAACCACCACTTGAGTTCTCCAGCCTGCTCCTGTCCCCACTTCATAAAGGGTATGCTTTGCTACCGCCTCATTCCGTGGGAAGTTTCTTTCAGGTCTCCATGGGAACGGAGCTGGGTCTGTCATAGTTAACTGTAAGCACCAAATTCTAGAAGCTTTGGTTGGAACTGCTGAGCATCCTTTTGAAGATGCCTGGGGATAAATAACTTGAGGCTCCAGAGCCAATAGAGTCAGTGAAGCAGCATTCATAGGAATCAAGAGTTGGCTCTGGGTGCTGAACGCCAGGAGCTGCAAAAGAGAGGTCTGCTGCTGGGAGACAGCTTCACACAGGCCAGTCTCAGCAACACCACACTGCCACCAGCATTAGCGATGGATTGGGCAGCTGCGGAGCTGCAGCATTACCATTGGTGAGACAGCACCAAGCACACAAAGTACCCTGCCTAAGAGCCCCTCATTGTCTGTGCAGAAACATGGGTGACAAGAAGCCATAGCTTGTGATGCCAACTACAGTCAGCATCAATTTGAGGAGTTCTGAGCAGTTTTCAATCTCTGCTCATGGTATCTGGGGTATGAGAGGGACTCAGGTGCTGTACCAATGCTAAGCCAAAAGAAATCTTCAGTACTGCCACCTAATTGTTTAAACTTTCTACAGAAATGATGCCAGGAAGCCCTCCAGAGGTGGACCCGAGTGAACTTCATGAGGTTCACTAAGGTCAAGTGCAAGGTCCTGCACCTTGGTCAGAGGAAGCCCTGGTATCAGCACAGGCTGGGGATGAAGGGCTGGGGAGCAGCCCTGGAGAGGACTTGGGGGTGCTGGGTAGTGCAAAGCTGGGCATGAGAAAGCACTGAGCACTGCCAGCCCAGAACCAGCCCTGCTCTTGGCTGGTCCCCAGCAGCATGGGCAAGCAGGGGCAGGGAGGGGATTCTGCCCCTCTGCTGTGCTCTGCTGACCCCTCCTGCAGTGTTGGGGCAGCTCTGGAGTCCTCAGCACAGACAGGGACCCGTTGGAGCAGGGACAGAGGCAGCCACAGCAGTGCTGGCAGGGCTGGAAGGGCTCTGCTGTGAGGCCAGGCTGGGAGCATTGAGGGTGTTTAGTCTGGAGAAGAGACGGCTGCAGGAGACCTTCTGGTGACCATCAGTGCTTAAAGGCACTGATCAGGAAGCTGGGGACAGACTTTCGAGCAGGGCTTGTTGTGACAGGACAAGGGCTGATGATCTGAACTAAAAGAGGGAGATCCAGAATGGAGAGAGGAATTTTCTACACTGAGGATGGTGAGAGCCTAGCCCAGGTTACCCAGAGAGGAGGGAGATGTCCCATCCCTGGAACCATTGCAGGTCAGGTTGTTCTGGGCTGAGCAGCCTGCTCTAGTTGCAGCTGTGCCTGCCGGCTGCAGAAGGGTTGGAGTGGACGAGCTTCAAAGGACCCTTCCAACCAAACTCGTTCTGTGTTCTGTAAAACTGCCCTCAGCTAGTGTGCTCAGAACACAGCAGGAGGAAGCACTATCCTGGTTTTCTACTTTTGACAGCAGTCAGAAGCCTGAGTCCATTCCTGAGGAAATCTGAACTGTCAGCTCTTCCTCTCCAGGGGAATATCCCCATACTACAGAGGGGACAGGCATTCTGTGCTCTGGGCAAGCTTTTCTGTTGGAAAACAAAAAAGACAGGATAATTGCTTTATCCAGGGACATGACAGGCTCAGCGGTCTGCTGGAGCTGCTCACAAGCACCTGCCCACTTCTGAGTCTCTGGTCACTCGCTGCCCGCTTGCAGCCCAGCCAGGCTCTGCTCTCTCACGCAACCAACCCCATCAGGAAGGGTGAGCAGCACCTTGCCAGCTCACGCAGCACAGCAGACTACAGTACTGTGCTGATTGCACCTCTCCTATTCAAAACAACAGCTCAACAAACAGGGCAGAGTGTTTGCCTGGGACAGCTTCCACAAACAGGCAAGAAGCTCCAATACAAGCACTAGGTAAGGAAGCCTGGCCAGATGAGGAACCTCTCCCTCTTTTCTTGCATTTTTAGACACCTCAGCAGCTGTCCTCACAAAACCTGACTGTTCAACACTAAGCACTTCACTCTGACTGCTCAACACTAAGCACTTCACTGTCTGTCTACAATTAGCCTGCCTTTTCCTTTGGAATAACTGAATGTTGCCGTAATGAGCAGGGAATCCTCCTTTCCTCCTGTACATTTGTTATTAGGGACCTCTAAATACTTAAAAGTTTATTTGACATGAATTAATTGCCTGCCAACACAAACCCTGCCACAAAGCAGCGACAGATACATCCCCTCAAGCTGTGATTTGCTTCTTGCAGCCCACAGCCTCGGTGCTGCAATTACTTGCATTTATCTGCACTGTGGTGAACAGTCTCACCGGGAGGACTCACACCACTGCACTTAATCACACTGGTGAAGATCTGAGTCTCACGGTTTTGGCTTGGGACTGTATTTGGATGAGGCATCCTCAGGGAACGAAGATCTGAAAGCAGTAGCACCAGCAGCACAGTGATTGATGCTTCTGATGAATAATGTTGGTAGGATAAACCTGCAGGCAAAGGTGTTCTGCTCAGAGCTCCGACCGGGCACTCCCCAACAGCAGCTCACACCTGCAGCGCTGCTCCCTCCTGACCTGCCGCAGACCCAGCGCCTCCAGCTGCTGGAGTCCAGGGAGCAGATGTGCACGGGCAGCACAAATGCCCTGGGATGAACACTTTAAAATGTTCTCCAGAACTGTTTTAGATCTTTACACAGAATCCCACTGAAGTGATTATGAACTGTTTAATATCAATGAACCAAAGCCCCATGAGGAGCTATAAACCCAAATTCTGTGTATCCATCAGTACTTCCTTAATTAATCCCACTATCCCAGCAAGCTTGGTGTATTACATTTCCTAATTAAACATAAAGCATCCCAGTGCACTGTTTAAGAAACTAACTGCACCACACTTCATCTCGACTGTCCTGTGCTCTCCCAACTTGTTCTAATTGAGCTTCTTTGTCCTTCCATCTCACCACACTCCTGTTCTCTGCCGCACGAAGACGAAACCACCAGCATCTGATTTTGTGTTGCCCATGACGCTCTTCGCCCCTTGTTTTGCCGACAGAGAGCTCCGGGGATGCCCTCTAGCACCGTGTTCAGAGCACCCTCGCCCTCTTCCGAGGGACAGGTGGGTGACCCCTAAGCTACAACCCCCGGGTGCCAAACCAGCCCCGGCGCTGGTGCCCAGGCGAAACCTTTGCGGGCGGCTCCTGGGAGGCCAGCCGAGGGCAGCTCCGCTGTGCTCGCTTATCGCCGCTCCTCGGGGCCTTCCCGCAGCTTCTCGCAGCCCGGGCTTCCTCGCAGCTCGCCTGAACGGCCGCGGCCTCCCCGCCGTGCGCGGGACCCACTACTCCCGTAACGACGACTGCCGGCGGCGCCTTGGGCACCACAGACACGGCAGGCCCGGGGCGCGGCTCACCACCGGACGCGCCTGCGCGACGCGGCCCCGGCTCCTCCCGGGCAGAGCGGACGGGCGGGCTCGGACCTTCCGGTGCCGCCCCGACAGCCGGGGGGGAGCGGCGCTGCGGCTGTTCCGGGGAGCCCGGCGGACGGCCTAGGGTGTCCGTCTCTACAGAACCGCTCCACGCTGCAGTCGCAGGCCCGCAGCGGGTTAAGGGACGTGCCGAGGTGCCAAGGCTGGAGCACAAGTGGCGAGCAGCGGCGGAAGAACCGGGGCTGTTCACCCTGGAAGCTCAGGGGAGACCTCGCTCTCTACAGCTCCTTGGAAGGATGCAGCCAGGTGGCGGTTGGTCTGTTCTCCCTAGTGAAGAGTTACAGAACGGGAGGAAATGGCCACAAGTTGTGCCAGAGGAGCTATAGGTTGGGTGTCAGGAACAGTTTCTCTCCAGAACGGTTGTCAATCCCTTGAACAGGCTGCCCAGAGCAGTGGTGGAGATCCCATCCCTGCTGTGGAGATGTGAGGCCGTGGGACACGGTTTGGTGGTGACCTGGCAGTGCTGGGGTAATGACTGGACTTGATCTGAAAGTCCTCTTTCAATCCAAATGATTCTGTGATTCTTTCTTAAGGGAGCTGAACTCCTGCTAGGGCCACCCCTGGGTAGTTCCCAACCAGGCAGGACCAGAACTGATCTGAGTTCAGGTGCTCTCAGACAGAGCAGTTTCCAATGTTATCTTCGTTAACTAAAGCCTTTGCACCAATGCTGGTTTCACCAGCTGGTACTGCAATTCCATCACCAGCAAGAATCCAACTGGACCCTTCTGGGTTTCTGTTAATAATTACCTGTAGATGGAAGAAATGTTAAATACAGGCTCAGGGGAAGCAAATCGACTGAGACTGCAGTTCAGTACTGCTCAGCTCCAGTGTTACAGAGCCTTTGCATGCTAAGGTTATCTAAGGTAGAGCCATTCTGCTCCACAAGCTACTAACCCAGGATGGTTAAGTTAATATTCTGGCTGTGTTTTCTAAATTTAATGGTGCTGCTCCCATAAAAATGAGCAGGTGCAAGGTGTAAGTGGATCTCCCTGTGACACTGCATTAACTGAGATCAATGTTCAGTAATGACTATGGCAAACACTCATTTCCACATTCAACTTCCACTGCTGTTCAGGCAACACTGGGCTGTATCTTGGGGTAGAATTTGGGAGTAATCCTGGCTGGAATGATGACAAAGGGATTACAATTGTACTGCTGGGAGAAAAAGAGGACTTGATCTTTACTGTAGCCATCAAGCCTGGTTTACAGAACACAAGCAAGAAATGACCACATTAACAATTACAACCCCAAACGTCTTTAAACCCAGCAGGTTATGCGGATGTGGAGCCTCTGTCGTACAGATCTGACCCCATGGTCCACAGACAAGTGTTAAGAGTAACTCCATTCACTCTGCATGGCTCCTCTTGGTGCTCAAGGCCTTCCCTTACCCCCAAGGGAAACTGATGGGACACCTCTTTAATGATCAGAAGCTATCTTACAGCATCAGTATGTGAATACAGAACAGGTTCAGATGGCATTTCACAGCTTGGTAAAATAGAATCTCCCTGAAAAGTCACTACAATAGGTGCTGGCGGTGCCTGGCCCTCAGCCAGAGCCCCCTGCCACTCTGCTGCTGCTCTAAGCGGGACTGGAAGCAGAAGTTACATGGTTTTCCCATTTGTGAGCTGGCAGCTACCAATACTCCTCTTCCTCATACAAATGAGGACACACAGGCTGACGTGAAGCTCTGGTGAAGCGCAGATGTCCAGCGAAGACTTTGTGAAGCGCACGGCATAATGTACCAAGAGGACAGACAGACGGAAAAGGAGCCCTTGGATGAGAGAGTGAGAGCAGGGTGTCCTGCACTCAGGCTATGTATTTAACAGTTGTACAGGAATATTTATATATAAAAACTTTTAAGTGCTTTTTCTCCAATTTAAAAATCTAAAGAATTCAAAAATAAGGCATTCGATATCTGAAAAAGTACAGATTTACAAAACGTGTCTGTCCCGTCAGGAGACCTCCACACCAACATCATACACTGGGAAACAAAAATACAAACAGGATATCTTACAAACCCATGGAGCAATAACTTAGTTCATACCATGCAATCAGAAGGATGTTAACCAAGACACACGAGCTTTGCAGTTTCCTAGACTGGGCTGGATTTGGTTTGCAAAGGCGGTTTGCTTCTGCAAATTCTTAGGCCTGTGGCACTGGAACTCCTTGGCAGCCTCTCTACGGGGGGGAGGTCGGACATGGGGAGCGAGGAGCATGGCAGCTGTTAGGAGTCGTTCCAGCTCTGCTCCACGATGGCTGACACTCTCTTCTCATACTCCCGTTTGTTCTCCTGGTAGAGCTGTGCTGCCTGGCTGTTCGCTGGGCTGTTGGGATTAGGTTCATCAAGCAGTGACTGTAAATAGAAAACACAAAATGTGAGGCAAACCAAGGATACTAACTGACAGCTTCCACTTGTGTGTACCAGGAGGCAGGCAGGACTGAGAGGAGCCCAGTTTAAAAAACCCCAACAGTTCAGCTCCTGGTGAGGCGCCACAATGACACTGCTGAGCCCCAGGTTATGCACTGCACAAGCAGCAGCACTGCTGGGCTCACCAACCCTGTGTGCTGCTTAGCACTACGATGCTAATTGATTATTTGCCTCCTACAGAACTTCACTGTAGAAAAATAAAAACAATCACTGAGGAGCCAAGAAAGTGTAGGTTTTTTCCCTTGCTGTGCCAAGACATTCTTCCTTTTTCTACGTGAAGCAGGTCTCAGCAGCACTGTCTCCCTGAGGGCTTCACAGGGCACAGCATCACAGTAAGGGTTACTGTCAAACACCAGGCACAGCTCTGTAGCTGATCTTCACTAAAAGCAAGTAAAAAGGAATCCAAACCAGGAACTGTTTTCCTGCAAAATGTATCTAATGGCAGTTCTGTAGTAATTCTATACATTAGCACTTCAGCTTTTATTTGATCTCAAAAACTGCTGCTTAGCTCGCAAATATTTCACCATCTCTGCCAGGGTTAAGAAGACAGGGAGAGGTGGTGCTGAGGAATGTGGTTCAGCATCAGGCTTGGTAGAATTAGGGAATGGTTGGCTGAGGAAGCTGGGGCTGCTCAGCCTGGAGTAAAGAAGACTCCAGGGGGACCTTAGAGCTGCCTTCCAGTAGCTGAAGGGATCCTACAGGAAGGCTGCAAAGGGACTTTTCCTGAGAGTCTCTAGAGACAGGCCAAGGGGGAATGGTTTGAAGCTCAGGGAGAGCAGGGTTAGACTGGAGTTGAGGAAGAAGTTCTTCAGTATGAAGGTGGTGAGATTCTGGAATGGGTTGCCCAGGGAAGTTGTGGATGTCCCATCCCTGAAGGTGTCCAAGGCCAGGTTGAACAAGACCTTGAGCAGCTGAGCCTAGTTGAGGTGTCCCTGCCCATAGCAGGGAGGTTGAAGTAGATGAGCTCTGGAGGTCCATTCCAACCTGAGCTGTTCTAAGATTCTATGAGTTAAAAGGTCTTTTCCAACCCAATTCTATGTTTCCATGATTTTGATCGAGTTGCCCTAGAGGTACCTGCTATCCCCAGCCCAGGGCTGTGTCTTCTGAAGCAGATTAATAATAACCTAATTAGCCATTAAGACAGATGCAGTTACCTGGATTGAAGTTAAAATAGAGGAGACGTCATATGTCGGGCTCCAGCGGTTCTGCAGGATATCTAAGCATATGCTGCCATCTGCATAGACTGCAAACACAACAGACAGCACTTAAAACCACTGCAAATGGTTTACCCTTGGCTCATTACATGCTGCTCCAGGCAGTCGCTGCTCCAGCTCAGACTGGGCTCACACCAGTGCTCTAGGCAACTGGCAGCAGCCACATCTCATCACCTCCTGTGGTCTGATGCCTTGCATTTTGACAGAGGTGTGACTGGAAGCAACAGAACACTTCAGGGGAAAATAAAAAAGGCCTAAAGATTCTGCGGTCAACACAGGGACTGGCAGACTGCTCCCTGCTCCTTTAGTGAGACTGCTCCATATCCACAGAGGAAAGGTAGCAACACCAACTGACAATGGAATCCACTTGCAGCCATCAGGTGCTGAGCAGAAGGAGTCCCTGTCCTGTTCTCACACTCTGCACTCAACATGCACACCAAGGCAGACAACAGAACATACTGCAAAGTGTGCCAGAAATCCCAGTGCTGTCTGGATACCTATTAGTAGGCTTCCTAGAGCCTGTCTGACATGGAGACTTGCCACTCAAACTCCCACGCTCTTGTCTTCTAGATTGCTCCTGCCAGTAAAGCCCAACGAAGGACAAAAGCTCTGGCAGAGGCACAGGGTTACATGACAGATCAAGAGTCAGATGGCTCTGCTTAAACGTCACAGCGCTGAAGCCAAGGTCGGGCTCTGTTCAAAGAGGGCTCAAGCTACAAGAGGTACTGGAACAGGCTTGTGCTTTCTTCCCGGAAAGAGCTGCCAAGCCCCAGAGCAGGCTGCCCAGGGCAGCAGTGGAGTCCTCATCCCTGCAGGGACTGAAGGTGTAGTGCTGAGGGACATGGCTTAGTGATGACCTGGCAGTGCTGGACTTGATGATCTTAAGGATCTCTTTCAACCAAAGTGACTCTCCAATTCCAGCCCCAGACTCAGCTGATACCTGTCTTTGCCACAGAGAGGCTTGGAATAGCAAAAGGCACAGTTTGAGTTTCCTGCAAGCAAGAAGAGCTAAGTAAGAGCTACCAAGTTCTGGAACAGAAGCCACAGCACTGTTTCTCATAAGGCTGCCTCATCACTAAGTATGGGTCAACCTCTTTCTCCTCCCCTACACCTGTGCAGTCACACCCTCTCCCCTCTGCTGGCACCAGTTGGCACAGTGACCCAAGAGAGAGCATGGACTGGGCTGAAATCTCACCTAACAGAGCTACATGACATTTGGCTCCAGGATGTGGCTGCACATCCATGACTGCTCTCAAATGGAAGTGGGCAGGAATCCACGGTCAGAATTGCCTCTTGAAGTCAACCTAGGTGCAGCT
This sequence comes from Tricholaema leucomelas, assembly GCA_013400475.1. Lineage (NCBI taxonomy): Eukaryota > Metazoa > Chordata > Aves > Piciformes > Lybiidae > Tricholaema lacrymosa > Tricholaema leucomelas. The sequence goes on from WAAF01008019.1 coordinate 1,323,444, forward strand.
GCTGCCAGGCTTTGCTGCTGCGGCTCTGTATCCACTAAGGAAAGACAGAGCTGCCTCCTAACAGCATCAGAACTCTGAATTTTTCATCAGGCACTTGCTGCCCTAGACATCTACGTGGGAAGTGGAGATGATGAGAGATGGAGAGCTGTTAAGCGCCCTGGAGCTTGGCAGACTAGATGACCACATCATAATATTTAACGGCTAAATAAAAATGATTCACTCACCGTTTGGATGGAACATTTTTGATAAAAACCTAACAGTTGGAGGCTTATTTGGATATTCTTCTGAAAATTCTATGACTAGTTTAAAGGTACCTGTGCAAACAAAGATAAAGAGAGTCAGGTAACAGCACAAGAACAGGGACAAGCTCATTTCTGTGCTCGACCATCAGTATTCCTTTTCACCATCACATCAGCTACACCAAGGCTGTTTTCTGTCCATGTATTTCAGTTGACAGTGCAGTTGCGCAAGTACCACTCATTGACCAGAACAAACCCAGCAGCGGCTGGGTAGAAGCTTCAAGCCCCACTGCACACGTGGCGAAGGCAGTTGGATCCAACAGGATTATCCCCCTGCCTTCCCTCTCTGCTGTAACCCAACATGCTGGTTCCTTGGACTTTGGTGACTTTAAGGCATTTCATTAAGGCGGCACGATGGTGTCAGCAAGGAACCGATGCAATTTCCTAGCCAGCAGCCTCAGCCTTTGGAAGTCCTGACTGATTCACTGAGAACCTCTACTGAACAGGGACTAATTTACAGCAATTCCTCCAACCTGACCCAGTGGAAAACCCCTCTGCTGCCAGGGGCACTGTAATTACCAAACTCATTGTTCCTCACAGGCCTCAGGGAGGTCCCTCCTGCACCAGCTGCCCTGTTTGTGTACAAATTGTCTCTTCCCTGCCTCTGCAGGAGTTCTGCATTCAGAGCCACTCCAGACCATTCACCTGTTCTTCATTAGGAGAATGGAGATGAATCAAGCATGCCTCTGAGAGCAGAGAAGCAAGCTGCCTTGCTGGGCTCAGCTCTGCAGAGATGACAGCACATGTGGCAGTGCCGGCCCAGCCTTCCCCAGCAGTGCCCTAACCTGCTCTTGCCTTCTGCATCTGTTCCCAGGTTCCACCAGGTAATATCTCTTGCTTTTGGAAGCAGAACAATGTGAACACAACCAAACTGTGCTGGCCAACAACGCCTCATTTTTAGTGTGGGACAGTGACACAGGGCCCCAGGCACAACGGAAACCCAGCAGCTTCCACCTCAACATATGGAGCAGCAGCCCCAGAGGGCATCTGCTCAATGCTTAGCAAGACCTGAAGGGTGGGGCCAGACTCTTGTCAGTGTTGCCCAGGGACAGGACAAGGGGCAACGAGCACAAACTGGAACCCATGAGGTTCCAGTTGAATAGGAGGAGAAAGTGATTTGGTGTGAGGGTACTGGAGTGCTGGAGCAGGCTGCCCAGAGAGGCTGTGGAGTCTCTGGAGAGATTCCAACTCCCGCAGCCATTGTGCTCCTGGGCAAGCTGCTGTGGGTGCCTTGCAGGGGATTGGACTTGATGATCTCCAGAGGTCACTTCCAGCCCCCAGCATGCTGGGATTCTGTGTCATACTGGCAATGTTGATCAGGGTGACAGAAGATATAAAAGTTAGCAGCTTACCATCTTCAAAAGGTGTCCCTTCTGGCCTGAAAGGTTTGAAAAACAAACTTCAGTTAGAAAGGATCATCACCTACTTCTAGACAGGCACAATACATTTCTAGCTCCTCATTCTCCCCAAGACATAAGTCGAGGCAATAATTTAAGAATTTATAGAAGCAGTCAGATGCAACCTCTGGGAGCTCTGCCATATCTAAGACACTTTCCCATACTCAATCTGCGAGCTGAGATCTCTACTTGATCATCGCTGATAGGCTGCTCAGCCTGCAGAAGGCTCCAGGAAGACCTTAGAGCAGCCTTCCAGTATTTGAAAGGGGCTACAGGAGAGCTGGAGAGGGACATTTTGCAAAGGCATGGAGTGACAGGACGAGTGCTAATGGTTCAAACTTGAAAACGGATTTGACCTAGACATTGGGAAGAAAATCTCCATGAAGATGGCGATGCACTGGAACAGGTTGCTCAGAGAAGCTGTGGAAGCTATAACCTTGGAAGTGTTCAAAACCAGGTTGGATGTGGCCTTGAACAAACTGGTCTAGCAGGAGATGCCTCTGCCCACAGCAGGGAGGTTGGAGCTGGATAATCTTGAAGGTCCTTTCCAACCCAACCCATTCTGTGATTCCATGCCCATTCCAAACAACCCACGTGCCATTATGTGACTGGACTGGAATTAATGAGCACATTACTAGTGAGCACACTTCAGCTTTATGGAAGGATCCTCAGCCAGTTCCTGCTCTGTAGGATATGTAACACAACTTCCTTCAGAGTACCTGTACCTCATTCCACTGGGAATCAGTCCAACCCCTGCCAACACATCTGAATTTAATGGCCAAGAACATGTGGCTCTCATGTGCTCTGAAGAGGACACTCGCTTCCTCACAGACTGTGCCCCGCGCAGTCTAACCTATTTATGGAGCCATGTGCAAGCTTTATTCAATACAAATACGAACAGTTTGAATTCTTCTTTCTATTCATTCTCTGTCACCTCTAGAAAGCAGTTTTACCACAACAGCATGCTAGGTCATTTTTTGCTGATTTTTATCTACGTGAAATAGGAGAACAACTGTAAAAACAACCCCCAGGGTTTGTTATATTTAGCCCTTTGATACAGATTTTTATAACTATTCAAAACTCTTACCCAAATATAACTGCATTCCACTGCATGATATTATTCTCAGATGGTGCACCACTGACACCCACAGGAGGGTCTTCCTGCAACCTAGGAATTGCAAACACAGAATGACAAGAATGAGATAAATGAAACTCTTCCACCCACAAGTACAGCTTAAGAGCAGTGTCCGGAGTTTGTGAGAAGACACAGCAGTCCCTGCAGGTCACCACTACTGCAGAAGACAAAGCCACAAGATGACACACATCAAGGTTTTCTCACGTCTTGCACCAGCAGCCTACTACAGCCCAGGAGGGCAGATGAAGTGTGCAGGGAGCAAAGCACTGACTCCATGGGAAACATCAAGCGCTGCATGCAGCTGGGGTTTACACGTGAAACAGGGAAGAGCAATTGCTGCTGGCCGTCACAACGTGGGAGCAAGCAAACCGCAGCCAGGAGCAGGAGCTGAAACCCAGGCGGTGACACTGGCAGAGCTGCCTGGCCGGGGCTCAGCACCGGGTCCGCCAGCGGAGCTTTCCCTGCACTCCAGAGCCGCCTGCACAACGTGGCCACCTTTGGTCTGAGCCCCCTTGCCTGCAGAGCTGATTGCTGGAGAAGGGAGCAAGGGGAAAGCCTGCCTACTGCTCCACCTCACCAAATGTGCTCATCTCTAAAGCAATCCTGCAAGCTCTTAGTTATTTTTAGTTCTTTAAGCCTGGGACTAGAGAAAAGCACACTACTGAATGCCACAAACTTAGAATCGCAGAATGGGCTGGGCTGAAATGGACCTTAAAGATCATCCAGTTCCAACCCCCTGCCCTGGGCTGCGACACCTCCCACTAGCTTAGGGAGGCTTAAGGCCCCATCCAACCTGCCTTTAAACATTTCCAGAGTTGAAGCCTCCACAACTTCTCTAGGTGACTGGGAACAGACAGATATATAACGCAGCCAAAGAATAGGGTCCCGATACTCTCCTTCTGCCCACTCCCCCCTTTCTGCCTAAGAAAACTTTAGACCCTGACCAGCAGTTTGCCTGCTCAGCCCCCTTCAATGACAGCTCCTACCCACCCCACCTATTCAGCTTTGGAGTTATGAAAGAGTGAAATGACTGCACTTGATTCAAAAGCAGGTGTTTGGTGTTAACATGAGGTTTTATCACATCAGTGTGCTTAAGAAGCTGCCAACAAAAGCCCTGTAGATCAAGGGACAAATTCAGCCTAAACCTCGGTGTGTAAATGCAGATGGGCAACCGCACTGGGCAGTGATGCTGTCCTATAAACAGCCCAGAAGCAGAGCTTGCTCTGTTTGCAGTCTCAGATCTCCTCGGGACTCGATGTTTACATCCTTGCTCTCCCAGCACACACAGTTCAGACAACTTGGTATCAGCAGCATGAGCCACCTTCTATTTTGGTCGGACAGAGCAAGAACTGGCTTCTACCCACGTGGATGCCCTGACAAAGGCATCTGAGGATGGCTTTGGGTTTCAGATCAGTTTAAAGCTCCGGTGCACCCTGCTGCCAGTGGGGCCTGCTACCGAAAGGTTATGGCAGGGATGGGAATGTCAGACTGACCCAAACAGGGTCTGGCAATGTTTAACAGCTAGGGAAGGTCTTGTGTGCATAACTCTTTTTCTAATGGAATAAAAAAAATTATTAACTTTTTTTTCCTGTTGATTTAGTCACATGAGACTGTTGGTTTAATCAAAATCTCTCGAACTGTTACTCTCTTTGCTGCTCTTGACAGTCAGAGTCTGCCAAAGGAGCTCAGTGAAGGGAATCGGAGTTCACAGCCCACACTCTGCTCTTTCAGAGTGCGGTATCAGTACCACAAGGTTATAAAATCTTAAGAAAACCCACGTCTGATGGCAACCCTAAAAAATTACCTAGTTTCTCACCCTGAAAAAAAAGTACTGGGTCATGCCATCTGTGCAAGTAACACAATAAAAAGACCGAATATCCTGTTTTGATTACAACAGGAATCAAGCAACACCCATTTTGCAAACACCAACACCCAGCTCCAGCAAGAGAGGCTGGTTGGCTCCACACCTCAAAACTGTCCAGCCCCTTGTAGGTTCACCAGTTTCCCACACTGCATTTACCGGCAGTCCCAGCGAGCAACCACAACACACATCAACTGTCGGCTGGTGTGTTTGCAGGTCCTGGTGCAGCACGGCTATGCTAAAAAAAGAGACACTATCAAAGCTGACTCACCACCAACTTATGAGCGAGGCCGGCTCAGAGAAACCACCCTGCAAAGCTTACCGAGGAACCCCCCACCTTCCTCCACACTAAGTCTGTTTACATGTCAGATTGGAAAGAAATTATTGGAGTCTGTGGTGCAGGCATTAACATTTAAAAGAGTGCAACTAATAACTGCTTCTGCAGCAGTTTGTATGCATTAAACAAGAGGCTCCTCATGATTGAAAACTTTAGACGGAGTTGCTTGTGCTCACAAACGTTAAAGGGTGTTCTGGGCTTTGTTACACGCAGGCAAATGAAGCGTCTGCCAGTTCTCTGTGCCTGGTTTTCAGATGCCTATTCCGAATTGTACTTATTTTCGGAGAGACCGTCAGCCCTTCGAGCCTCAAAGGCATCTGAATTCTGCCCGGTCTGTTCGGAATCTGCGCCAAACACCTTCGGTATTCAAAATCCTGTGCGAGGCAACGAGGGGGTGCGGGAAGCACGGCACAAACATAGCCTGGGCCAGCCCTGCACCTTCCAGGACAAGGGCACCCCTAAGGCACACACACCTCACCCCGACACCCAGCCCGTCAGCCCGCAGCTCCCCCCGGCAGGGTGCCGCTCGCGGAGGCTGACCCGCGGCTGCCCGTTTCGAAGGCACCGCTGCAACTTTTATCCTCAGACGCCCCCAGCCGTCGGCGCCCGACTGAGCGATGCAAACAAAGCCGGCCCTGCCCGCCGGTACCCCCCCGCTCACCCCCGGAGCGGCCTCCCCGGAGGGGTCCGCGCGGCGCTTCCCACGCCCTGTCTCCTGGGAGTGGGACGAACAGGCCCAGCCGCGGGCTCGCAGCACACTCCTGCCCAGCGCCCTCAGCGGAACGACCCGGGGAAGGGGGCTCCGTGCCAGCCCTGGTGCCCAGCACAAAGCAGCGGGTCAGGAGGGGCGGCCCGGGACACGCCACTTCCGCGCAGCCCACCACGGCTTCTCGTTGTGCCGCTGCCCGAGGCCCCTCTCCTCTCCCGGGAACAGCCCGGCAGTGGGAGCCCGACCCCGCGAACGGGCGAGCCAGGCCTGTAGCCTGGCGTCTCTACCCGGGCAGCAGCGCTTCCCCTGCTGCCAGGCCGGCGTCGTCCCCCGGTTGGGGTTGCCACGCCGGTGGAATCGGAGGTGCGCCGGTGGAGGGAGGGTTGTCCCCGCTCACCTCTTGAAGTCGCGCATCAGCCTGCGCCGCGCCGGGGTGGACATGATCGCCGCGAAGAAAAGAGTCCGGCCTCAGCGCCACCGCCTCCCTCCGCCTCTTGCACAAACAACCCGCAATGGCGTCTCCCTCCGCGGGGGGCGGGGCCACGGGCGGCGCGGGGCGGGGAGCAGGGAGCAGGGAGCCGGCCGGGACCATGACAGCGGCAGGGGGCGGCTGGGAAAGGGACGCAGGCAGCCCCCGGGCTGAGATGGGCGCAGCGAACTGAAACTGCATCACATCAGCGCAACGGTAAATGGAGAGAGTGAGAAAGCGCCTGAGAAACGTGTTTGTACCCAGCGAGCCTTTGCTGTGAGCGGCGGTAGTGCGGAGACGAGGACGTGAGGTTAATTATTTCTTTTTAACCCCACTACTCCAGCAGTCTTCGCAGATCTCTTGGAAGTCATGACCCAGTTCTTAGTGGAGCCTTGGAAGTTAGCCCCAGCGCTTGAATTTGTGTGACTGCTCTCGTTTTTCTTCCAGACTACTTTAAGGAGGTCAAAATATCCTAAGACTCATAAGAAAGTGACAGAAATAAACATTGTCTTCATCTTCTGCCCCTTTCTTTTGCTTCCAGCTCTACCTATGCGTAAAGAGCACCAGTCCCGGGTTCAATTTAGCACAAAGCTGTTGTCTGGCAAAGGTTGTGCAAAGCCGTGCTGCAACAGCCCCACTGACACGGGTTATGTCAGGCACGGAGCTACCTGAGCGCTGCTACCTCACTCAGATCAGGACGTGCCCTGCATGGACCGAAAGCTTCTTAATACATCGTGCCACCACAGTGAAAAATATTCAGACATAAACATGGGAATTCATGTAAAGGCAAGGGAGCAAGCCTTCCACAGAGGCTTGGTGATAAGAGCTGATTTATCCCTCAGGCACCAAAACATTGCTCCCTGCACCAATCAGAAACGGTTCCGCCGAGCAATCCTCCCCTCTGACTTCTCCTCCTCTCACACAGGCGTCTCGATTTACAGTCCTAGTTTATATTTAGCTTTAGCTAATTGGTACGGGAGAAGGCAGACTGCAGAGAACAAGTGCAAACTTGGACCCATATAAATAATCAGTTTAACCGCAGTCATTATTTCACCGTTTCGTTGGGCCGCTGCCCAGGCTGGGCAGCGAACAGCCTGGTGACTTGAGCCTTGGAGAGTGGAGAGATATCCCTTGGCTACCTCAGGTCTATTTATTCATTTATGCAAGGGCCAGAGTAGGGAACTGCCATCTCTGCCTCCGTGGGCAGCAGCCCAGCACTGCTGTACGCCCGACGCCAGGACCTGCAGAGGAAAAGGCGGCCGTATCTGCCCGAGCAAGACACAGCCACCGATCGGCTCCGACCCCGCACCCACCAGCTGGAAGCGCCGCGCTAGAGACTGAGCTGGCGCCACACCGCCCCGCGTCCGACGTCACCGCGCCACCGCCCCGCCCCTGACGTCACCGCGCCGCCGCTCCCTCTTTGTCATGATAGCGGAGCCCGGTAGCACCGGTGGGCGCTGGAGGCCTGAGAGCAGCCGGTAGCTGCTGGAGGGTCTGGCGCAGATGGCCGTGCTGTCATCCTTCCGAAGCAGCGGCCCAGGCCTCTGTGTCGTGCGCGCTGCAAAGAAAAGCGGGTCCGAGGATGCCGTCTCTCCGCAGCCGCCGGCAGTTCTCCAGACTAGCTGTAGCCACTCTCGGACCGGTGGCATCACGCAGATAGCCGTGTCCTTCCCAGTCACACCTTTGTCCTGCCTTGTTTATTTGCTGTAAGATGTTCATTCTGCATTTAATATGGCACGTGGTTAAAGGTGCGTTTTGGAGGTGCCTCCTGGACGCGTAGGAATGCGAAGCTGGTTCTCTGCCCCCGTATATGTTTAAAAACAGCTGGACTGAGGGGTCGGAGCCTCAGGGATTCGAGAAAATGTTTGCGATAGTGAATGCCGCTGTCTGCAGCCGATAATAATACTTAAAGAACTGTAGGTGCCTCAAATTAGTTGACACTTTAGTCTTTCCATCACGAAATAAGCCCGGAGTGATGTGTAGGAGAGCCTTGGCAAAGCGGGAGGGGAAGTTCAAGGAGCAGCAGCGAGGTGCCAGCACGTGGACATGAGACCAGCAGCAGCCACTAAAACACTGCATAGGAAACCAGAAAAATCCGCTAACAAAACCACAACGAGAGAGGCAAAGTTTCTACCTGTTGGGAGCTTTAAATGTGTAAAATGAGGAGGAGATGAGGCTTGAGAATTAGACCTGCATCATTGCCGGGGTGTGCAGAGACACGTGGGCTGCTTTGTGCACAAAACATGGTGAAAAGAAATGGTCTCTGCAACGCTTGGCTGCCAAATGAAAATGTGCATCTAAAGCATGTTTAACATTTGGAGACAACGTTGGGAAATGATGTTGGCAAAAGCAGCCCCAGTTTAAACCAAGCAGTGGAAGAACATGTGTGAGCTCTGCTGAGTACCTTCCTGCAGTGCTGTTGCTGTGGGTAGCTTTGTACCAGAGCTCTTGCCTCTCTTCAGCATGGGAGAGAGAAAGCAGAAGCAGCTGAAAGCCTTCTCCTCCTGATTCTACAACTAAAGATCAGTGTAGCAGCTCACATCATGTCCTGCCCTAGCTTTCCCAAAGGGCAAAAGGCCCAAGAAAGTGGCCTTCTTTGTCAGCTGTGGATTACATCACTTTGCTCTGGCTCTCTTCCCAGGATCCCCAGTGTGCATTGGCCATCAAAGGGATGGTGTATTTGTTATACCAGATCTGTGCTGTTCCTGAACAGAAGAGGGATTATCTACAAATATTTCCTCACAAAGCTATTTTGGCATCAGTGTGGTGAAGAGAGGAGATCTCCCCTAAAAGCTCAAGGGTAATAATTGGCTTTAGACTAATGTCCACAGAAGGTCTGCAAGAATGATTTCAGTGTCAGTCCAGGCTGGGGCATTTAAATACCATTAGTGTATACAGCAAACAGATCACTTACAATAAGTCCCTAGAAGATAGCAATCTATGTGCTTCCTACAAAATCAGGGTCTCTTTGCCCTGCAGATGATTTTCCACACTATCCCTATCAAAACTGGCAGTGGTGTTGGCACTGAGCACCTGTGACACCACTAACAAGGGTTGTTACAAGAGCCTGAAGGAGCAGCTTAAGGAAAGATGCTGCAGAACTGTGCAGAGAAAGATGTAGAGCATGGAGGTCTAGCATATGTGGCTAAACCCACAGTGACCTGGACCTGTTTGGTGTTTTCCAAATGTGTAATTAAATCATAGAATCAGAAAGGGTTGGGACGGAAGGGACCTTTACAACTCATCCAGTCCAACCCTCTGCAGTCAGCAGGGACAGCTGCAACTGGAGCAGGTTGCTCACAGCTCCAAACAACCTGACTTGCAATGGTGCCAGGGATGGGACATCTTCCACCTCTCTGGGCAACCTGGGCCAGGGTCTCACCATCCTCAGCATAAAAATATTCTTCGTTGTGTCCAGTCTAAATCTTCCTCTTTCAGTTCAAACCATCACCCATTGTCCTGTCCCAACAGGACTTGTTAAAGGTCCCCAGCTTTCTATCAGCCTCTTTAAGTACTTAAAGGCCACCAGAAGGTCTCCCTGGAGCCCATCTCTCTCAGACTGGCCTCACAGCAGAGGGCTTCTATCCCTGCCAGCATTTCTGTGGCCTCCTCTGGACCTGCTCCAAAAGCTCCATGTCCTCCTTTGCTGGAGGCTCCAGAGCTGGGTACAGTACTGCAGGTGAGTAGAATAGAGGGGCAGAATCCCCTTCCTTAACTGATCATAAATGAAATGTTATCACTTTCAGTTCATACCTTTTCTTTTTTATAGTGTTTTGTCACCTGGATATCCAAAGTGTTGATTCTTAACTGAGAAAAAGGTTTTGTTTCATAGCTTGAAGCGCCAATTTGTGTGAAATAATCTGCAGAACTGGAACACTACAATAAGGAGCCATCAGACTGGATGATTGGAGAAGTCCTTGGACACCCACGGTGCTGCTGCAGAGTATTTGGATCCATCTCTGAAATTCTGAAAAACTAAAAATATTCAGCACTTCGTCCAGCCCATTGTGTTCCTGCCGCGCCAGCTGTCTCCTCTGCTGCTGCACTTGCTTATCCTTCCCAGTTCCCACCTTGTCCTTCTCTTTCATGCTGTCTCATCTTTCTTAATCACTTTTGGTTTGTCCTGCTGTGGATGGCTGGGGAACTGCAGAGATCTGCTCTGTGCCGTGCAGAAGCCCGGCTCTGTCTTGCCAATCACCTACATTCAGCAGCTGCTAATTGCAGTAGCAGCAGGACATTGATGCTGCTGGAAGGGGAGGGCGGGGTGAGCCTCAGAGGCAGTTCTGGAGGAGCCAGAGAGGCGTTTTCAGTCCATGCCTTCACATCTTAAGAACTTTTGAAACTATTTTGTGCTTATGTTTTGGGGCTTTGTTTGGCTTTTTGGTTGGTGGTGCTTTGTTTGTTTGGGGGTGTTTGTTTTTCCTTTTTCTGGCCCCTTCCTTTGCCGTACGAGGATGTCCCTGCTTGCCGCGGAGCACTTGGACTAGATCACCTATAGGGGTTCCTTCCAACCCAGTGCATGCAATGATTCTATGCCATGTTCTATGCCAGGGTCTGTGCCGTGGTGGCCAATGGCATCCTGGGTCCAGCAGGTTTAGGGCGGTTCTCCTCGCTCTCTGCTCTGCCCTGCTGAGACCACACCTGGAATACAGTGTTCAGTTCTGGGCTCCCCAGTTCAAGGGAGACAGAGACCTGCTGGGGAGAGTCCAGCCAAGAGCTATGAGAGTAATTCAGCCAAGAGCTACGAGGGTAGCTGCAGGATTTGAACATCCCTCCTCTGAAGAGAGACTGAGAGCCCTGGGGCTGGCTAGTCTGAATAAGGCTGAGAGGGGATCTGATCAACATGGATCAATATCAGAGGGGTGGGTGTCAAGATGAATGTGACAGGTGCCCAGTAACAGGACAAGGAACAATGTGTATAAGGTGGGACCCGGGAGGTTCCACCTCAACATGAGATGCTTTTTTCACAGTGAGGGTGCTGGAGGCCTGGAGCAGGCTGCCCAGAGAGGCTGCAGAGTCTCTTCTCCTTGAGACTTAGAAGACTCATTTAGATCCAGCCTGTGTGGCATGCCCTAGGTGATCCTGCTCTGGCAGAGGGTTGTACTTGATCTCTACCTTCCAGCCCCTAACATTCTATGATTCTATGATCTCAAACCTAAGAATATTTTGTTAACACCAAGAGGAATTAGCAAACTTTGTGATTTTCGTTTTGCTCAATCAGTAGCTACTGCTGGTGATATTTGTGCAGATGATGTGGTTACACAATGGCACAGGGCTCTTGAACTGCCCTTGAAAGACCCCTTATATGCTCAGGTGAAAGTTCTTCTCTGCACTAAAGATTTTATTTTGTACTTTATACTGACAGTATGAAATGCTGTAGAGGAGGTCTGGAATTGCAGGGAGGAGCCACAACCCTCGTCTGTGCACTCTCATTCACGCCAATAGCTACAGATGGCTGTGATGTTTAGCAGCAACATCCGCGCACTGCAGTAGTTCTGCTGGGAATGCTGCGCGATAAACATGCAGGCAATCAGCTTTCCAACAAACCTGGTTAGGTCCTTTATTCTCAAACCTCAGCTAGAGTTTATGGAGCAGAATGAGTCAGCGGGAAGGATCTGCTCTTCTGTATCCTGCTTCTCCAAGAGGAGCACAGAGAGGAATACAGCAGCGCTGTGTAGTTGGATTCACTTCAGGTTTGAATGTAGCAGGCTTTCTGAGGAGAGCTCTTAAACAGATTTTGTCCTCATTTGGATACTAGAAGGAGACTGTGGTGCACAATGTGATCGCTGGTTTATTACCTGTCCGTAACATGTTTTCCCAAGCAGTTGGACACCTCATCTTCAGAGTGTTTTAAAAGGACACCAAGCTTTTCAGGGATGTTATTTCTTGATGTACAGCATCCTATTAATGCAAGGCAAAGGCTTCTCCAGCTCACTGCCTTACAGACAAACAGTAGAGGAAGTCTGAGTTTCAAGCTTCATCATGACTCTTGTACAATTTGTCCCACAAGTGACAATGCAGAGCCCTGTCTGACAGACTGTGGCTGCAATCCATGCTTTTCACCATACATCTGGAACACAAATCCCTGCTGGGGTGTGCAGCTTCTCTCCCTCGTGTCTCTCCCTGAGCATCTCAGGATCCCTGTCTGTGGGGGTTGTAAGGGACCTTGGGGATCACCCAGACCACCCCCCCCAATAAAGCAGAGTCACGCACAGCAGCTCTCCCAGGATCACAACAGCCATTGGGTTTGGAGTCTCTGCAGAGGAGGGGACTTCACAATCTCTCTGGGCAGCCTGCACCAGGGCTCAGCACCCTCACATCAAAGGAGTTTCTCCTTCTGTTTACCTTTGTTAATGCTCCCAGGGAGAGTAATCCCATGGCTGCAGGAGTCATTCTGTTCTGCAATGGGCAGGGAGGTTTAGGTCACAAGAAATGCACGCGTCCAAGAGGACTCAGAGCAGGTAAGGCTGCATTGCTTGTGCTGCGCTCGGAATTTATTTTAATGTGTCTGAAACATAACAGTGCTTTCATTTGCCAAAATCCAGTACTCTTGGCCTGTTCATACAGCTGAACACGGGAAAGCATCAATTAACCTGCTAAATCACACCTTCTGCTCAAGCCCCCACGCGGTTCCAGTCTGCTGCCCTGACTCCTCTCAGGAGCTCAGCCAGTTCAGCTGTGAATGTCTGCACATGAAGACTGTGGCATGTCAGAGGTGGCTCCTTAGAGAAGCTGGGATGTTCAGAAATGCCAAGGATGTTCAGGAGTGCAAGTGGCAGTGCACAGTTCCATACACACTGAAGTTAATTTTAATTCACTGATGGTATAATTACTACAGTCTCTAGCTGCAGACAGTAATGGACTTGAAAAAAAAAAGATTCTGCTCAGAGATCAAATCGTGTTTCCCCTGATGTCAGTGGGAATGGATTTAGGTTTTGCCATTTCCATTAAGCAAAATCAAAAATCCAATAGGCAATTTCCTGCCATAAAAAAGATCTGAGGGAGCAGATGGAGGAAGGATAATCTAATTGAGATGCATTTTCTTTTTTACTAGCTTGCTCTATTTAATTTTAAAGAGCATACCTAAAATGTCTTCTTCCACAAAGACAACTTGTTCATTAAGGCTTAAAATAAATGACAGGCAAAAAGCTCTTTTACACATTCAGCATAATGGCAGTGGTGATACCAGGCATTCCTAACACCCTGTTAACACCACAAACACTCAAACAAGAAATGATGAAGCCCTCTGTTGAGTAAAGCCCAGTGAAGCTTTCACCAGCAGAAGGCTTGTCTGATTCATTCTTTCTCTGGTGACAGAAAATGCTGCAAAGGAATGAAGGATCTCATTCATTTGTGGGGGGACAGGGGCCAATCTCTCCCCCTATGGCTGAATTGCAGCTCTGCAGAGGGTTTTACTCCTTCCCTCTCTAGTTCTCTTACATCCTTCCAAATCTCTGATAGCTGGGAAATGTATCCAGACCTGCAGGGTCATTGATTTTGAGGGCGAGGGCTGACTTTGTGCTGCAGGAGTATTTCACGAGGTGCTCAGTTATGGCAACTTGACTGCTAGAAATGAGGTGGAGCTTTGCCAGGATGAGTGTAGAAAGGGGAAGCATTAGGAGCCATTGTAACCCTTCAAAATCCTTCGCAAACATGTTGACAACTTCTTGGGGGACTTCTGTTATTTTGCCTGAGTGTATTTTTTCAGGTTTCTCTTAGGTTTCCCACATTTAAGAAGAATGCCACATAGACAACACAAAGGGACATGATAGAGGAAGCCACTTTGGAAGTGGCCACTATCATCCAGCTGTGGTGGCTGGAAGTGAAATGGAAATGGAGGGATGAAGGAAGTTCTTTCAGAATGAGGATATGACACAGCAACCTGGTCTCCTCCTCTGCATTTAGGTATGAGTCCATATCCTGCAGATATCTCATGTATTTGTTTAGGTTGCCATCCAAACAGCCAATGAGGAGGAACAGAGATTCCCAGGTGCTTCACATCACCTCAGTTAGTCAATAATTAAATTCTTAAATCACATGTTCTAAATTGCTGATGAAAGAATGTCTCAGTTTAATGGGACAGGGACCCTACCTTTCTCACCTGGGCTGTTTCATTCAATAAGCTCCAGACAGGCAGTCTTCACTCAGGTGTGCAGAAGTCAGTGTGAGATAAAGAAAAGCAACTCTGGAGACGCTGCTGGCAGGGAGCCTGGATCCACCTGAGCTAGGCTGTCAAACCCACTGTACCTTCTGCATGCTCAGAGAAGACCTTAGGTGTTGGAGGAAGAGTAAGTAGCCAGAGCCAGAACAACATAGGAACTTCAGAGTCTGTGTGTGTGAATCAGTCACAGCCACGAAAGCATCAAGCGTAGGGCAGCACACGAGAATGCCACCTGGGAGTAAAGGAACAGGGATAGACCACTGGCTGCAAAGGGGCAGCTCGGCAGGTGAAAAAGCCCTGAGCGGATGCCTAGTTCCACAGCCACCCTGACAGTCTGTTCACAGTCTGCCTAACAAATGAGTATTCTGGGACACTCCTCAAGCAGCAGAGTGCTCCTGAAGGGAATGCTGCCTGCAATGTAATTTAGATAAAACTCTGGGGCCCTTACCTACCCTAGAACTGGGAACTAAAATAATAACTCCCCTTCCACCCACCCTCTGCACCACTTCAGAACGATGAGCTTGACCCATGAACTAGGTTATGCAGCACCAGCACAGGTTGCAGACATCCCAGCTGGGACTGAAGTAGGTGACAAAATAATTCTGAGAGAACAGACACACCATAGCACTAGATTAAGAGTCATAGTGACTGAATCATATGAATAATCTAATTAAGTGAACAGGTCCAAATCCTTAGCTACACTGGTGACCTAGTCAGTCACACACTGAGCTGCCCTTGTTTTGTCTGTGTGTGCAGCAAAGCAGAGATGCTCAGGGGAACCTGAATCACAGAACATCAGGAGCTGGAAGGGACCTCGAAAGCTTACCCAGTCCAACCTCCCTGCCAGATCACCTAGAGCAGGTCACACAGGAACGCATCCAGGCAGGTTTTGAGTATCTCCGGAGAGAGAGACTCCACAACCCGCCCTGGGCAGCCTGTTCCAGTGTTGTGTCACCCGCACAGGGAAAACATTTTCTTTGTGTTTCTGTGAAACTTTCTTTGCCCCACCTTCCACCACTGCCCCTTGTCCTGTCACTGGGCATCACCGAGCAGAGCCTGGCTCCAGCCTCTTGGCACCTGCCCTTTACATATTTATAAACATGAATGAGGTCACCCCTGAGGCTCCTTCTTTCCATACTAAAGAGGTCCAGCTTCTGCAGTCTCTCCTGGTGAGAACAATATGTCCCTGAAATTCCCACAAAGCCTGAAACTCCTTCTTCTACAGGATCTCTCCCAGTCACAAAATCTTTTCAATGCTTATAAATATCTGTAATGCGAGGGACAGGAGGATGGGGCCAGGCTCTTTTCTGTGGTGCTCAGCTATAAGAGAATGGGCAATGGGCACAGACTAGAACCCAGGAGGTTCCACTTAAACATAAGGAGAAACTTCTTTGCTGTGAGGGTGCTGGAGCCCTGGAGCAGGCTGCCCAGGGAGGTTGTAGAGTCTTCTTCTCTGGAGAGATTCCAAACCCACCTGGACATCATGATGCTGGGCACCCTGCTGTGGGTGCCCTGCTTTAGCAGGGGGGGGTCAGACTGTCTCCCATGATATTCTAGTAAGCAAGCTCAGGAAGCGCGGGATGGAAGAGCAGGCAGTGAGGTGGATTAGGAACTGGTTACAATATAGAGTTCAAAGAGTGGTGATCAATGGTGCCAGGTCCAGCTGGAGAGCTGTAACCAGGGATCAGTGCTGGCTCCAGTCCTGTTCGAGATCTTCATCAATGACATTGATGAGGGGACAGACAGACAGTCAGTCAGAGTCTGCTCAGCAAGTCTGCTGGTGACACCAAACTGGGAGGCTTGGCTGATACAGCTGAAGGCTGTGCAGCCATCCAGTGAGACCTGGACAGACAGAGCTGGGCACAGAGGAACCAAATGAGGTTCAACAAGGACAAGTGCAGAGTCCTGCACCTAGGGAGGAATAAACTGCAGCAGTACAGGTTGGGAGGTGATCTGCTGGAGAGCAGCCCTGTGGAGAGAGACCTGGGAGTGCTGGTGGAGAACATCCATGGCACAGCAATGTGCCCTGCTGGCCAAGAGGGCCAGTGGGATCCTGGGGTGTATTAAGAAGAGTGTCTCCAGCAGATCAAGAGAGGTTCTCCTTCATCTCTACTATGCCCTGGTGAGACGTCATCTTGAGTGCTGCCTTCAATTTTGGGCTCCCCAGCTGAAGAGGGACAGGGATCTGCTGGCAAGGGTCCATGGGAGGGCTATGAGGATGATGAGGGGAGTTAAGTACTGCCTGATGGGGAGAGGCTGAGGGACCTGGGGCTGAGAGTCTGGAGAAGAGTGAGAGGGGATTTAATAGAAGTTTATAAACATCTGAGGGCTGGGGGTCAGGAGAGGGAGGACAGGCTCTGCTCATTGCTCCCTGGCATATGACAAGCAGCAATGGATGGAAGCTGCAGCACAGCAGGTTCCAGCTCAAGACAAGGGAGAACTTCTTTCCTGGAAGGGTCCTAGAACACCGACACAGGCTGCCCAGAGAGGTTGTGGAGTCTCCTTCTCTGAAGCCTTTCAAAGACTGTCTAAATGTGTTCCTGTGTGACCAGAGATAGACTGTGTGGTCCTGCTCCGGCAGGGGGGTTGGACTCGATGATCTCCTTTGATCATGGAAAGCAGTGGATCTGGCCCTTTGCAGAGTGAGAGAAATCACACACTGAGCGGGGAAGAAAACCCAGTTTGTTGCCATCCAGAAGCAGGCTGAGTAAAGCAAAGTCCACTGTCAGAACAACAAGAGAGCATGAAATCACCTGTTGATGCATCTAAAAGGGCCAGTGGCTTCTGGCCGCTTAGGAGGCAGGTTCTGGTTTTGACTTGTGAACTCGCGGCTTGGCCACGCTCCCACCTCCCTCTGTCATGCTGGAAGGGATGGAGCAGGCAGCGCGGCTGGCAGCGCCTCTCCCGAAGCTCCTCCCGGCCGTCCCGCCGCCGTGCCGAGCTCGCCAGCCAGCAGGTGTGGCTGTGGAGCCTTCGGGAAGCCATGGGATCGCTGCGCGGGGATGGCACCGCTGCACCTGCCTCTGGCGAGGATAGTCCTCTGCCAAGCTGCCTGTGTGCCTCGCTCCCGGGACAGCCCAGGGGTACAGACACCAGTGCCATCTGTACCAGTGTCTTTGTGCCGATGGTGTCGGCAGTGTTTCCTACTGCTAAGGATTCAACCCCTCAGCTGTGTCCTTGTTGACAAGCTCTGTTCTAATGTGCAGAGCTGGCCTTACCCTTGCAGCTCCTGGTCGAGGTACTTGGCTGAGTTGGTAAGTAACAGATTTCCTTTAGATGCTGGCACATAATTTCAACAGAAAATATTCTTTGATATAAGTTAAAAGATGATTTCACTCTTTGCTCTAGGGTCCTTAGCAGAGCTGAGAGACAAGTTCTTGCAAGAAACAAAATTACATTTGCCTTCAAAGCACAGAGGGCATAACAAAAATGTAGAACTGCTAAAAGATGAGACGTGTTGGTCTGAGTGCCTGCCAGAACGGTTCAGGATTTAGGACTGCAGAGATGCTGAGGGGCCTGGAGCATCCCCGTGAAGAGCAAAGGCTGAGAGCCCTGGGGCTGTTGAGCCTGGAGAAGAGCAGCCCCAGAGGGGATCAGATCAATGCTCAGCAAGAGCTAAAGGGCCTGTGGGGGGCAAGAGGCTGGGGCAGGGACAGCACAAGGGGCAATGGGCACAATTTGGAACCCAGGAGGTTCCATCTGAACATGAGGAGAAATTTCTTTGTTGTGAGGGTGCTGGAGGCCTGGAGCAGGCTGCCCAGAGAGCTGTGGAGTCTCCTCCTGTGGAGAGCTTCCAAACCCACCTGGACATTGTGCTTGCTGTGCAAGCTGCTGTGGGTGCCCTGCTTTAGCAGGAGCTTGGACTGGATGATCTCCTGAGGTTCCTTCCAACCCCACCATGCTGGGGTTCTGTGATTTTGTGATTTGGGAACGTGACAGCTGTCTAAAATTGCCATGGTAATTACCACACAGGGGTGCTGGATTTAGCTACGTGTCAATCAGTGTTGCTGCAGTGGAAAACTGCTCATTGATCCTGAGAGACAAGCATTTCCAAAACTCAGCAGATCAAAGTGAGCAGATTTGCTAATCTGCTGCCTTGTTTTTTGGTATTTTACACTGGAGATGAATCCAGTGTTTCATTAGCAACAGGACAAGAGGAAACGACCTCAAGTTTCACCAGGGGAGCTTTAGGTTGGACATGAGAAACAATTTCTTCCCTAAAAGGTTGTCAAGCCCTGTACAAGGCTGCCCAGGGCAGTGGTGGCATCCCCTCAAGGCCTCCCCATGTTGATGCTTTTGCAGTTTTTCTGTCTTTTGCACCAAAACTAGTCACTTGTTAAAGGATGTTCCACCCCGGGACTATGGGACACCCCTGGGGGCTGTGTTACTGCAGGATGCTTCTCTTGCAGATGTTCATCTGCTGTGTTGTTCCAAGTACATGAAGAGAATGCTGGACTGAGTGTTCCAGCTGATATTCTATCACCATTTCCAGAAACAAAAGTAAGTAAATGAAGACTGCACAGAACTAGTCAGGATTGTGGAGTCAGCAATTGCTGAGCTGACTTGGAATAACAGCCAGCTAAAAAAACAACAATAAACTTGGCTCATAGACATTTCCTGAACTGGAACAGCCAACAGGATTATTTTTAGTTCAGGTTTTAATGTTTTATCATTTCACAGGAAAACAGCTGCCAGATGAAAAACATTCTGCAGAGTCTGAACAAAGCCCAGACTGCACATCAGGTTTGTGCAGCTATCTCTATTTCCTAAGCTTTCCAGCCCTAGCACCATCACAGGCTGCAGCTTGGACAGCAGGATGGCAGGCACAAAGCATGTAAAAGTGTTGCTTTAATATTTGTAATGAATCAATACCTAATATTTAATATTCACTGTAAAATTACCTATTTAGACTTCACAGAGCCTCATTTTGTGTCAGTTGATTCTGTATAATTAGAAGCCAGATCCAGCTTTGGCTATAGCCTCTTGTCCCAACAACTAAACAGGTTTCATCTACAAGTGTTCTGCAGCTCTGTTTCCAAAGGGTTTCTAAACAACACTCAGCACAGATTGCTGAGCATTTCCTTTGGCGGCATCCTGCCTCCTGCAGCCCAAAGTGATGCTCTCTCTGTTCATTAACACATCTTTCCCTAAGCTCTGCTGCCTTAATTGCAGCTGAGGCTGCATGGTGAACCTGCTGAAGGACTTGATCTGGACTAAAATAACCTGACCAAAGATGGTTACTTTGAACTTGGATCACTTTCTGGTGTGACAGCATCATGAAGATGGGAAGGCATCAAGGGAGGTTCTTCCCTTCCTCTACTCTGCACTCTGAGACCACACCTGGAATATGGTGTCCAGTTCTGGGCTCCCCAGTTCAAGAGATACAGGGATCTGCTGGGGGGAGTTCAACAGAGAGCTATTCGGATGAGGAAGGAAGGGACTTGAACATTTCTCTTCTGAAGAGACACTGAGAGTTTGAGGGCTGTTTAGTCTGGAGAAGGCTGAGAGGAGATCTCATCAATGCCTATAAATATCTGAGGAGTGGGTGTCAAGGTGAAGGTGCCAGGCTGTCTATGCTGGTGCCCAGTGATAGGACAAGGAACAGTGGGTACAAACACAGGAGGTTCCACCTCATCATGAGGAAACACTTCTTTCTGGTGAGGGTGCTGCAGCCCTGGAGCAGGCTGCCCAGAGAGATTGTGGACTCTCCTCTGGAGTCTTTCAAGATGCATCTGGATGTGTTCCTGTGATTCTGCTTTGGCAGGTGGGTCGGACCAGGTGATCTCTAGGTGTCCCCTCCAACTCCCAACATTCTGTGATTCTCTATTCTATGATCTCTAAGACGGGAGCCTGGGAAGGGAAGAGTGAGAGTGGCACAGGGAACAGAAGGGCTGCTTCACCCAGGACATGAAAAGGAAGCCTTGAATCTACAAGCAGAACACCCTGCAATGACTTTGGCCTGTTCTGTATCTAAATTAAAAAGAAAGGAGAAAGTAATTGCACAGCTCTGCTCCTGGAGTGGTGGTTTAATGACGTTTTCCCAGTGTCCACGTCTGAATTAACTGACTGTTCTGTGAATGAATGACATGCCACAGGGATGAGCACACAGAGGTAACATACAAGGAATCTGCAGAATTATGAGAGATTAGGGAAAAGCTGCAAAGGAAAGTCTGCTGAGAGCAGGGAAATTCCAAACAAAAACCCGGGCAGAACATGGGCAGGCATTCTGCAGTGATCTCGTTGCTCTGGTATCAGCCCTGACTGATGATGGGCACGGGGGGAGATGAACAGTCACTCGGCGAGCCAGAACTGCGGCGTGATTCAGGAGGCCAGGCAGTGTCCTTGAGTGTTGGCATTCTCGGGGTGTGACCTGAGGATGAACCACCTGCAGAGGCGGTAAAAGAGGCTGGAACTAGAAAAATCCTCTGTGGAGGCAAGTTCAAGAGCTGATCCCTGTCTTTAACTGACACTGTCAGAGTCTGTGTGATCTGGGCTGTGAAGTGTCCCTTGGGTTCTTCTGTTCATCCCACATGTCTGGGGAGAAGCAGTTTCTGCTTGCTCATTATGTTATCTGCTATTGCCAGGTGTCTGCAAAGCATCTGAAGAATCCTGCTGAGCAGCAAAGCCAATACAAGGAGGAAACTGGAAGAGATCATGAGTGGTGAACTTCCAGCAGCCTTACAGTCTCTGAGGGGGCCTGGAGGACAGCTAGAGAGAGACTTTTTACGAAGACATGTGGTGATGTGATGAGAGGTAATGGCTTCAGACTGGAAGCTGCATTTGATTAGGCATTAGGAAGAAACTGTTCATGAGGATGGCCAATGCACTGGAACAGGTTGCCCTGACAATTTGTTGAGGCTCAAGACCAGGTTGCTCAAGGCCCCTTCCAACCTGGGTTTGCACACTTCCAGGCTTGGAGTCCCCTCTTCTCTGGACAACATGTTCCAGTGCCTCACCACCCTCATGGGGACGAAATTCTGCTTTAAGTCATCACAGAACTGTTTAGACTGGAGAAGACCTTTAAGATCACTGAGTCCAGCCACTAACCTAACACAGTCAGGTCTGCTGAGAATCAGATTAGGACAATTTGGGCACATTTTAATTTATTCCCATTTATTGTTGCATTGTTTATTAGACTTAAGCATCAGGACAATGCAACCCTTCCAAGGTTGCTCTCTGGGCTGTGCCTTGCTGCCCGCCCATTTATGCAGGAGCAATGTCCCTGCTGTGGCAGAACTAAAAAGCACTGATGGACAGTTTCAAACTGTAACAGCTGCTTCTATGGGTTGTCACACGTGGGTGTGACAAAGCCACACTGGCCCTCAAAAGAAAGCAGATTTACTACAGATAAACATTGAATGGCATCACCTGGGTGTGCTCAACACTTGAGAATGCTTCATAAAGCTGTTTGTGTACATCCTACACATGCCCAGTCCTCAGCAACACTAGGCCAGTACAGCTTCATGACCTGCACTCAAGTGCTGGGACAAGAAGAGATTACACTGAGATTTAGATGCCAAGCTATTTTTAAAGCCTCTTCCTCTCCTAATGATTTTTTCCCATATAATCCTATCTACAAATTTAGAGGGCTCAGGGTAAGTATGGAAATGGGGGCTTTAAGTCCCAAATCCAGAAAAAGCTTCCATGGGCTAGGGGTTAGAGTGAGAGGTCAGACAAGTAGATTTCATTCACTGCATCCCAAGCCCAGGAGATGGAAGAGCTATACCTTGAAGATCCCAGAAAGAAAACCAGGATCTGTGAGGCCTAGAAAGGTGTGAAGGGGAGGCAAAGCAAGCAGCTGCTCCAAGGAAAGATTGCAGAATGCTTTCCATTTAAATTGGCCCTTGGACCTGATGTTGGCCCAAGTGTCTGGATCATGTTCCTTGCTGTGCTGCTGGCTGAGATGGGTTGGGGTAAATAATCCCATTGCTGAATACATCAGGTTCCTCATGTGTAGTGTCGACTTTGCAAAGCCTGCTGAGAACTCCTGACAGCAAATGTTGCTCTAGAGTCAGTATTAAATGTGATGCTCTCCTCATGAAGGACTGGAATGGGATTCTTCAGGAATGTGCTGTTTGCTCAGGTACAAACAATTACCAAGTCTCAGAAAAATGGTGACAGAAGGCCAGATAATCAACTGACCTCTGCTACTAAATGCTTCGCTCCTGGGAAACAGCAATTATTTGCCTCCTTACTGTATGCCTCCTGTCACCCAACAGTTAGCAAATAACACCACTGAAAGAGGAAATCATGGAACCAGAGAACTGTTTTGATTGGTAAAGCCCTTTAAGATCATCCAGTCCAACCATTCACTAACTCTACCAAGTCTGGGGCTAACCTGTGGCTCTCAGCACCACATCTCTGCCTGTCTGAAACACCTCCAGGGATGGGGATGCAACCACCACCCTGGGGAGCCTGTTAGTGTTTGAGAACCTTTCCAGTGAAGATGTTTCTTGTCATTATGTAACAAAGAACCTTCTTGCTGCAAGATAATGGATTAAAACCCAACCAAACACAGGTACTCCTGTCAGTAATACGAAATAACTCCCCAGTCCAGACCTCTCAGCTATCCAGGCGAGGCAGGTCTGCATGGCAGCTTCATCAGCCATGGGCTGTGAGAGGATATCACACAGTTAGACCAAGCAGGCAGCTCTAAGAGCTCTGCCATTTGCCATCAGTTTCTATTTGGTTTTAATATTAAACATTAAAATTGCAACTGTCCAGTATTTTACTGCATGGATGGACAAATGCTTAAAACACATGTCCCAGCTGCTCAGCTAAAGAAGTGCCTTTTCCAAGTGAAAAGACTGACTTTTACAATCTGTGTTAGATAAAGGCCTCACACATGTCAAGGGAGACTGTGAAGTGATTCAAACATTTTCTTTCCTGTTGGTTGTGTTACCAGTAGTAAAAACTCTGCTTCTTAAACCTCTTCAGCAGCAGCCTTTAGATTTAACAGACAAAAAGCTGCAGCAGGTGTTGAAACAAAATAGGGATTTTTGCGAGTGTTGAGCGTTTTGACCTCATTGGTTAATCCTTCCCTTTTGTCCTTCTGCATAGCAAGCTGGTGCAGCCTGTGATGAGACAGAATGACATCAGATACACAAACGTGCTCTCAAAATGCACAACTCGACCCTTCCCTTCAGACACCTGAGTACAGCTGCCAGTTACCGCATGGAGGAGTTTCGCTGCAGTTTGAAGAGTATGAGATGCCACAGGAGAAACTGCTCAGCAGTGCCAGAGGCTTTGCAGCTGTGTGAACGTTTCTCCAACGTCCTCACTTCTGAAGGGGAGGAAGAAAAGTTAAAAAAGCAGAGCAGCTTCTGTATATCTGAAATGACCTTTGAGTAGCTGGATGAATGAATGCTGAAGCCTTGAGCTCTTGGTGCAGTTACTAAACATACTGTTCCTCAACGAAGCCCTGGAAGCAAAGGCAGCAGTACTAAAAGTGGAAACAATGTAGCTGGCATCACTGGGACTGGACACATGTAAATGTCCACATAATCCTCAGTGCTCTCTCAGTTATTCCCATGCAGAGCAGCAGAGCTCTCACAGGTCACACAGCAGGGCAGTGCAACTCCAACTTTCTCAGCTCTGCGTGCTTGTCCCTTCAACTTTCTCACTCAGCAGTGACTGAGGCAAGTTAATCTGTAGCGTGTCTGAGGGGGAGCAAGGGTTGCAGCAGAGATACTTAGGCCTACTGTGAGGCTTTGTGTGCTCTCTAGTACAATTTCCTATAATGATTTCATCTCCATCCCAGTGCCTGATTATATTTCTATGCAGAAGACAATGTATTGATAGCTAGCCATGGTGGAGCTGCATGGCAGATGAGTATCATGAATCTACAGCTGGAGCTTGCTGGAGTAAAGAATCACAAGTACAGAAGTACAGTTCCTGTCTCTTGCCTCAAATAAAAAAACATTTCAGTAGTAAAATGCAGGATTCCCAAAGTGTAGCTTGGACAAGATTCACTCAAATAATTAGTTTAGAATAAAGATTTTCTGAGATTTAGGAAAACCTAGCAGTACATAGAAATCCTGCCTCTGCCTTGGGATTTTCTTTTTTCTGCCTCAACTACAGTAATTAAAATCTTCATATTGACAGAAATGACGAAAACTGTTCTCTTTCGGTTGCCCTTCAAAAAGTTGAGTCTTGATTCCTGGGCCTGGCAGGACACTGACTGATGGCCACCAGTATTAATGTTAACTCCACTCAGCCTCTGAAATGGTGTCCAACCCAGCCCCTCCTGTCACACCCTTCCTAACACCAGACCAGCTAGGTTCTGTTTGCCAAGATCTGCTCCTTTTAAAACACATGCAGTCAGATTACATCATCCTGCTTTGGGGACATCAAATCCACAGGTGTGGAGTCAAGCAGAGGTTCACTGCAGGGCAGCATGTGAAATACACTGGCATGGAGAAACACCCATTTTAAATGGGGTTGGTCATATGATTGGTATTTGGCAGCGTCATAGCATGACTCAGTGAAATCCTTTCACAGTGGAGCTTCTCCTGCAGCAACCACTCCCCAGCAGCATGCTGCAGAGCTCTGTTCACTGAAGCCAAATCCCACTGTATTAAGTTATAACCTGAAGATGCTCTCTACTTAAATTCAATGGCTGCAGCTCTTCAAATTCCCACCATCTGCACCACCCTTTAACTACAAAGCCAAAGAAGTACATTTCACAGTCTCATGCTACAGAGACAAGTGGAAGTGCAGTGGAAGCACAGATCTGTGTCATAGTCAGACTGCCAGCCTCTGCCAGAACAGTTTCACTGACAGTGAGCTGCACTGTGCCAGTAGCACCCTGACATTAGAGCTCCGTGTTGGTAGTTTCAGGTGGGTGAATGGTTCCTTGGCCACTCACCTAGAAATGTCACTGCCCAGTGTGGTGCTTCTGACTTCACTCTAGATACAGCTGCTCTTCAGGGTAGGTGACTTAGGTCATCCAACACTTCACGGTCTTTAGGGACAAAAGAGGGCCCAGCAGGGTGGCAGCTGAAAAGCCACATAGATGCCCTCGGTGTTTCAGAGAGGCTGTTCTCTCCAAAAGCAGTATTTGCTGTTTTTCTGCTCCATCATCCATAGAAAGCACTTACATGTAAAACAGACAAACAAGTGCAAGTGTTTGCATCTAGAGGGGATCTTGCCAACGTTTGTAAATCCTTCAAGGGTGGGTGGCAGGAGGATGGGACAAGGCTTTGTTCAGTGGTGCCCAGGGACAGGACAAGGGATAATGAGGACAAACTGGAACATCAGAATTTCCATCTGAACATGAGGAGGAACTTCTTTAAGGGTGGTGGAGCACTGGAATAGGATGCCCAGAGAGGTGGTGGAGTGTCCATCTCTGGAGTCATTCAAAATCCATCTGCATGTGTTGCAGTGTGACCTTCTTCTGAAGATGCCTTGTCAGTGGGTTGGACTTCCAACCTCTGCCACTCTGTGACACTGCACAGAAGCCTTTGCACTCACAGCCATTAAAGAAAAAGGTTTGTTCACCTAATAGTGAAGACTTCCATTAACAATGCCTTCTACCTTGTGTTTTAGCGTAAAGAAATCTGCTCATGTAACTGGCAAAATGAATAGTAGCTCTAACACTTCACAGAAGGGGAAGTGAGAGTTGAAACGGCCCTGAAATCTTTAAACAGATAAAAGAGCCACCTCTGGTTGCCTGATCTGTCCACCCAGTCCATGGTGCCTCCTGCTTTACTGGTTTCATAGTACAGAGCAGGAGCAAGTTATTTTCTTGAACACAGAAGTGTATTAAACAGTCAAACAAAACCTGAAGAACTTGTTCTGGAAGCAGTCAACCCTATCTCAAGGCTACTGCCATGCACACACCTTTAATGTGAAACTCTTTCCCTTGCTGTATCACCTACACAGGAGCAATTCCTGACAGATTTTGGTCCATTTACTCCTTTCGAGTTGGAGACTGCCATACAGTGAAGTTTTCTGGACTACTCAAAGAATGAGTAGGAATGGTTTTCCACTGCAATAGCTACCAGGTTTCAAGGGAAATGTTAACGATAATCCAGACACAGATGGGAATTTATGTAAAGGTACACTGAGAGCCTTCACCTAGGAAGAGCTGCAACACAAGAATGGTGGGTTTAACACTTACAGACTACAGCTTTGGGCTGTTGCTGAAATAAACATCTTCCAAGGAAGTTCAGCCAGGTGTTTGTAAAATTACAGTAAAATGTGAATCCAAATGAAACTTGCTACACAGGGTCCCAAAGCACTGGGCCAGTAAATCCACAACAGAGCATCTCTGTGAAGCTGGAAAGCTTCTCTGCATCCTGCACAAGTGAGATCAGCTACTGATCAACCAGGTTAGAAGAGACCTCCAAGCTCATCCAGTCCAACCTAGCACCCAGCCCTATCCAATCAACCAGACCATGGCACCAAGTGTCCCATCCAGGCTTTGCTTGAACACCTCCAGGGACTGCAACTCCACCACCTCCCTGGGCAGCCCATTCCAATGCCAATCACTCTCTCTGCCAACAACTTCCTCCTAACATCCAGCCTAGACCTGCTCTGGCACAGCTTGAGACTGTGTCCCCTTCTTCTGTTGCTGGTTGTCTGGCAGAAGAGACCAAGCCCACCTGGCTACAGCTTCCCTTCGGGTAGTTGCAGACAGCAATGAGCTTTGCCCTGAGCCTCCTCTTCTCCAGGCTGCACACCCCCAGCTCTCTCAGCCTCTCCTCACAGGGATGTGCTCCAGGCCCCTCCACAGCCTTGCTGCCCTTTTCTGGACACCTTCCAGCACCTCAACATCTCTCTTGAATTGAGGGGCCCAGAACTGGACACAGCACTCAAGGTGTGGCCTGACCAGTGCTGAGCACAGGGGCAGAATAACCTCCCCTGTCCTACTGGCCACACTGCTCCTGATCCAGGCCAGGATGCCATTGGCTCTCTTGTCCACCTGGACACACTGCTGGCTCATGTTCACCTCCTATCTAACAGTATCCTCAGGTCTCTTTCTTCCTGGCTGCTCTCCAGCCACTCTGTCCGCAGTCTGTTTTAACAGACCCTGCACTGCCTCTCTGCTCACTCACTCACTCGCTCTTGTGATAAATTTCCACTTATTGTGGGACTGGGAACTCCTAATCACTCACGTCAATGACACATTTCTGAAAACTCTCTGTTCTCTGATAACACACCTGATAGCATTGTTTAATTAGGGAGCAATTACTCAGTCAATGAAAACAGTAGCCATGACTTCATTGATCTTTCCAGATCTGAGGTGAAGTGCACAACCTAGAACGTGCTTGTGTTGGATGTGCAATCCTAAGAGCAGATGTCCACGGCACAGCAGCAGAAGGAAGGTTTGCACTGGCTTCTGCCTCTGAACAGAGACTGACAGCTGTCAGATGCACTTCTGCCAGGGAGTGACAGCCAGCTGGTTATTCAGCTGACAGCTCAAGTTCAGCCCAGCACAAACCATCTTTTAAATGGACAAACTGTTGGGACTTATTGGTTTGGGCTTCCAGCAGAGGGGCTTGTGTAGCAGCTGTATGACAGGCATGCAGTAATACAGTGGACATGTGAGCTCCAGGGTGAGATTTTGATTAGTCAAATACAGAACACTGTATTCTTAATTCCAATTACTTAATATTACACAACTTCGGGCAGAAAAAGCCACTCAATATAGAATAAGGTTTCAATAGATTATGAGGTGTTGTGAATCATCTAGCTAAATCTGATCCAGTGAGCCTTGAAAGGGGGAAGAAAGAGAGTTATGCACAGGAAAAGGGATGGAGGAGAAGAATGACAATCAAGGGCAATGATGCTGGCTTTGATGCAAAAAAAAAAAAAGAAAATCACAGAATGCCAGGTTGGGAGAGACCCCACAGATCATTTCTGTGGTAATAGTCTAGTTAAAATAAGACAGCCCAGCACCCAGACAACGGTCCAGTGCAGGGGAATCCCCTGCTTCCCTTGCGAGATGACTCCAAGATGTTGACCGAGGAGGGAGATCACAGCATGCAATGAAAGAAGAGGTGAAAAGATTAAATTTCATGATAATAGAAGAGATAATAAAAATAGAAGAGTTTTGCTGGTATTGTGATCACTGGGAGAGCTAGGGAGTCCATTACATCTGAAGGTTGCTAATGTTGTCAGGACTGACCACTGCCTCTTTCTTTTTCATCCTTCCCATGTCACATGAGTTTAATGGATGTGATGAGGAGAGGTGACTCAACTCAAGGCTGGAAGGGTAAATAGTCTGAGTGGGTACAAATGGTGGCAGTGCTTTGTCCATGAATACTGTGTTACTGATGAGGAAACTCACTTAGGTTTATCAAGTTGAGGAAGCTCAGGTTTACTGAGTGTATCTCCATCCACCTAGAGATATTCTCTTTCCAATCCACCACCGTTATTTCATTTTGCATGTTTATGTATCTAATATCACACTCACAAATATTTTGTCACTGAGCTGGCAGGACTAGTAGTTTGTGCTTAGGCAATTCAGGATGACCATTCAGGACCGAGCTGTGCGGAGAGCACAGGACTTCATGGTGACAAAGCTGAGGCACTCCACGCTTTTAAATTGTCATTATCTTTATTTTGATTAATATTAGGCTGGCTACCAAAGTTTCCTCCAAAAAGAAGAGGCAGCACTATCCAGGCTCTGTATAACCCAGCAACACTAGACCAGATAATTTCAGGTTGCTTCAGCATGTTCTTCCACTCCACCCCTAAAATAAGGCTTTGGTGAGAGCACTGTTATGTAAGGCTGCAAATGAGATGTGGAACAATAATAATTATCCAGCTTGCCACCTATTTTTAATACTTTAAATGGAAGGCACTGAAACTCTGAATGATAACATTCAGCACAGTAGAGCAGTGAATCCACCTATTACAATGAAATCTGATTCAGTATTAGGTTAAAAATAAGGCCAGGTTATTATTTGTAACTAGTTATTACTAATAATACACTTGTTAGGCAGGGCAAAGCAGAGTCATGATCTAAGAATAAATCAGTCTGAGCAATGAGTGTATCAAGGTTCTCCTTTGTCCTTTAGCACATTTGCAAATAGATCTCAAAAGAAAATTCTCCCCCCTGCCCCAGCCTCCCGAATCAAAGGAAGCATTTAGGTAGTGGCCAGGACACAGCTCTGAACCCAGCTTGAGAGCTGCTGCTGAGCTGGATGGCAAGGCAGCAGCTGAGTCAAGCCATCTTGGGCAGGTGGTGTGTACCTGCTTTGCCATGCAAGACACCTGTGACATTTCCAAAACACAGGTATTACATTAACATGCTCCTACAAGTTCTGGGTATGCCCCAGTTGGGCTCATGATTCCCTCACTACAAGGTAACCAGCAGTGCCATGGAGGAAGTGTACATTTACCTTGCAGGAACACAATGAACAGTTCACGCTTTCTTGCTTCAGTCTTTCTATAGCTCAACTCTCCAGTTGCTTGGCTCAGATGAAGGTCATTATGACAGTAACTGTCATGTAGTACTAACTGACGAGTAAGTATCTGGAAATGAGAAAAGAAATAGCTGTACAATACAAAGACTCTCATCACTCACTCTAATAGGCTACAGAAGGCCACATCGGGTTGGGGTTACCTGGCTGAAGTGTAACCGGATCTCCAGGACAAGAAAAAAAAAGCACAGATGAAAAGATAAGAGTCTTACTTTGGGGTTGGACTGCAATGTGTACTACTTTGCAAGGACAGTTAAAGAGCAAAAATGTTAAGACAAGCTTGGGTAGAACACCTTGAAGGGCTGAGGATACATTATCCTTAAGTCTGCAGGTACAGCACCTGGTCCTCCTGAATTTATAGGTGTTTAATAGGATTGAGGCCTCCTTCCAAAGAAAATGATCCTCACTACAGCTCTGAAGGATGCCCAGCTGTGTTAGTCAGCTTCATTCTTTTCGATAAGTTACCACATTTTGCCCTAAGTTCATGCACCAAGATAAGGGAGTCTCAGAATGGTTTGGAAGGACCTTAAAGATCATCTAGTTCCAACCACCTGCCATGGGCAGGGATGCCTCCTACTAAACCAGGTTGCTGAAGGCCTCATTCAACCTTGTTTTGAACACTTCCAGGGTTGAAACCTCCACAGCTTCTGTGGGCAATCTGTTTCAGTGCCTCATCACCCTGAGGAGGAAGATTTTCTTCCTAATGCATAATTTAAATCCATTTTCTTCCAGTTTGAACCATTAGCACTCGTCCTGTCACTCCACGCCTTTGCAAAATGTCCCTCTCCAGCTCTCCTGTAGCCCCTTTCAAATACCACAGACTGCTCTAAGGTCTCCCTGGAGCCTTCTTTTCTCCAGGCTGAACGATGAGAGAAAGGCTGTAGCTATAAGTCAGCCACCATGTTGCCTTAGATTTCACTGAAGTGAGCAGCCCCTTGCTAAGACGCAAGAGATGAGGGTTTTTTCAGTTCACAAGTCCCACATTTTTGAGATTTCTGAAGCCAGATAGAATGGTTTCTCAGAGGTGTGCGGGCACAAAACCCAAAGACACAGACCTATCCCATGGCTGACACAGGAAACATTACACAGGAATTGTCTGCACAAGGCACGTGGGATGTGTCAAGTTTGTGCCACTTATTAAAGCCCCCACTTTGGATCATTATCCCCATGACAACTGCTTGTGTGTATTAATAATTTGTTACATGCTCAAAGGCAGCTCATGGAAAGGCCTGAGCAATAGGAGAGCTTTTCCAGAGCACTTGTAAGGGGAGCTGTGCTGATTAGAGCACCAAACCAGCCACCAGCAAGCCTGAGGCTCCCAGCACAGGCCTAGCAGCACATTTCACGGTGATGGCATCATTTGGTCAAAAGGCAGGAATTAAATCCTGTGCCCAAGCATCCACTGAACTGGGGTCTCTATTTGCTTCTGTGAGGCATCAGAAGGTTAGTTAACCTGTTTCCTCAAGAGTGCTGAAAAAAATGGACATCTCTGTCCATTTGACCACAACAGTGACAGTATTGTCCTGGCAGTGCTCCAAAGGTTAGAGCTGTCAGATGACCTGCAGCAGTTGAGCTGAGGAGGGACGTGGTACACAGCGATGCCTCTGCTTCACCAGTGCTCCTGTCTGGCCAGTCAGGAGACAGCACCAGGCTGGATGCACCAACCAACAGTAGTGTTCAGTGTCATGCTCAGGAAGAGAGGACACAAAACATGAAACCCCAAGTGTTTCTGATGAGCACTTTTCCTGGCTTCTTACAGATTTCTGGCTGTGAGGTATCTGTACCCACAGTAACTTAAAAAGATGTTCAGTCCTTCTTCCAATAAAACTGTGCACTTCCTGCTCTCTCTACAGCACCAGACTGAGCTATCCACCAGCCAGCTCCAAGCAGTATGCTCTATGCTGCATAAGGTGGATAACAACAAGAACCCACCCTTCACAGAAGCCATTCAATTGAACTTCTAGAGTGACTAGGCCTCTGTTGATAGCAGTATTACTGACGTCGCTGATTTGTTGTGCACTGTCTGGATGGAATGAGTCAAAACTCCAGAAACAATATTTGTTCATGAAGCAACACCAGTATCTGACATGAGCAGATTCTTTCCCAGCTCACATCTTTTGCAATTCTTCTAGTCAAGATCACAAGGTGACCTGACATGGCGAGATCAACCAGATGCAAAGCACATGGTATTTTGGCTGGGTGAGTGGCCAGCATCTCAGTATGTACTCTGATTTCATCTGATCAGGAAAAATCCCTTTTGTTCTTTCTACCCCCCAAACACAACTTCTACACTGAAGTGGCAGTGCCTGTACTCTTTGTTACCAAAATATGCATTAATGAAAAAAGGCAGCCCCACATCAGATGATGGGGACTCACTATCACAACGCTGTGTAGCCTTTTACTTCTGCATTTAGTATCAAAACACCATAGCAACAGACACTTCAGACACACTGACACATTATTTAGAACTAGTAATGCACTCAGAGAGGCTAAGTGTAAAGACAACTACTTTACGTGTTCCTTGCTCTACAGCACCTCATCAACACTTCATTCCCACAGCTGTAGGCTGCCCTGCAATGCCAGCCTGCACAGCCCAGGTGCAGACTGACAAGTCTTGTACCACACTGGCAGTGTTGCTGTGGCTGCAGTGACCGCAACTGCTGACAGGCTTCAGCAAGTCTGAGATCACAGAATCCTTGTAGTTGGCCCTTTAAATTACCAAACCTGACCACTAATCCAAGCACTGCCAAGTCACCATAGACCATCTCCCTCAGCACCACATCTACACAGCTTTTAAACCCCTCCAGGGATGGGGACTCCATCACTTCTATGGGCAGTCTGTTCCAGGGCTTAACAACCCTTCTGGGGAAGAAGTTCTTCATATCCAACCTAGACCTCCCCTGATGCAACTCAAGGCCACTGACTCTTGTCCTGTAACTTTTTACTTGGGAGAACAGACCAAGTCCCACTTTGCTTCAATCTCCTCTCAAAGAGTTGCAGAGAACGAGGTCTCCCAAGCCTCTTTTTCCCCAAGCTGAAGAACTTTGTGCTCCACACCAGCCCTGTTCTCCAGACCCTTCACCAGCTTTACTGCCCTTGTCTGGACCCACTCTAGCACCTCAATGTCCCTCTTGTAGTGAGTGGCCCAAAATTGAACCCACTGCTGAAGGTTTGGGCTCACCAATGCCAAGTATAGGGGGACAATCACCTCTGTATTCCTGCTGCCCACAGTGCTGCTGATGTAGGCCACTCGCTTCAGTTGGCACTACTGGCTGGGTTACTTGCCAACCAGCTGTGTGCAAGCACGAGTACAGCCAGCTCCAAGAGTTATCCCCCTTAAGGAATGCCACATGCTTGTCAGTGAGTGGAGATGACACACAGCAGCATGGGCTGCCCTTGACTCATCACGGCAGCCACACCCAGTCATCTCCTTAGCTACAAACCACTTAGACACAGGCCTGGCACATACTCATATTAAACACTGCATAGTATTGCTGCCATCTCACAAATCACAGCTTAATCTTACTGTGTATCTGAAGTGCTGACAAACCACCACCTTAGACAACACAGCAGTTAGTCTTTCATTATTTTATTCCCCTTTGAAGGCTCAGATAACTATCTAAGAAAGAAAAGCCAGTATGATTCTCTGAACTATTGATTATGTCTCTCAAGTAGGAGGCAGGAAAAAGATCTGATTTCTGATCCACATATAGGCTGTTCAAAACACAGAGCTGAAGCTTGGGATGGAGGAAAGCAAGATTTCCCCCTTCCCTTTATGTCCACATAACTGAATCCTAAATCTCCCGTGCCAAGTGACGAATTCTCTCCTAGTCAATAGCACGGCTTCAGACAAGGAGTGCTGAATCACCTACTCTTTCCAACGTGGGAGCTATCCAGTTAAATGCCAGGACCGAGTCTTTTCAAACAAAAAAACCGTACTTTTCTTAGGCAGGCACTTTAGACACTATGCTACAGCACAATCGATAACAGCACATCCCCTTTTTCAGCAGGATCAGCTGTCTGCCCAGAGTTGCAGCTGACAGCCCAAACCTAGGCCCTGCCTTCAGCACAGGGTTCCTTCCTATGCCAGCTCAAACCATTTGTAGACTCACATAAACAAGTGGGCAGAGACAAAGCCAACACTTTTCTCAAGTAAATCAAGGTTTTGTGAATACTCATTTTTGCTAATATCAGAGGGGTGATGTTGAAAGGCGATTTCCACCAGTGCCCTCTTCCTGTCAGCCTCAAGGGACCACCCATTCAAGAGCAAAGACCACCTTGTTCTGGATCACAGCTGGACTCTGGTAAGAGGCTGAAGAACTTGTTTCTCTCCAGGCTGAAGCATAGTGCAGCAAAATTGCAGATTCAGGTTCTTCTCAATGTTGAGGAAAATAAGTAAAAAAATAACAGTACTTTGGGAGATTTTGTTTGTTTTTTTAAAGCAGAATTATAATTAACTACAAGACTGACACCGTGAGGAGTTAAAAGATGCAATCTACTTGAGTTTCACCAAGAATTTCACTATCTGTATGGAAAATACAGAGCTAAACATGGTCTAAAAACAACCAACTATATCGTAGGGTCAGCAGTTATGAAGGAGAATAAACTTCAGCTTGGCAAGTTAGACAAGAGATGATGTTCCTGTTGCACATTCTTTGCATTTGTTTGCTCAAGAGTGTTTTGAGAGTATTAAGGAAGTTGCACTATCAAGTAAATTCTCGAAACCTACATTTTTCAATGAAAACCACTCTCCTTTCTACAACTTCCAAGTACAAAACGAAGAACACCTGAAGATACTAATCTAGGTTAAAAGTGCAGAAACATCCTGGAAGAAAAGCAAAACACCCAAGCCAGATCCCTCAGACAAATCCATGCCTACTAGACTCTGACACCAGGAAACCGAGACTGACCTGTGAAAGCAAACATTCTCTTCCTCTTGCTCACTGTGTAATTGTTAGTTTGCTTCAATAGTAGGCAAAGAATGCCAACAATTTAGACTGTGTAATAGGCAAACCCTGAGACAATCAATACCTACTGACAAGGCAAAGTCGTTGTTTTCAGCTGGCTACGTTTTGTCCAAATTTAAACCCATGTAAATGAATCTTTTTTTTTTCTTGCTGATTTTGTGTCTTTCGGAAGTTAGATGAAATCTTGCACTGACTACGTATAATTTAACACGTAAAATACATAACCATTACAAATCACAGATGCATTTCTTTCATTCCTTTTTATTGCACCTTGTCTCCACTGTAGTGACATCTTTGTGTTCAGATAGCCTGAGAACACCGAGGTCCACCACTAGTTTCTGGCGTTTTGCTGAAACCTTCCAGTACACCTCACTTACTCCTTTTTAAAAGGCCACAGTAAACCCAGGTCTTCCAGGAACTCTTTCAGTACAAATTGCTATGAAGGTCAATACAGCCTTTTAAATCCAAGCACTACACGGCGGCACAAGCAGGATGGGTCTTAACGATCAGGACTGTGCTGAGACATTTCCAAGTACCCGACAGCAGCAACTGTCTCCCGCTTCTCTGCTTCCAAAGGGACAGTCACCGTGCTCACGGAGAAGTACAGGCACCACTAAGTTGCTGGATCGCGATCCATGGAGGTGTTCAAAAGACACAGAGAAATCGAGCTGAGGAACACGGCTTAGCACCAGCCTCAGCAGAGTTAAGAGATGGCTGGACCGGACGACCTTAAAGGTCTTTTCTAACCAAACGATTCTATGAAGCGCTTTCAAACACCCTCTCTGGGCACCTGGGCAGGCTGGGCTACCTGTTCACCCTGTCTCCCTAGAGGAGAGAGCGCCCGGCACACCCGGACAAGGCGCTTGTTTCTCTAGGGCAGGACGGGCCGGTACCGTGGTGCCAGACCAGCCATAGCGGCCCCCTCCCAGCAGTGCCCACGCTCCCGCCAAAGGGCTGAGGACAGGTAGGGCAGAGCCCACTAAGGATGCCCCCGCCCCCCTGTAAGCGCAGCGAACCGTCGAAGCTAACGGAGTCGGCTGCCCGCCCCCTCCGAAACGCCACCGCACCTCACCCAACGAGCGAAAAATATCCTTTCCGGCACCCGCACCTACGCCACACTGCCCTCACCCGCAGAGCGCAGGCGCCGCCACCTTATCCGCCCCGGCCGCTTTGTACCGCTCTGTACGGCGCAGGCGCATCTCGACTGTTCTCCGGTCAGGTCGGACTTCCTCGACCCTGGCCGGCGCGCAGGCGTCATACCGCCCAGAGCCCGCGCAAGCGCCGTCGCCTCCTGTAGAGCCTCCCTTCTCCTCCCCGTAGTGGAAGCCGAGGCGGTGACGTCAGGAGCGGCGGCCATTACACGGTCTGGTGCGAGGCAGCGGAGCTGCAGCAGTGGAGAACGCCGCGCCGGCTGCCCCTACTCGTAGCGCTCCGGGTCGCTTTGCCACCCGCTGCTCTATCCTGCCGTGTCGCGGCCGTCGCGGTTGGGAGAGCTGATCGCAGGGAACCTCCAGGGTGGTGCGGCAGCAGCAGCCGGTGAGGTGGGGGAGAGCGGGATGGAGGAAAAGGTCTTCACTAAGGAGCTTGACCAGTGGGTGGAGCAGCTCAACGAGTGCAAGCAACTGTCCGAGGGGCAGGTGAAGAGCCTCTGCGAGAAGGTGAGGGACGGCGAGCAGGCGGCACGTGAGGGACTGTGGGGAAGCGGTGGGGGCAGGGGCCAGGTCGCCGCGGGGAGGCGGCACCAGCTGAAGGAGCCCGCGGGACCAGGGCGAACTCGGTGGGAAGGCGAGTCGCCGGGAGCCGGAGACGGTGCCGCCGGTTGGAGAAGGCGTGTTTCCACCGGGTAGGTGGAAGGTCTGCGGGCGGGACGCGGGAAGAGGCGGCGGGATGAGCGGACCCATGGGCCGAGGCCTCTCGGGTGATTCCATGGGGTTGCCTGGTGCCAGACCCGCCGGCGGGGAGAACAGGCTGGGGAGCCGAGCGAGCCGTGTCCCCTCCGCGGGCGTATCCGCGCCCCCTCTCGCTGCTGTGCTGGGAACCTGGCTCCGCCTCCCGCCTTTTCATCGTCTCCTAAAATGGCGCCGCTGCCGGGATCGTCGGGAGAGACCCCCGAGTGGGGCCGCCATCCCGGGAGGGAGCCGGGCCGGCGACCGGTCCCGGCCTTTTTCCACTACTTTTTCTCTTCGTCCGGCACCGCTTGGCGCGACCGCTCTCGGACGGCCTCGGCTGCCGGTCTGGCCGCGGGTGAATCAACGCGACAGCCTCTCGCGATACGGTTACGGTTGTAAAGCAGCTTCGGAGTGGAGTCATTGCACTAAAAAGAAAAACGTATGGTAATCAGCTGAAAACTGCTCGGGGTGAAGAGCTCTTGCTTGAACGTAGCAGCTTTGATTTTATGTTTGTTCGTGATATGTATAAGTACAGACGCAGACATCGAAAGGTAGATTATATATGGGACTTTGTTTTAGCTGAATAAGATTTTGGGTTTCATTAAATTCGTAGAGATCCCATAGTCGAGGTCCCATATTTAGTCTTTTGATGACGATTGAAAATGTTGAGATTTGAACGTTAGAGGACTGTGTTGATTGGAGCCGTTCTGCTTTAGAGAGGTGTTAAAAATCAGCCAACATTTTGGAGATTCAAGGAAGATTTTGTTCTAATAGTATCCATCAGCATTTTCGTTTGGCTTTTCAATCTGGATGTAGCAATAGCTGAACGGCTCTTTGAGTTACTGAAGGTTTTATGTGTTCCTACGTTTCTTGACTGAAGGAAGCAGTATTTGTGGATTGTTTGGGAGCTGGAAAGTAAGGCATAAAGGAAGGGGCAGATGTACTGGTTTAAAGGGAGCCTGTATACCTGCCACGAGAAGGAATCAGAATTCTTTCAATTGGACATCTTGCCTTCAGATACCACAGTATGGTGTTTTGAGGTATTTCCAGAGGACTCTCTATTAACTTACTAACAATCTTGCAGTATTTTTGGCCAGACGGGTTCTTGCCTGAGTATAAATTTTAGTTCACAACTATGCTAGCAACGTAGAATTGTTGCCATTTGATGCAGTTTGTGTGTTTCGAGGTTGTGAGGCAAGCAAGTAGTAACACCACTGCCTGCTTCTTTTTCACGTGTGTGTCTAATGAGAGCAGTCCAGCTTCTCGTTCTGCTCTGCAGAGGTGAATGATCCACTTGCCATCATTTAGAAGCTGATGCTGTTGCAGGGTCCTGAATACCGCGGGTGCGGTTCTCTTCACTTGAAGTTCGAGATTGGGGAAAAAGCTTTCAATTTACTGAGTTCTGTTGATAGTCAGGGGTAGGCATACCATTAGAAATTGCATGCAGAAGATACTGTCGTCCCAGTCACCACCGTTGTGCAAGACATTTCTGGTTAAATGTGTAATGCTTGTCACCAAAAGCATGCCAGATAAAGGAAAGGTGTGCTAGCTACTGTGTTTTGAGATGACCACAAGAATGCGTGAGAGAATCCTACCCAAAAAATGAAATGTAGTAGCAGCCTCACATTGCCTGATGTTGGATGGGACTGAACCAGCTCCAGAGCCAAGGCAGTTTTCTCTGAGTAGCTGAAATTCGCTCTCAAATGGAACTGCTGTCAGCACTGTTGCTGATAAGTGGAGATGAATTCACTGGGACGTGCTGCTAGGAGTAGTTGTGTCTCTACACGGCTGGCGATGCAGGCAACTTGAAGTAGGTCCTTGAAGTCCAAATCAAGTCATGTCTACCCGTCGAATGGAAAGGCCTGTTTGTGACAGCAGGATGTAAGACAGTTACTGTGCCCTCTCGCTGAGGGGCAGCGTTTGCTTTGACCTGTTGCTGTGCTTCTACCACTGATTGCTGTAAACTTCACGGAGCTGTGCTTCCTGGTTTCGTGGATGTGATCACACCCAAAAGGTATGCTTTTCCATAGGCAGCTTGAGATACGGAAGTGCCAACTATCACTGTTGTTTCAAAGGAGAGAGAAAAACCCTGCTAGATGTAAACTGTCATTCTTCATCACACTGAGTTGTAGCTGGGTCTAGCTGCAATAAATAAAAAAATCTCTGTGAGCGTTTTCCCCAAAGTGCTTTGATTGGATAATCTTCCTGACTGGTATTTCTTGATCTGCTGGGACCTCATGTGTGCAGAGTGGTGCCTGTCTACTAAGAAAAAGCCTATGGGCTGTCTTGTATTTTAGTACTGATAGATAAAGAGCTGTTTACAAACATGATGATGATTGCCATCCCTGCATCCCACTTAGTCCCTTTGTGCACCTTATCTTGTGCTTGGTTACCTTGGTGCTGGTGGTGCTAACTGGGCAGAAATGTCTTCTAAGCCTGGGAATAATCTGTGACCATGAATAACACAGATGGTTTGAAAAACTCTGAGCCTCTGAGTGGCAGCTAAGGTATTCTAGGCCTAACATGCTGCGTACTTCATGTCAGATTTGTGACCAGTCATGCATGCTTTGCTCAAGGTCTCGATGTTGGGAAGATGCATACGGTATACACCATGGAGTAGACAATGTTGCATACTGTCAGTGTTCATGCTGTTACTGCCGAGTTGTTTATCCACCGTTATCCCCCAGCAGAGAAGGAAGGGAGCCCTTCATTACCAGCTGAGGGGTTTCCACTGGCTGTTTGGAATGAAAGGATGCTGGTTTGGAGTATGGGTAGAGAGATGGCCTTGTCTCCTCACCTTATACTCTTGATCACAAGTGGTGAGGGTGTGGTCCATTGCTCAGGAGGGTGAGATGACCGTCTGAATGAGTTGCACTTGTGAAAAGTCTCCACTGGCTATTTCAGCGAGGGCATACTGCAGGTGGAGGCAGTCTCCTCTGGAAATATTAGTCTGTGTTTAAGTGAGTTTGAACATGGCATACAGCTTTAGAAAAAGAGAGTTTGGTCGTATGTACTGCATGGAGTGGTAAGATCTCTTGCTGTGTGTGCACTGGAATTACTAGCAGGATATGTCTGAAGAGGCAGTGCTGCAACTCAAATGTTCCTCTGTAAGCCAAGGGCTGGTCCCATAAAGGCATTCCAGAAACCTTGGTTCAGGCCTTGTCTCATGCAGCTTTTGGTCTGTAACTGTGATCTTGGTTATATTAGCTTTTTGGTTTGTCACAGTGCTGATTTTCTCAGTGCAGATATCTTTCTGGGCAGTGCTGTTCTCTGATGTGTACCTGGGCAGTGGCCTGTTTTTCTCATATTTTGTGATTTCTGCAGAACTTCCACAATTGGTTAACACCAGATCTTCCAAGTTGGATTTTCTGAGCCTGTTGCAGATGAGAACCATACCCACATGTACTCAGCTGCTTGAACTCCTTCAACTTCAGTGCCTTAGTTTTGGTAGGGCAGCATATCAGTGAAGCTTTCTTTTGTGTCAAAAAATCCCTCTGCGATCAAAGTCCAGCTTCTCTAATGCATGGGTCTGGAAATTTTGAGGGTCTCACTTCTGCGTTTTAAGCTTTTACTGCCCTAAGATGTATTCCCTACTTCTTTCTCAGGCAGACACTCATGTGTTCCCTTCTGCCCTCTCTGATTTTGGGGAGTTAACTTTCATAGCAGCTTATTTTTGACCTGAAGTGGATGTTCTAAGGTGTTCCCATCTGCATTTGCAAGGCCCTTGTCTTTAGTTAGCTTTGCATTCCCATATCTTTACATGTAACCGCCACATTCTTCATACAAGGGTGATGGTAAAAATGCTGTTCCAGTCTGAATGTGCCGTAAATGAACTGAAAATCCTGCCTCCACAGAATTCCCAGCTAGTGAGAGTTCCTGTGCAGTATGCTGAGCGCATCAATTTCAGTGTCTCTCCACCTCTAGCCCTCGAAGAAGAACACGGGTGTGGAAGGTGCAGCACTTCTTTTTCTCTTTGCTGCTGCACTGGCTACTGGGTTCACTAATACGGAAACCCCTGAGCTCCTTCTGCCCTCTTCAGTGGTTTCTGGGGCCATGGGAAGCCAGGAGGTGGTTTAGGACTCCTTTGCTGCCTATTTTACTGAACGTGCCTGGAGATCAAGCCATTGATGGATGCACAGAGTTCCACCTTCCATCTCTGATGTCGCTGGTGTATTGTGAAAAGCTTTTTTTGTGACAGTTTAGTAACTGTGGTTTAGATGATTCGGGAACACTTGAACAAAGAAGTGCCTTTCATTCGCAGAGTTCTGTGGGTGGGGTTTTTATGCTGCTTGGCAATATGAAATGGAAGTTGTCTCTCCACACGAGGTGTTGGGAATGCCAGCCTCGCCAGCCTTCTCACCTGCTCCTGGGAGAGCAGCGCTCTGATGGGCAAGGGGAATTCAATCCTGCGTGTGCCAGTTCTTGTAGCAGTAGCAACCTTTCTTTCTGTGAAATCGAGTAGTGCTGGCAGTGTCAGGTGGTTGGGTTTGTTGTAATTAGTTGTCATAAGTAGGAATGGAAGATATTTTTGTATTGTTTTAAAATTTATTTTGGGCGTAGCTTACGATAACAGAAGTAAGCATTCCTAAGTCAGAGCATATTCCTACTTGAGTTCTACCACTTTAAGGCTCAGGACGTGGATGAGGCTATAGTCTGATGTCCTCCTCCAAACCTAGCTGTGGTGTGGCTGTTGCGTCTTGGATGTGATGACAGTGCTTCTCTGTGTCATCTGCTTTAAGCACTGGAATAACCCAACCTGTCTGGCAGGAGTTAGGGAATTAAGCCTTGTACAGAAAGCTGTGTGAAGGGATTCAGAGGAGCAGTGAGTGGATTTCCATTCTCACTTAAGGAACCTCCGGCACTACACCTGTATTCAGGAACACAGTTGTTGCCTTCAGTTCCTTTTTTTCCAAGTAGTATGTCAAGGTGGAAAACATATTGCTGGCTAAAGAATAAATGTGAAGCCCAGTTGCTCAGTAGTCATCTCCACTATCTGTTCCACTTGGTATATCAAAGATACCTTCAAGTGCAGGTGTTGCCTGCCTGCTGGTTGAAGTACATGTCTTTGGATTTGACACACTTGGCCAGGTGGTATCCTGACTCTCCTGTCAACATGACCTTGACTAGCTGTAGTTGGAGTCACTTGAACCTAAGTGTTGAAAACCATTTGTGTTTACACCAAGCTGGACTTGGGGTATCAGGCACAGTTTGGGAGTAGCTTTAGCATGTTTCTTTTTTTAACGGCTTGGATAATACAAAATAAATGCAGCTTGTTCTGGAGGGGCCACTGAAGACCATTTCTGTCAGCTGTTGGTGTGTTTCTTGTAGCTCATATAGAGAGGACGGCAGCTGGATTTCCTGAGCTACCTGTCCTGTATTAAAAAAATACAAAAGTTAAAGGCTTTGTGGGTTTGGTGTTTCTTTAACTCAGAGTTACAGGTACTAAGATCTTTAATATGAAGCTAGATGACAACATCGATTTTTTTCAGAACAGCTCCTTCCTATCCTCCTTTTCCATCTGACCTTGTTAACTCTCGATACTTAAACAACAGTTCCCCTTTGCCCAAGATGGCTCTGAGGGCAAAGACACCCCTTGCAGTTAGGCTGAGTTGTGAGGCTGCTGCTGCTTTTTCCAAATTGAAGTGTTGGGGAGACTGCCGGGTCTGGGAGCGGTGTCAGCCATTTGTAACACAGAGGAACAGAGGCTTGCTTGGTAAAGGCTTACTGCCTGCATGCTTTCCTGTAGACCTTCTGGGGAGAAAGAAAGTCGTTGTCTTTTTAATCTGGCTCTCTGTGGCTAATGGCTTGTATTGAACCAGTCTTCTCTAGCAACAGAAACTGCTCAAAGAGAAGGGAGCAGTTGCAGCCGAGTCGTGGAGCCCTGAAGAAGGGTACTTTGTGAAATACAAAACTGATAGAATTTTACACTTCCTTTGGTTAGTTCATTGCCCGTGTTTGCTCACTGGCAGTCATTGATACAAAATAAGAAGCTGCTAAACATTCATTTTGTGCTCTTAGAATTCAGATAAAACTTTTGAAGGTGCTTTTTAGTCCTAATTGCCCTATCCCAAGGAGATTAAGGGCAGCGAGTATAGTGACCGCATGGTGACACAGGCGTTCTCAGGAGCTGCACCCTGACTCTTGCCTTGCTTTCCTTTGAATTCTTCACCTGCCGTAGTGAGGTTAGAAAAGTAAGGAAGTGTGCTAAACAAAACAAAGGAAAAACAGAGCAGTTCTCTTCTGTTGCAGACCTGGGT
This sequence comes from Tricholaema leucomelas, assembly GCA_013400475.1. Lineage (NCBI taxonomy): Eukaryota > Metazoa > Chordata > Aves > Piciformes > Lybiidae > Tricholaema lacrymosa > Tricholaema leucomelas. The sequence goes on from WAAF01008019.1 coordinate 1,366,356, forward strand.
TTTCCCAAGTATTTTGCTGTTGTGGCTTCTACGTGGCTGCAAGTCCTGTTTTTACTTACTTTGGAATACTAAATAATTGAATGTCAGTGTGGAGCTTTGTATTTTAATTCTGTTCCTACTTACACATTCACATTGAACTCCTCAGTGGCTTTCAAAGCTCCTCATAAATCATTTTTCCATTTGTGTCGTATCTAATCTGACTGCTATTCTACTTTCTTCACAGGGGGTGATACTGAAGACCTCTTTTCTCCAGTTGTGTTCAGAATGTCAGCCAGTGAATGAAAATACCTTGTGCTCCCATCTTTGTCAGAATGTGTTCTCTTTCCTCTCAAGTAAGGGGCAGGGGAAAGCCCTTAAATTGAAGCAAACAAATGCATTGGTTCTGCAGGAAACTTGCTGGCTGCAATGGATAATTTTGCTTGGAAGAGGAATCTCTTCCAGTCCACGATGCTTGGCCAGCTAGAACCAGTGTTCATCCCAATTAAGCTGATCATTGTGCATTTAGTCACATCCTGGGCATCTCGACTAGAGGAAATTAGGGGTGTGGTTGAAGTCTTTATGGTAACTACAGATGCCTGGCTTTTTTCTTGCTTCCCCTGGGTGCTCTTCACCACATTACCAGACAGCATGGTGGGCTGCAGGTGTGAGCTTTGGTCAGCCAAGAAGGTCAGGTTACCATCTACAATCAGGCTTGGGAGTAGTGTTGTCTAATGAAAACTGTCTGTGTTTGCTTTGATGAGTTAGCAGCCCTCTTTTGATAAGCACTTCATGGCATTGTTTGCTGCTGTGCAGCAGTGCCATACATTGTTCTGCAAAGCCACAGGAATGGTTTTCAGGATGGATATACTTGGTGTGACTTGTCAGAGCTCCTGCTAGAATGTATGGTAGGAATAACTGACTAATAAGTTCTGAAACACAAAGGAATTTGGGTACAGATGTGGTAACGGGTTGGACTTGATGATCTATGAGGTCTCTTACAACCTTGGTGATACTGTGATACTGTAAGATGAATTCAGAGGATGTTTCAGAAATGGACCACTTGACATTAATTTCGTGAGGCAAGGCTGATGCTCCTCTGCTGGTGAGGGAAGCTCGTGTGTCCTCGGCGTAGAGCCAGTTGAGAGACACAGACTGCAGTCCATCTATTCTCTAGCACTGAGCCTTAATCCGTGACATACAGGATAAAAATACATGCAAGGAACAGGGGAAATGGGAGGATATCTCTGCATGTATAACAACCTCTGCATAGCATTAAATAAAATTGGGAAGATCTGAAAATCATGTGGAAGCAGCTTTAATGGGCTAATAACAGGGGTTTTCAAATTCTTATCTTTAGCTGTTCATTACTAAATGCAGAGTTTACACTTGGATCTTCCGTTGTTTTTAAACAATGAAGCTAATCTTTGCATTTTTAGAACAGTGTTTTGCATCAAAGATGAGCTTGGTAAACAGAGGCAGCGAAACAGTGCTCAGTGTTCTCTGACCTGTGGAGGAAGTGCAGCAGTCTAGGAACAGTTCAGTTCTGAAGTACTGGTTTGTATCTTCATGCAGAGCTGCTTGCTCTTCAGTTTGTTGTTTTCCTCTGTGTTTAGATCAATATTGGTTTTATTCTTGTTTTCCTTTGGGATTGTACAGATTGCCTCTGCCCAGCAAAACAGCTGAGTAAGGCAATGTTTCAGATACCAGGTGGGAATGAATTGCAGTCAATATGACTAAGCTGAAGCGTGTTTGATAGGTGCTTGTGGTTTGACCTTTAAGACTGCTCTGAGTAAAATATATGACTTTCCACCTCAGCAGTTGTTGCTTAGGACTGCATTTTACTACTTCTGCTGCTGACATTGCACAACTGTCTTACATCTGTGTTCTTTGCTGCATTGGTCTTTATTTGTGCTGGCTGTGAAATTGGCATTTACCGGTTTGAAGTAATAGGTGTTTTTCAGTCTCAATCTGTATCCATTTGTGCTTGATTTTGAAATTTGAAAAAATAATAAAGATGATTTGGAGTAGCACAGTAGGTCACTGTGGTTTTGAAGTTAAGGGCGCAGGTGTGTACCTCTTCTCTAGTTCTACATCTGGTGGTTTGATCACAGGTGTCTGTCTGGTGCTGAAGGCTGGTGAAGAATGCTCTGCTGCATGCTGTCTGTGAGGAGGTGTGGGACAGCTGCTGGTGGGAAGCCCAGCTTGCTGGTGGGAGGGTGGATGGGGATGGACAGGGACAGAGGTGCATGATGAGGCTGAGCGAGTAGCATCATCATGGAATTTGGGGAAGGGTTCAGCAGAGAGGGATCGGAACCAGATGAGATTGCAGGAGGTGGTATGTTGTCCAGGACAAAGTTAGAGTCACAGACACACCTCAGTGGTACCTCTGGGAAACCTGAACTGTGAAACTGTGACATCAGAGGTAAGAGCTGTTTGTTGTTTTACCAACGTAGAGATCTGTTACAGCATTTTTTGTAGCCTCCTTTTAGAGGAATTGATTCAAGGTAGAAATCTGGAGTTGATGGGCTACTTGGTGGCTTGTTCTTAGGGTGTTGTTTTTTTCCACTTTCAGCTTTTGCTGAATGTCTTGTGTAGAGGCAAGAACAGTGCTTAAGCATTTCACTGTGTGCCATTTGATACTATGGGACATCCTGAGACTGAATGGATGAAGCAGTTCATAACACAGAACTTAATGGAAGTTGCTTGAGAACATGGAAATAGTCAAATCTCTGCAGCAGGGATTTAAATGAAGGTTGCAGCTTTGCAGGCTGACCTGGAACAGTCTTTTTCCATCAGAGCAGATGCCTGACGTACCTGCGCGCCTGGTCGTGTGCGCATCTGAGCACAGGCTGGAGGAGCAACGACTATGTTGCTGAAAGCTCTGCCACTCTTGGGCTTCACGAATGTTGCGTTCCTTTGATGAAAAATGAATGCTGCATTCTTTGTGCAGTGCTTTTTGTGTGCTCAGGAAACCTGGCAGTAGAAAATGTTTTTATAAGGGAGTAATTTTGATATCACAGTACCATAAGGATCTTTAGCATTCTGGGTCAGAAGGAGACTTAAGCTTGTAGCAGCATTGTAGGAGAGGCTAAGGCTGTTTAAAACTCCTTCAGAACATCCGTTGAGAGTCAGTGCATTAAAATGAACTTAAGTCAGGCCATCTTAAAATAAATCTACTTTTTTAGCACTTGCCACAAGTCAGCACTGACCTATCTTTAGTGCTATGCACAGAACGAGTGGAAACTGTCATGAGATGGGCTTTTGACGTAAATATGTCTGCAGAGTGATTTAGCTCTGTGCCTTGTGCTGCCATACCTATAGCTATGTGTTGTGCAGGGTGCTGAACCACCACCAGCCCATCCTTGTATTTCTATTGTTGAATTTTCAGGAATCTCCATCCTTAGACTTGGTGGTGTAGGCACTTTTCCTTGTTTGGAGTGGTGACTGCTGGTTTGCCTGGACAGTGAGACCACTTTTGGGGGTGGGAGTAGTTGTCAGTCACTGTTCAACTGACAGCTTCACAAATAGGGTGGAAATTTGGACACAGCAATGTGTTCCTTCATAGCTTGGCTCATGTCAATCTCCAGCACATAATCTCATGTTCAGATTTTAACTTCAAATCGTTCTCTCCTAACCTTTTAAAATCTAACGCTCTTCAAATTACAATGAATTATTTCTAGTGTCTCAAAATATTTCTTTCCCTGGCAGACCCCCCAAAAAAAAGATAAGTGTGCTGCTTTAGTTGTCAGATTAGGTTTGAGAAAATGATGAAAATCTCATGTAAAATGAACGTGCTGTGGGGCTTTCCTCTGTCTCTTATTCTGGTGTATGCCTCAGAGAGCTTTGGATTCGGTGTGGCCCATGCATAGGTGGTATTGGGCACTGCTTTGGCAGGTCTTGCAGACACCTTGTCATAAAATAGAATACAGCTTTTAGATGTTCTCTCACCATCTGAGCATGAGGATCCTTTTTGCAGAGCAGCAGTGGTGGTTGAAAGGCACTGAAATCTGGTAGATGTTCACTTATAAACTTGTTGCTATTTATATTTCTAATACGCTCTTGATTTAGACAGTTACTGTGGCTTCTTCGGGGACTGTTCCAGAACAGACTGTAACAGCTGGCAGAGGGATGGTGCAGTTAAGGAAGTCTTGCCTTATTTCAGTGTTACCTTTCTGATGCTATATTTAGCCTGTGCTGCTTCATACAAATAAGCTTTGTCTGTGCCTTCTCTGTGCACAATTTCATGGGAAAAGTGCTGATGACAAAGATGTTGCTTTACTCACTGGATAAGGATTTGGCTGGATGGTGGCATGCAGAGAGTGGTGATCAATGGCACAATGTCCACCTGGCGACCGGTGACAAGTGGTGTCACTCAGGGGTCAGTGCTGGGACCAGTGCTCTGTAACATCTTTGTCAGTGATATGGACAGAGGAATTGAGTGCACCCTCAGCAAGTTTGCAGATGACACCAAGCTGTGTGGCACAGCTGACTTGCTGGAGGGCAGGGATGCCATCCAGAGGGACCTGGACAGGCTGGAGAGGTGGGCCCAGGCCAACCTCATGACGTTTAACAAGGCCAAGTGTAAGGTCCTGCACCTGGGTCGGTGCAATCCCAGGCACAGATACAGGCTGGGTGGTGAATGGCTGAGAGCAGCCCTGAGGAGAAGGACCTGGGGGTCTGGGTTGACGAAAAGCTCAACATGAGCCTGCAGTGTGCACATGCAGCCCAGACAGCAACCCTGTGCTGGGCTGCATCAAGAGCAGTGTGGCCAGCAGGGCAAGGGAGGGGATTCTCCCCCTTTACTCTGCTCTCCTCAGACCCCACCTGGAGTACTGTGTGCAGTTCTGGAGCCCCCAACACAAGAAGGACATGGAACTGCTGGAGCGAGTCCAGAGGAGAGCCACGAAGATGCTCAGAGGGCTGCAGCAGCTCTGCTATGAGGACAGGCTGAGAGAGTTGGGGCTCTGCAGCCTGGAGAAGAGAAGGCTTCGAGGAGACCTTAGAGTGGCTTTCCAGTATCTGAAGGGAGCCTACAGGAAGGCTGGGGAGGGACTATTGACAAGGTCTAGTAATGTCAGGACGAGGGGGAATGGGTTTAAGCTGGAAGAGGGGAGATTTAGACTGGATGTTAGGAGGAAGTTCTTTACAGTGAGGGTGGTGAGACACTGGCACAGGTTGCCCAGGGAGGTTGTGGATGCTTCCTCCCTGGAGGTGTTTAAGGCCAGGCTGGATGAGGCCTTGAGCAGCCTGCTCTAGTGGGAGGTGTCCCTGCCTATGGCAGGGGGTTGGAGCTGGATGATCCTTGAGGTCCCTTCCAACCTAAACCATTCTATGATTATACTTTGGTTAATGAAGGCACAACTCACTCCTGTGTGCTTGAGCACAAGACTCGTTCAGAAAGCTTGTGCAGGTAATCACCTGTCCTGCCTTTGTGGATACAGTACTCTGAAGCAAGACTTTAGAGTGCTCGTCTGTGGGTTTGGGCATGCCTGAGTTCAGGATTTGGAAGGATTTGACATAAGATATTGCCATGATTTCTAGATTTAGTTTTTCTTACCTTGAGTGCTTCAGACAAGGAGGGGACAAAGCTTCATGAAGAAAGCAGGTAGCAAAGAGCTGGAAGTGGCAGAGCATACCTTGAATACATGACTGTTCACAAATTCACACTTTGTTTGTTTTCCCTTGCCTGACAGGCTAAAGAAATTTTGACGAAAGAATCTAACGTGCAAGAAGTGCGATGTCCAGTCACAGTCTGTGGAGATGTCCATGGCCAGTTTCACGACCTCATGGAACTGTTCAGAATTGGAGGCAAATCACCGGACACAAACTATTTGTTTATGGGGGACTATGTTGACAGAGGCTATTATTCAGTCGAAACAGTCACGTTGCTTGTAGCTCTTAAGGTAACTTCTCTTAGCTCTACAGCTGTGTATGAATCCTGGGTAATTACCGTGCTGACTGCACTTGGAGTGTCAGCACTGTGAGCCGCACTGCATTGGTGGTACAGCTGGAAAAGCTGAAATGGTGCTTCTCAGTTTTCCAGGATGCTCTCTAAAGTGACTGCTCTGGGTTTTTGCTTGCCTAAGCAGCAAAGAATTGGCTTGAAAAGGTGAGCATAGTGCACACCTGTAGTGATGTCTTTTAGTAACAGTGGATAAAAAACATAATTAATCCCAAAAGTATTTGGCTGCTGAATATTTGGATGAATTATCCTTCCTTTTCTTAGAAAAGGGCCTGGGTTTTATGGCTTTATGATGATGGGAGATAGGGGGTGCAGATTCTCTCTTTTGGAAGGAGTATTCTGCCTGTAAAATAAACCCTTCGCTTTAGGTCCGATACCGTGAGCGTATTACGATTCTCCGAGGGAACCACGAAAGCAGGCAAATCACACAAGTATATGGCTTCTATGATGAATGTTTAAGAAAATATGGAAATGCAAATGTTTGGAAATACTTCACAGACCTTTTCGATTACCTGCCTCTAACTGCCTTGGTGGATGGCCAGGTAAGCTGTTATTGACAAAGTTCAGTCTTGCTGCTATCACTGGATTTTGTCATCTCTCAGCTTCTGAGAATCTCTGGCAGATGTGCTAAATGTCTATAATAATGTACGTATTAATGATTGTGTTTATACTAAACAATTAGAATTGCATAATGACTGTAAATGAGTGAAGTAAACTTGATACCTCTAACTCCTGCAGATTTTCTGTCTACACGGTGGCCTCTCTCCATCAATAGATACACTGGACCACATCAGAGCACTTGATCGCTTGCAGGAAGTTCCCCATGAGGTACTGACAAATCAGTTCTTGAGATCCATGATTCAGCACATACTTGGTGTTTAAGTAGACAGCTGTAAAGTGAAACTCAAAACAACTTAGCAACATGAAAGTATCTGTCTTCCTGTTGTGGTGTCTTGAAGGAAAGAGTCAGGGACACGTTCTTGACTAAAGAAACTGTGCCCCAGTGTGCCTCCAGGCTCAGCAGGTATGACTGAATGAGTTCAGAGGGGAGTAGTTGTTCTGCTGCAGGTGAACTTTTTGCTAGGTTTTCCAGTGTTAACTGCACCACCTGTTGTAGCTGACAGGCTTTTTTTTTTAAGTCTTAAAGGGATGCTGCAAGAAGTTGTGCAGGACTGGCCTGTGTGCAGGCTTTTTCTGATTTGCGGTTCTTTTTGCACTCTGAAATATCTTCTTCATCTCTTGTAGGGTCCCATGTGTGACTTGCTGTGGTCAGATCCTGATGATCGTGGTGGCTGGGGCATTTCTCCTCGAGGTGCAGGTTATACATTTGGACAGGATATTTCAGAAACCTTTAACCATGCCAATGGCCTTACCTTGGTTTCCAGAGCTCATCAGTTGGTAATGGAGGTAAGCATGGTGGCTGAGGTGTTAGCTGGTCCATGAACACTGCTCCATACTCTGTGTGTCAGAGATGTACATCTGATGCTGTCACAACTGATGGGCTAGCTGAAAGTCCTCCAGAAGCTCTACTTGGACAATATTCACGTGCTACTAAATGAGTTTCTCAATTTGACAGTGGAATAACCTTTACTTTGGCCTTTTCCCTGAAAATATGCAGTAATGTCTCAGAACAGACTTCCTTAGTAGATGTAAGACGAGACATTAATGTCTTCAGACTGGAAGAAGATGGATTTAGATGAGATGTTAGGAAGAAATTCTAACTCATGAGGGTGGTGAGGCACTGGAACAAGTTGCCCAGAGAAGCTGTGGAGGCTCCAAATCTGGCAGAGTTCAAAGCCAAGTTGGATGGGACCTTGAGCAACCTGGTCCATGGCAGGGGGTGTGGAGATTTCTTCCAAACCAACCTGTTCTATTATTCTGTGATAATTGTGTGTGGTATTGTGTTTCTATGTAGGGAAAGAGGTTCTTAAATGCTGAGTTCCCTGGTAAGAAAATGCACCTAAAGAGGTGCTGTTCTTCCTTTCACCTCGGGTGTGTGCTTTTGTTCTCAGTCTCTTGTTTTTCCTGGCAGCTAAGATTTTAAAGTATATATTAAATATATTTTAAGTGTCTGTTAAAGATTTTTAAATCTCTATGTATTCTGATTTGATGATCGCAGCTGCAGATTCAGAATAGACTGTGTACTCCACAGTTGCTGGTTTAATTATTTTACCCTAATGCAGTGAAGAATTCTTTCTGAGTTTTATTCGGTGTGTCCAGCCCATGCTTACTAAGAATAAGCAACATATGAAGGCCAAAATTCCTTTTAACCCCTTTTCTGTCAAGAAGACAAATAAAGATGCAGCCTGAATCTTGTTTAAAGTGAGTCTACCAATGTCACTTGGGGTTTTGCACATTCAAAACTCGGCAGTCAGATGGTTATATGGGGTATGACAAGCGAACTTGGCTGTCATAACTGTTGTTGTGTTCTTCCTCTCCAGGGGTACAACTGGTGCCATGACCGGAATGTAGTAACGATTTTCAGTGCTCCAAACTATTGTTACCGCTGTGGCAACCAGGCTGCAATTATGGAACTTGATGATACTCTAAAATACTCCTTGTAAGTATGCTTGAAAATGAGTTACAGTGTTCGTGATGGGAGGACAGTTGCTGTAGCAAAGAGCATACAATTGTGTTACAGTGTGGGTTACTGTAAGCTTTTGGGAGGTGAAATAGTTGAGTTATGGTTGGGCTTGATCTTAAAGGTCTTCTCCAACCTTAATGATTCCATGGTCCTAGGAATTTAATTATTGGATTGACAACCTGATTTACCTGCATTAGGAGCACTGCTAGCAGGAGTAACGACATACAAACCTGTGTAGTTGAACTGCCCTTTGAATGGACAGGGCGGTGGCAGCGCGCAGGGCGGTGGCGCTGACGGTCTCTGTTTCAGTTTGCAGTTCGACCCGGCACCACGCAGAGGCGAGCCGCATGTCACCCGGCGCACCCCAGACTACTTCCTGTGAGGAGCTGGCAGGCCTGTACAGTACCTCCGTGCCCCATGCCTTGAGCTGGAGAGAGAACGGGCAGAGCAACAGTAACTCCAAAGTGTCAGAAAAAGTACCTAACGTTCAAACTTGTTTTTCTCATGGACCAAAAGACGTGCCATACTCAAATCCAGAGCCTCTTGTCAGCAACTGTGACCACTTTAGAATGAACCAGTCCATTGCATGCTGAAGCGCTGCTGTTGGTTGGGACCCGTTCCTGGCATAGCGCTGTTTGTAGTTACTTTTGCTTTCTCTGAGAGACTGCAGATGATCAGATGTAGACATTAACACCTCGTGAATACATTTAACTTACCATTTAGCTATAGCTTTATTCAGCATGACTGTAGATAAGGGTAGCAGCAAACAATCATTGAAGCTTAAAGACCATTTTTGAGATAAGTACCAAGGCCTCATCTTTGTCTGAAACTGTTTTGTTTTCAGGGATATTGGTTAATTTAATTGTATGGATTTTTTTTTCTCTCGTCTGCACTCAGTTCCCTTTTCCACTCTCTGCCCCACCATATTGTCCCTTGTAATTGTCCAAGGATAGTGAATTACTTTGAACAGAACTGTTTTTTTTCTGTAAAACAATGTTGCTGCAGGACAGAGCTGCAGTGTTTTTCATAATAAACTTGTGAACTAAGTATGGAAAACCCCGTCAGATCCTAATTGCATCTCAGGTTGGCTTGTTGCACAAACTCACCTGGAATTGGGTGGGCTTTAGAAACTTGCATAGGAATTTCCACCTTAAATAACTGTAACTGAACCGATTGCAAAAACTCCTCCCAGGCTCCGAATTCAAAAGGGCAAGAAACAGAGCCCACTTAGCACTGCCATGTTGGCCTCTTTCCCTCTTGGTGCTCTACTGAAGTAGTCATAAGGGAAGCATCCAGGGGCACTTCACTGGTGGAGCATGGCTGTTCTCAAGTGTAAAGTTCATAGAATCAACCAGGTTGGAAGAGACCCCCAAGATCAGATCATCCAGTCCAACCTATCACCCAGTCCTAGCCAATCAACTACACCATGGCACTAAGTGCCTCATCCATTTTTTTCTTTTCACACCTGCAGGGACGGTGACTGCACCACCTTAAGTTAAGTCCGAGCTATTTACAATGTGGGTGCTAATACTGACAATTGTCTGAAAAGCTCAAAACCAATTTTGTAAGTATGAAGAGAAATCCCTTGAAATTCAGTGCAATGTGCCCGGCCCAGGCTGCTGTTCTGAGCCAGTGCTCTCTGCTTTCTGTTAAAATTGCCGTTCTCATTTATTTCACAATTTAAATTCTGATTAATTTTGACCAAAACTAATTCAGAATGTTTTTTCCCCCTTGGGCATATCTTAAAGTGGTTTAGTGGAATACTCTTAAGACTTCAGATTCCTTGGGCACAATGATGATGCTGCAGCAGCACAGAGGAGCACCTCTTCTCCAAAGACAAGCTGGGAAAGTTGAGGTTGTTCAGCCTGGAGATGAGAAGGCTCTGGGAAGATCTTTGAAGCAGCCTTCCAGAATGTGAAGTGGGCTGCATGAGAGCTGGAGAGGGGCTCTTTGGAAAACCTGGATGGGCCTTAGAGTGAGCTGGTCTAGTGGGTAGGTGTCGCTGCCCATGGCAGGGAGGTGGAACTGGGTGGTCTTTAAGGTCTTTTCCAGCCCAACCCTTTCTATAATTTTTCTTGTAATGCTGCTTGCTTTTAGGGGGACGTTCCAGATATTTTCCAGCTATCCCAGCTTGCTCCAGACAAGGTGTCTGGGGCTTTTGCTTTTCTGCTGGAAGATTAGTGTTGTAACTTTGAAGGAAGGTGCTGCATTTCAGAGTGTTTCTTCATCCATTTTCAGAAAGGCTTGGGTGGTTGTCTTCCTTCAGACCTGTCCTGTAGGTAGGGTGCCAAATGGTTTCTGCAGAGCGCTCAGCCTTCTGCGGTTGGGTCTCTTGCAGGAAGAAGCACAGACTAAAAATAAGTCCATCTGAAGTGTCTTTTTTTAGTACCTCAGGAACTTTGGCTTTGATCACTCTTAAAAACTCCTTTGCTGTGAAGTTCACTCTAAATTCCTTTCACTTGCCATTGGCCAGATGCTTTTGTAGACAAAAGCTTGTGCCTTAATTGACACCATTCCTTCAAGTGGAATGCCTCTGCCCTATTTTCTGTTTTCCCAGTTATGTTAATTGGTGTGACTCACCTGCTCTGAGGGGGGAGCAGTCACCTCACCTGTTTCTCTGCCCAAATACAAGCAGTTGTTAGTGAAACACATGGAAAATGTTCAGAATCACTTCAGCTTTCCCCCCTAATTGGGCTGTGAATGAAGATTTCACTGAGAACAGCATGTTGTGAACACAACGTGGTGTCTGTGATGGGCCTTGGCCACTGGCAGTGCTAAACAGCTGAAAACATGGTCAAGAGATTCAAGATGGTAAAAAAATCCCCAAATATTTATTAATCTGATTTATTGGCAGCTGATTGAATAGTTCCTTCTCTTCAGACTGATGGTGCTGGCTACAGAGAAATGAGCATAATTAGAGCTGGTGCTTGGTTTGGAGATGAGTATGGGTGTTTGCTACAGGCTGGTGGATTCTGTGAGCAGCGAAACAGGAGCTGGAAATCCCATCTTGTGGCAGTGCATTGGAGTTTTAGGCAGGATTGCTAAACACAGTGTTCAGTGAGGAGGGCTAGTATGGGTTAAAGTTGTCAGGTGGCAGGAAGGAAACTTGACACTGCTCCATCAGCTGTTCTAAAACCTTACCTTTTGGTCTCAGAGTTTGGGTAAAGTTGGCAGAATCCTGCTGTTGGACTGATGGAGGAGAGCTCCAAGCTTTCAGTGTTACTTTACCAAAGTCCCACTTAATGCTGTCCCATCACTTGGCCACTCATCTGAATGCCTGTCAGACTGAATCCGGCACCCTCTGTTTGTAGAGGCTAAGGGGTGTCCAAGGCAAAACAACACTGCTGCACCAGAGACCATGCAGCAGCTCTGGTTCTGAAAGAGGAAACCAGACAGATCTGAAAGGTCTCTGTCTGGTGACTGACAGGTTGTGCCCTATGCTTAGATGGATCCTGCTGGTCTGTGGTAGAGGGTTTCTAGCTGCTGTCATTTGCACACATTTCATAGCCCTGCTTCAAGTGCTCAGGCAGAGCTCCCTGGTTTAGATCTGACATCCTGGAAGGATACCTGGAGAGGGACACAGATGCCTTGTTCTTCCCTACATCTGGATGATGCAGAATAAATTCTGTCTTGAGGAGGGAGAAAGTGGTGAGTGGGCATACTGCTGCTGAAAGCTTTGATGTGTCACCTGCCTGGTTAGTATCAAAAGTCCCTCTGGAAATGGGAGCGGGGAAAACTTTTCAGAGACTTACTAATGTCAGGATTCTTTTTTACAGCAATAAACTTAGAATCATAACATGCCCTGGTTTGGAGGAGTCCTCCAAAGGTCATCCAGTTCAGTGCTCCTGCAGTGAACAGGGACATAGAATACCAGGTTCGAAGGCGCCTGAAGGATCATCCAGTCTGACCTTTCAGGGCAAGAATACAGTAGAGATGGCTCAGCACCCTGGCCAGTTGGGCCTCAGGGCACCCACCAGCTCCCTGGGGAGTTTATTCCAGTGTCTGATGGTCCAAATGGTGGAAAAATTTCTTCTGACATCCAGTGGGAATCTCACCAGCAGCAGCTTGTCTCCATGGCTCCTTGTCTTCGCCGTGGGCCTCTGTACAAACAGCATCTCCCTCTTCATGATGACTACCCTTATGTACTTGTCTGTGGTTAGGAGGTCTCATCTAAGGCTTCTTTCAGAGGCCAGGGCTGCCAGTCCTCTGATCATTCTTGTGGCCTTTTTTTGGACCCTCTCCAGCCCATCCCCATCCTTGTACAGTGGGGACCAAATCTGTGCTCAGGGTATGGCCTGCCCAGCACTGAGCAGAGTGGGACAAAGACATCTTTATCCCTGCTGGTGACACTCTGATTAACACAACCCATCAGCCTGTTGGCTTTCCTTGCCACTGCAGCTCAGTGTCCACTCATGCTGAGCCTTCTGTCCCCCAAGATCCCCAGGTCCCTCCAATATCGCTCTCCAGCCAAGTGGCTCCCACTCTGAGCTGTGTTCCTGGGTTGTGTGCTTCCACGTGCAAGACTCTGCACTTGGCCTCGTTAAACTTAATACAGTTCTTGCTTGACCACTCAACCAGCCTGTCAGGGTCTTCCTGGAGGGTTGTTATCCCTTCTGGAGTATCAACTTCCACACTTATTTCTGTGTCCTCAGCAAACTTCCATCAGGGTGCTCTTAATTCCCAATACCCAAGTCATTAATGAAGACACTAAAGAGTGTTGAACCCAGTGCTGATCCGTGGGACCCTGCTAGCAACAGGCTGCCATTCTGAGAGAGCCATTTCCCTAGAGCTCATAGTGCACCAAGAGCCTGGGGCAGTGGCTCCACACTGGCAACTTAGAAACCAAACTGGAGTCTGGAAGGCAAAGTATCTCTTGTGAGACACAAACCCAGAGCTGTTACACAATCTCCAGGTTTATTTTGTGCTTTTTTGATGTAAACACATTTCTCTGCTTTTCCCTCTCAGTCCTGTTGTCAGAGGAGCTGTGACTAAGGAGCAGGAGGGGGTTGGAGGCTAAGTGCACTTCCTCATTCACGGAAAACGAGGTCTGTAATAGGAGGCAAGTGTGACCAAATCACAGGTTGGAATTTCAGATGAAATACCGCTCCAGATTCAGTTGGTTGAAGGTGTGCCTCCACTTAACCACATCCTTATGCTCCTGTCACACATCACTGCTCTTTGATTGCTGCTGCTTCTGTCTATGCTGACCATGCATGGAAACTCAGGATATGTTTTAGAGGGCATAGCATAGGTTAGAGCAAAGTTTCACAGGAGAGAAATAGCTTTGTCATATTGAATGGGGTTTGGAATCGTGTGTGGTATATGTGAGTCTAGACTTTTGAGCAGAATGTTTGCAGGTGATGATTTTGAAGTCTTGTGGAAAGTGTAAGGTACCTTCTGTGTGCTGCAGTGATCACTGCAGTGTGGGTGCTCTGCAACTGCCAGAAGGTTGGAAATAGGTAAAAATTGCACTGGACTGTGTAGAAATTTTTCAGTGCCAGTGAAGACACCAAAAAGCCTTACAGAGTAAGAGCTTCGTGAGTCAGCTGTGGTCTTCCAAGAAGTTATTTTGGTGCTTTAGTTTGTTTGGCTGTGCTCCTTCTGCAAGAGAATGAAGGCAGTCTGCTCTCCTGAGCAAGGGATCAGAGTTCTTTGGTGTATAAACAGGGAAAAAACAAAAACAAAGCAAAAAGGCTGAAATGACAGCCTTGGTTTGGAATTAAGCACTGCTGCATGCATTTTAAAGCCTGCACTGTGGCTTAAAGGCTTTATTCTTTAAGATGAGTTAAACTGCAGCTGCGGATCTTTTAATTGCTACGTGGCTAACTGCCTTTGGATGAAGATTGAACTGCTGCAGGTCGCAGGTTGTTTGGGGCTCTGAGCAACCTGTTTCAGTTGCAGCTGTCCCTGCTGAGTGCAGGGGGGTTGGACTGGATGAGCTCTACAGGTCCCCTCCAACACAAATCATTCTGTGGTTCTGGACACAGCAGCCTTTAGAACACGAGGCAGTGTCACCTGGAGCTGGGGTACAGGGCATGAGCCTGGGTTCAGGGTTACCCTGGTCTCTCTTTCATCTTACTGCTGTGAAGCTGCCAAGACGTGGTTTGCTTTGCTGTACATCAGCTAAACAAAAATAGAGGAGGATGTTCCAAGAACTTCAAACCATCATCAGTTCAGCTTTCTGGCCTTGCTGATGGCTGCATCATCCCACTTTGCACTGACCTGAGACAGGTGATGGAGGAGGATCAGCACAACGAGGGGTGAGTGTCCTGAGTGGGCAGGTGATGAGAAGGCTCGACTATGCAGATGCTTCAGCACAGCAGTGTAAACCAAACTAAGCCTCTGCTGGAGCACAGCAGTGTAAACCAAACTAAGCCTCTGCTGGCTGGTCCTCTGTGTACATCTTCCTCCCTGGATTTTCCCCAAACACAACCAGATTTTTTTTGAGGGGTCACTTTGTTTTTTTTTTGGGGGGGGTGTTTGGGTTTTAATTTTCATTAGATATATTAACTGTTTTCTGGTTTATGGATTTAGAACCAAAAGTGCTGATTGGTCAGAGAGATGTACTGTCTACCATGATCAGTTGATTGATTGGGCTGAAAGGCTTTGGCCTGGCTCCCAACTGTCTTTATTTTTCAGGAGTTTGCAAAACCACCCCCTGCTGCCTCCCTTCCCGATTACAAAACCGACTGAGAGCGCCCTGCCCCTATCATAGATGTGGGCAAGAGTGGCCAGCAACCGCTGCTCTCTGCTGCCCCATTTTACCAAGAGGACGGGCCACGGAGGAACCTTGTCTGAGCAGATCCTGCAGCGTTCATTCCATGCTTGACCCACTTTGCGGGCAGCTCCCATCCTTTTCCACTGCTGCATCTGTCTTCAGGGAGGAGGAATGCAGCCCACTGCTGCTGGGGCAGGTACTTCTGCCCAGGAGACGGGGTGCCATAGCTCCCTGCCAGCATGTTGTCCTTTTTCCCCCCTTCCCTGGTGGTGGGTTGCATGTTTCTGCTCAGAAGCTCGTCTAGCTTTAGGTCAGCCGTCTCAAAACGACGCTAAACTGGCCCTGGCCCCTTGCAGTCTCACTTAGAAATGCTTTGAGTTAGCCTGACTGCTTGAACACGCTGTACGAGTTCCTATGGCCTTGCAAGCCTCGCAGCAACTGCTCTTTTATCATCTGTGGCACCAGAACCAGCCTGGAATCTGCATTTTGAACTCCGGACAGCTCCAAGGTTGAAGCCCAGAGCCCTTCACAGCCAAGCCTCGTTCACCGCCTCTCCCGTGTGGCTCTGCAGGACACTCGCCGGTTTAGATGGTGGTTTCCAGTCCTTCTTCAAACCGTTTCTAAAGCAGGTCCCTTCTGTGCCCCCCGCCCACAGAACACGCCTGGGAATGAGCCTGGTGGAGCACTCCCCCGTCCGTCGCAGCGAGCCCCGGCGCCCCCGCGTGGCCGTGCCCCGTGCGTCCCCAGCCGTGCCCGTGGGGCCGTGCCCCAGGGGCGACTGTGCTGTCACAAAGGCTCGGATGCACACGCTGAACTGCCACGGGCATTCGCCTGGAGGCTTCAACAGGATGGAGGTGGCAGACTGACTGAGCAGCATCTTCCTCAGCGCCAACACAGCCACAGAGCCACATTTGGCTCCTCCTGAGCAGCCCCATGGATTCCAAATGCTCCTGGGGCATAAACGCTACAAAAGTTGTCCATTTTGTTTGGAGATGGGAAGAGGATGAGGGTAGGAAGTAGATAAAATAATTGGAAAAGACTTTAAAGATCACTGAATCCATCTCTGAGCCCAACATTGCTAAGGTGCTGCAAATCCACTGGCTGTGGTGCTTTCTATTTTTAATCCTTTTAAAATTTTCTTCCTCTATCTTTAGTCTTCTAAACTTTCTTGGATCCCTGTAATTATGTTAGTGAAATAGGTATCTGTTAGAGGATGAAAAATAAGCCAATAGAGAAGCAGAAGAGGTGGTGTCTGCTGGACAGGGTTTGGTTGCTGGGCTAGGTCAGTCTGGGGATGTTAACTGAACTCTCATCCCACCAGCAGGCTGTCCCTGCTGGGGCACAGCCTGCAGGGAAAGCAGCAGAACCTTCTCAAAGCTGCTCCTGTGATGCCACTTTCGATCAAGCAGAAATGCAACCATTGTGCTGAGAACAAGAATTTTCCTCCTCTTCTGCTGTTGTGAGATAGCTTTAAATGAGTAGCACAGCCATGCCTTTCTGCCCTGAGTCACTGCTGTGTCCTGCTTTTACACTGAACTGAACAGTTTGATTCTTTTCGAACTTGTTGAGCTGTTCCTTTTTGCAGCATCTCATCTTCCTACATGTGGCTTAGGGTCTGGTCCCGACTTGACTGGTCACACCTTGCTTTCCAGCAAATCATACCTGTCTTTCTCCTTCAGCAGCTCTAGGGATCTTCAAGCTCTTGCTGGCCCCTCTCTCCCTGCAGTTCAGGGAATCCAGGCTGAGTTCTGTGATGTTTATGGTTGGACTTCATGACCTTAAAGGCATTTTCTAGCCTAAATCATAGAATCAACCAGGTTGGAAGAGACCTCCAAGATCATCCAGTCCAACCTATCACCAGTCATCTAGACCATGGCACTAAATGCCTCAATTTTAAGTTTCTCAACTTGTCAAAGGAGTAAATCAGTGATCTCTCAAGCCTGACTCTCATTAGGCTTTGACAATCTCATGCCATGCTTGTGCTATTGAAAAATAATCACTGTGTTATGTCCAGAACCTCTAACCCACCACTGGCAGAAAAAAATCCCACCAGTTTCTCTGTGAAAGGAGAGAATGTGAGGTGCTCGGAGGGATGGAGAGGAGAGCACGGCAGTTTTGCCTGAGAGAAATAGCCAGGAAGAGACTCCAGGGCTGTGGAGTGGATGCAGGGCTGTGTCCTGGTGTTCAGCCTGCTCAAAGCCCCCTCCCCTGCGGCTGCGTAGCTGCTCAGCTGCCTGCACCTCTAGCCCAGGGACACTGAGAATGTAGGTCAGAGCTCTTCTGGGTCTGGGAACTGTTAAATCAGGCTTGCACTCATCTCGGGTGCTCCAGTCTCTTCAGGTATTTGCTTTAGTGCTCAGCTTCCCCTTTCCTCTTCTGGGGGAGATGTCCTTGCCTTGGAAGGTAGCTGTGGCTGAGACATGGTGTTGATGGCTGGGGACAGTCTTAGCAGGGCCTGCTGTGACAGGACAAGGGCTGATGGTTTAAACCAAAGGAAGGAGATTAGGACTGCATACAAGGAAGATTTTTTTTTTTTTTTTTTTTTTTTTTCCCGAGAGTGGGGAGAACCTGGCCCAGGTCACCCAGGGAGGTGGTACATGTCTCATCCCTGGAACCATTCCAAGTGAGGTTGGTTGGGGCTCTGGGCAGCCTCCTCCAGTTGTGGCTATCCCTGCTGAGTGCAGGGGGCTGGAGTGCATAAACTTTGAAGGTCTCTTCCACCCCGAAGCAGTCCACGATTGTGTGATTGGCTCTGCAGCTCAGGGTGGCAACGCTTGGGTTTAGGATTATTTGCGTTGCAGTCACCACCTCTGAGTCTAACAATCAAACTGGGCCACACACTGTCGGAAAACTCCTGTTCTTTGCCCTGCAGGCTCGCCGAGGGGAGGGGCTCTTCTGTCACGGACTTGCTGGCAGGGCGGCAGCTATCAGTGCTGCAGCAGCTGCTTTGCCACCGGATAACAGCATCTGGCCGAGCGGGGGAGGCTCACTGTACAGTATGTGCGGCACAGTGGGAAGTGGCCGTGGTGTGATTATGGTGTATCTGTGACAGCCATCTGCCACTTTGTTGGGGCGTGGGGTGTTTTGGTTGTTTTAACCTTTACGGGCTTCGAATGCAACAGCCGAATTTAAAGTCTGCAGGTAGACTCTTCTCCTTTAGAGAGCTGTATGAAGTGTAAAGCTCATCAGTAGTAGCACGTTGAATTAAATTCACCACAGCTCATAATTAAGCATGGATTTTAAGCCTTCTGCCTTATCCTTGATTTTATTAGCTTCAGCTCATGCAGAGAGCAAACCCCATCCCCCTGGGCTGAGCTTGATCGGCAGTCTGAGAGCCTGTGCTTGCTGATCATGAGCCAAATCAGAAACACTGGTCTTTGGCAGCAGCAGGAGAGGGGATTTAGGATTTGCAGATGTGTTTTGCACAGATCACCTTCTGTCATGATTGGATCCCTGAAAGGAGTTTTAACATAAACAGTAAACAAAAAAAGAGGAGCATTTAAAGGAAACAAAAGCACTGTTTCTTTTTGTAGTGCAATGTATGAGCACTGGAATACAAGATGGAGTGACTGAGGAGGAAAGAGGTGCGTGTGAAGATGGTACAATCAAAAAGTCACTTTAGGTGTAGTCTGGAGTATATTAAAAAAATATGGTAACTAGGTCCTAATAATTAGATAAGCTGTTTGTCCACCATTACTAATGCTAGGACCTTTGAGGAGCCTCTGTTTGCATCAAAGTCTGCAGTAGAAGCATCACCTGACATCTCTGGATGCTCACTCAGCTGTCATGAAGAGTTCCACTGAAGCTTGTGTTCTGGCAGCATATAGTAATTCAAGCTGCAAGAGACCACTGAAGTCCACTGGACCACACGTGGAATTCAGATCTGTTTTCAAAGCTTGATCAGGTGGCTCAGAGCCATCTCCAAGTGTGTTGCAGATTACAAGCTGCTCAGTATCCTAAAACCTGAGAAACAAGATTCCCAAATAAAGCAGTTAAGAGAATCCCAACTCCCTGCAGCCAGCAGGGACAGCTGCAACTGAAGCAGGTTGCTCAGAGACCCAAACAACCTGACCTGGAATGCTTCCAGGGATGGTGCTTCTGCCACCTCTCTGGGCAACCTGAGCCAGTGTTTCCCCACCCTTTGTGTGAAAGATTCCTTTAGATCTAGTCTAATTCTCCCTCTTTTGGTTTGAAACCATCAGCCTTTGTCCTGTCACAACAGGCCCTGATGAAAATCTGTCCCCATCTTTCTCACTGGCCTTCAGGTACTGAAAGGCCACCAGAAGGTTTTCCTGGAGCCTTCTGCCAGAGGCACAAGAAGGAGGCCTTTGCCAGAGCCTCTGGAAAGCTGGTTCCAAGAGTTCTCTGGAATTTCTATAGAAACCTGTTTTCAGTGATATGACCTGGTCCAGGACAGCTTCCCTGTAACTTGGGCTCCAAGAGGAGCTGTCTGGCTGAGCATCTGCATTTGAAGCTTCCATCTCTCCAGAGTTAGTCCAACCAACAGACTGCATTAAACACTTCTGATGTTTGTGGTCTCGCTGGTAACATCACTCAGGTAGGAAACTAAGCAAGCAAGAAGACTTGATCCTTCCATGGCTGGGGGCTCTGAACTGAGAAAAGCAAGCTTCTGAACTGAGAATTTCTCAGTCCTATATGTTCAGAGGTTATTTCCTAGTGGTCATGGCTCTCATTTGTTCACTAATGTGTGTGCCTGTGACCCTCTGGGACCCCAAGGAAAGGGAAAGTTGTGATTTGTGCTATAGTCATGCTCTGCAGTGCACTGCTGTTGAGATCTGCATTGGAATGGTTTGAAAACCTGCTGTGGTTCTAAAAACATTTGTGTGCTGGTTTGGGTGTTACCTGCCCCTCCCCCCACCTTGGAAATCACCCAGACTAGACTCAGCTGGCTCTGGAATTTTGAATGAAGCTTAGAATATACAAGCAGATATTTACAGTATATACAGTTATAGACAGAAATATGCAAGGTAAAAGGTAATACAGAAACACAACAGCCCTCCCAGAAACCTGAGTCCCCAAGAGGACTGCCCTTCCACCTTCTCCCACCCCGCTACCTTATCCCACACGTTGCCTTGTGCCCCAAGGAAGAATGGAGGGTCAGCCAGCAGGGTTAGGAAGCAAAGTGGATTAATCAGAGAGACAGAGGGTGAGGTTAGAGAGAAATGCAGCCCACAGCCCGGACAAAGAGCAAATACCTTATCTATGTTTGGGTTCTTGTTCTTACACATCTCAGCAAGCCTGTGAGTGAAGTAGACATCACCACTATTTCTCTTCCACAGCCTGTACTCTAATCCTTCTCACCAAAACATTCTAGCTAGCTTCAAACTAGCACAATTTGTCAGCAAGATTGGAAGTGGAGTTCTAACTGTGGGTTTTCACTGTGTAAATATCTAAAATAAAGCCACTTTGCTGATGCAAAAATACAATCAACAGCATAATGTAGAATGAATGCTGTGTGTGAGAGCACAGCATACATCTCAGGCCTCATGGTTCCTCTGGTGGACTCATTGCTCTGCCTCCCTCACTGAGCAAGAGCCTTCAGATCTCTCCACAGAATGGTAGAGCTTGGAATAGACCTTTGAAGATCCAAGTCCAACTCTCCTGCCAAAGCAGTTCACCTAAAGGTCACACGGGAGCACATTCAGGTGGATCTGGAGTCTCTCCAGAGATGGAGACTCCACCTCTCTGGGCAGCCTGTTCCTGTGCTCCATCACTCTTAATTTCTTCTGAAAAAAATTACACCTGTTTCCCTCTAGCACATTCTGAACCTTTCAGCTGTTGCCTGTGCTGGAGTACACGTTCAGGTAAGTGTTGTGATACAGCAGCAGTGCTTTGGCTACATTTCAGTGGTTCCTAGCACCTTGCCTGCTGCTCCAGCATGGTGGCTCCTTGTGCAGCCGGAGGTGATTTATCAGATGGCTGCAGCCATGTACAGAACCGTAGCTGCCTCAGGTCCCGCTGGGGTCCAAGGTAGGTGTTCAGTGATTAGTAGTCAGACTCAAATCAATTTCTAGCACAGTGAACTGTCCCGAGCAGTCGCTTGTGTGTTTCCACTCGAGGAGCGCAGCCCGTTGTTTTCGAAATTTGAAGCCAAAGAGTTCGCCAGCTGAAGTGCTTTCTGTGGCCCGAGCGGCCGCCGCACACCGCTCCGCTGCGTTTACATGCAAGACGCTCCCAGGAACAGAAGCTGCCTTAACCCGGTTCCCTGCTTTAAGCCAGTACCCCTGGGACCTTGGCCTTTCTCCCCGTGAAACCTGGCTGGAAGAATACCCAGTGTAGGCGTTCTGTGACCGATCTGAGCGCCTCCTCCCCACCACCGATTCTAAGTACACTCGATGACAGCCATTTCCCGAGGAGAGCACCGGCCCGGCCTCTGGCCACCACAGGCCTCGCTGACACCCCTCGCCGTGACTTCCACAGATTCTCCTTCACAGGCAGCGGCCCCGGGCAGCTCCCAACGCCATGCCCGAGCCCAATCCCCTCTCCCCGCCAGGATTACCGGGCCCGAGCGGAGGCCGCGGCGGCTCCTTAGGGCCGCGGGGGAGGGGCGCCACGGCCGTTGGCTCGCGCGACGGCGCCCCCGCCCATGGTGCGGGCCCTGAGGCGGCAGCCCTGCTGCTTACCGGAAAGACCCGAGGGCCGTCGCCCTGCCCTCCCGCCTCATTTTGGCTCCCCATCCCCTCTCCTCACCTCTCAGAAAAGTGGGGAAGTTCCGGCTGCTTTCTCGTCAGCCGCGCTGCTCAGCGTTTGGGTGCCAGGGCGCTGCGTTTCGCTCAGGCGTTCGCCGCGGGCAGCCCGGCGGTGGGGGGCGGGCTCTTCTCCCCGCTCCCCTCCCCCGCCGTATAAAGCCACCGCCGCAGTTGGGCCCCCAGCGTTGCTGCCGCCAGGTCCAGTCAGCACCCAGCCGGACGCTGCCGTTTCCTCACGGTGAGGCCTGCGAGTTTTGGGGGGAGGGAGCTGGCTAGCGACGGTAACCAGCAGCGTGGGCATGGGCGGTGGAGGCGGTGGGGCCTGCTTGCTGCGGGAAGTGGGCCCGGCCTGACGCGAGCGGAGGGCGACCGTGGCGGCGGAGCACCCATGTAGAGGTCTGGGAGGGCTGTTGAGGGAGCAGGCCGAGGTCTGGGTTGTTCCTGGGTGATGCGGGCTAAAACCTTCAAGCGAGGTATGAGGATGGGTGGGGAGGTGGCTGCGAGGTCTGGTAAATAAAGTAGAGGCGCTACCCCCGCCCTGGGACGCTGACGCCCACGGAGCTGGGCCCTCCCTCACCTGTACGTCTCTCAGGTTGCTCTGAGCCACTTTTGGTGTCTCTTTCTAGCGAGGGGAGCTGTGAAGCGGCAGTGTGGGCAGAGGGTCTCAGGTGTGGTTTCAGTAAATAAAGGCAGCGTTACTCCCAGCGGTGTGGAGAGGTGAGGAGCGGACACTGACCCGGAATCGCTTGGGGAGGTTCGGAGTTGAGTAGCGCTGCTTTGGATGTCTGAGCTCTGCATTTGGAGTTTGTACATGCAAATTGTCCTTGTAATTCAGGTTTGTCTTTGACTAGCTTCCAGCCTGTTTTGCTCTTGTTGAACAGAGCTTTGAGAACTTAGTCACCTGGCTGTGTTGCTACCCAGGGCCTGTCTGTTTCCAGAGCTGTATTACAGTTTCATTATAAATGCCTTTATTTTTTCCCCCTTTTCCTTCCAGGAGATGGAGCTCTGTGTTATAAAAATAACAGATTGGGGTTTCATCCAAATATCGTTATCAGTGATGAGGCAGTAGAGGAACTTTGTTCTGCAAGATTTGGGCTCTTAGTGATGACCTAAAGGCCTTGATAAAAGCAGATTTGGGTGCTGCAAGGGTCTCGATACATATGTTCTTGCAGAGGCTGGACTTGTGAAGGCAGTATCCCTGTCTTGCTGGCTCTGTTGTGCAGCATTATGTAATCCTAGACACAGCACAGGAAGGCTGGCATCTGAAGCTGGGCTTGTTCTTGAGCGCTCTCATACATGCACTGTAAGAACAGAAGAATTCAATCAGAAATTTGTGCCTGGGTAATGTGGTGGGTTTTTGTTTGGTTGTTTTTTTTTCCCCACAACGTGGTTCTAACTCTCAACTCAGAGCTGTGTTTTAATACAAATTTTGTTGTTGGAACAATCATGACTGTGGCCCTCCAACACACCCATCTTAATTAGAAGTAGTGCTGTCATATAGGGTTACATGACTGTGTAAACATTAACTAGCTACTAGTTCTGCCCAATGGAAATTAAAACAATGAGAACTTCAGGCTGGTGTGAGCTGCTTAATAGCATGCTTTGGCTGGCCTCCATTGGGCTGGGACTGTTGTAGGACTGTCAGACTCAGCCATACTGATGAGCTGCAGGAGGGATTCAGAGGGGGATAATGCGAGTTTGCTGAAAGTGGTTCAGCTAATTCAGTTTTGGTAGTTCAAGTGCTGCTGTACGGAGCTAGTTTGCACAGCCCTTTGGATTGGCTGCAGAAGAATATTTGGAAATGGAATTAATTCAAAGTTCTTTCTTCCTAGAGCTAATTTATCTGCCTTGCAGGCCATGTTTACAAGTCTGTGCTTTAGAGGGCTAGAAGCAGGTAACCTGAGGAAAAAAATCCACAGCTGTTTTAGTGATCTGATGCTAACAAATATTCTGAGTGGTAAAGGAATTTGTAACACATCCTTTTGGTTTGAGAACTAACTGATAACTGTGCACCCAGGCTGTTGTTTATCATGTCCTTGAAGTGCAGCCACACTCAAACAGCTTTTATGTTGCTTCTAGGTGAGGTTGTAACCCAGTAGCTGCTGTTTCAAGGACATGATTACTGGGTTTGAGTTAAGTATCTGAGAAGATGTGCTCCTGTAAAGTTTGTTTGTTTTTCAGCTAGGGAAATCTTTAGTCTGTTGGAAAACCTTAAAATGCATAGTCATCTTAGTCTTTCCTAATGGTGCTGAAGTGCTGAGCCAACTTTCTACTCTGTAAGGGTGGTATTGAGTGCTGAAAGCCTGCCTCGTAGTAGTCTATTGCTTTTTAATCCCTTCAGAGATCAAACACTTTTTCTGAAGGAAAGCCTGTGTTAACCTGCTCTGTTTGAGAGCAAGGGAAGCTGGATTAGGTTGTCTAGAGGGTTCCTTCCAACCCCAATGTTGTGATTCTGTCCTGGAGGCTATGGTTTGAAAACTGCTTTTGAGGTTTGACTTCAGGTAGTCCAAGTGAGCAGCAGTTATTTGGATTTAAGACAAGCTGTGCTGTGGAAGTGTGAAGAGAGACAGTTCTAGTGTTGCGTTCTCAATAATGCTGCTGTTATACACTAGTGTTGTGTATTTTATGCTTTCAAATGAAAGTATTCTTAAATTGGTGTGTGTTAGTTCTCTTAAGGATGATGATCTTTGCCTCTTAAGCATGAGGATTAATGAATCGAGGCCTGTGATTCAAGCAGTGAATTACCTGAACACACCAAGTGGCACTACCTGCTGTTGGTAGGAAGCAGTATAAATAGTAACGGCCTTTGGGTCAGCTGAACTTGTAACATCTGTTGAATGCCCTGTAGAAAAGTAACTCTCCTTTTCTTGTAGATGCCTTCAATTAAACTGCAGAGCTCAGATGGAGAAATATTTGAAGTTGATGTTGAAATTGCGAAGCAGTCTGTAACCATCAAGACTATGCTGGAAGGTAATACGGAACCTTGAGGTTCTCTAACTCATGCAGAAATAGTGGTGGGTTCAAGGAAGCATCTTGAAGACGAGTTGTGATCAAAGGAGACAGATGGGTACAGTGCTAGAAGAGGATTCCTAGGCCTGTGAAGCAGCTTTGCTGTCATGTCAGAGCAGCTGGAACAATTACTGTAACTGCAATGGTGTTTGGGGTGGATGTGGTCCTCCTGTTAAGAGCACTTAACAGGGAGGCTACTAAAACTTGAGCACCCCATTGCCTTGACTGCAGCCTGCTTGCATTTTGTACAGGTTATTCGAAGAGAACATCTACTAATTAAGTTTAATCATGCAAACCAGTTTTACAATGCAGATATCTTT
This sequence comes from Tricholaema leucomelas, assembly GCA_013400475.1. Classification (NCBI taxonomy): domain Eukaryota; kingdom Metazoa; phylum Chordata; class Aves; order Piciformes; family Lybiidae; genus Tricholaema lacrymosa; species Tricholaema leucomelas. The sequence goes on from WAAF01008019.1 coordinate 1,391,638, forward strand.
TGAGTGGGATGGGGGATCACAAACCAATGCTCAAGTGAAACCTGTATTGTGAGGTTATGGATGCAGTTAAATTATTTGAGATAAACACTTGAGTTCTGATCTCCTACTGACATAAATTTGAAACAAAGGGACTGGTGGTGGGGGAGGGGAAATCTTCCAGATGGTCAGGATACAGAGCAAGCTGTGTCTAATCCCTCCACTGCAAATCCTCATTGTTTACTGGTGGTTTTTTTCAGTCTTTGGGCTATTCATGAATTAACTTAAGGAGGAATAAACCCTTTCCGTTTATGTAGTTAAAGTTCTTGGGCATAAATATTTGTCTGGTGATGACACCTTATGCATCAGAGTGATAAAAATAAGGTTGAAGTACTCCAGCCACTGAACATTTGTCAGCCTCTTAAGATGCTGTTGGAGATGTCTGGCAACATGAGCAGGAAGCAGCAATCTGTAGGAATACATTAAGGAGCACAGTTCTTCTCAGCTTCCTCATGCAGAAGCTGTGTCACTGCCAGAGTATAGTGGCACTGGGGCTTGATGAAGGGAAATGATGGATGGTGAGCATAAGGTAGGCACCATAAACTAGCCACTGACTGATTTGGGTGAGAGCGAGTCTCCCGATACAGTGAAATGCATTTGCAGTAGAGCTGCTGAAGCATCACTTAGTGTTTTGTATTGGATGGTGCAGCTGAGTGGGGAGGAGCTGGGGAGTGGGGTTGTGTTGAGCTTCATGGGACCAGGAATGAAGTACCAGTTTTCTGAGAACAGATGAAATAGGTTTGGGGAAGTTTGGTACAAGTTGAGCAGATATGACTTAGCTTGAGAGATTGCTGGAATTCTTTCCCCTTACCAACAGTTCTTACAAAAGTCACTTCTTACAGAGGTATCTGCCACCATGTTCAAAATGTGCATTTCGGTTTCCATTAACTGCTGACACATGCAGAACCTTTTCATGTCAGTGTTTTTCTCAGTCTGGAGTTAGTTGTTACAAACAAAAAAACTGTGCTAATTAATATCCCATCACTAATAGCAGTTGAGTTGCCTAACTAGAGAGTATTTGAGTGGTGCACAAATGTGATCAGTGATGATGGTGGGACAGTCACCTGATCTTAAAAGCAAACTTCCTTGGGGATGAGAATTTGGCTCATCTGTGCATGTGTCAAGTGGAAGGTGTGTGTAGTTAATTGCATAACTGATGACAAGACTTTAATCCTTGGAAGCTAGGGTGTCATCCACCTGTTAGCAATTGTGTAATGAAAAGCATATTCTGTACTCAGAGGTGGCTAATGTAGCATTTGTTCTGTCAACTCCAAACTTGAATTGGTTTTACCATTTTTTACTGTGATTTCTTATATCAAGGAGACAAAATGACAAACTTTATCCAAATCTATGCTGAGAATGCTGACAAGCTTTTAGAGCAAGAAGTGTGCTTTGTAAATGCTTTTTGACTGAAGGGTCTGTGCTGCTGTCTTAACATGTGAACTTCTTGAGCTGACAAGAGTCAGTACAAGTGGTTCAGAGGCCAGGTGACTGTCATCTCTAGGGCTACAGTATTTACTGCTCCTAGACAGGACAAAACTTTGTCTCTGCTTCCCACAGTAGATCTGAATTCTGATTTAATAATAAATGGGTGGGAGCTCTCACTTGGAATGCTTTGGTTCAACTTGTGAATTGAACTGCTGAAAATGTAAAATGTGGAACACTCTCCTTATCCTTCAACATGCCCTCCGGGACGCTGAATGAGCACATCCTGATCTGACAAGGAACTGACCACTTAACCCAGAGGTGATTGATGCTCTCATTTGAGGAAGGGTTACTACTTAGCCTAAACTCGATGTAACCTAGTGTGCATGGTGCTGGCACAGCTCCACAAAACCAGCTTTCTAAACACCTCTAACTTCATTGCTTAGGTCCTTTGCCACCAATCTGTTTGGCGAGAACTGGTGAAGAGGACCACTTCAGAGTAAGTGGTTTTGCCTGCTGCTTAGTTATCTTTCTCTTTTCAGACTTGGGAATGGATGATGAAGGTGATGATGACCCAGTCCCTCTTCCAAATGTCAATGCAGCTATCTTAAAAAAGGTAAGATGCTGGAAGTGGTCATGTGGTATGGCAGTAATGAAATGTGAAAATGAAGTTGGTCATGACAAACTATAGTCTTAAAAATCACCTCCTGCTGATAGCTACAAGCTTAGCCAACTCGAGGTGCATGGACATCTAGGGTATGAGAACAGGGGTGAGGCTGGTAGGCAGATAATGGGAGAAATAACTACAGGAGTGACCGGAACAGCAGCTGGAAGCCAGGCAAGCTTTCTAAGGTGCTGAAATGGTGCTGGGCATGTGTGCATACTAGTGTTGGATGGTGTTAAAGCACTGATTCTGACTGGATTCTGTTAGCTGGGGTGATGGAGACCAAAACATTAGGATTAAGGGACAGGCAGTGATGAGAGTAAGTGGCGGTGCCTGTGTGGCAGTTGGTGTGTATGAGGCACTGTGCGCCCTCACTGGTGTTAGTCAGTATTAGACTGTGGCTATTGTTCAGTCAGCCGAGAGGAACTAAAGTATGTTGCTGTTTTCTAAGATGCTTTCTGCTCAGAAGAGCAAACTGAAGTATTGTGCCAGAATAAACAGTGGACCACTTGGGGGTAAACACAGGGTTAGGAATTCCTAATGAACATACACAGAAATAACTAAGAGCTACAACCCCAAATCTATTGGGCTGGCACAATGGAACAGGATTTTACTTGCAGTAGAGCCTTGCTTTTAATTGTCTATGTGATGAGACTGCATGTTCACAAGCTAGTGTTTTCCTTTTAGAGCAAACTTCTGCCAGATGAACTTTGTACTGGGGAGAACGTGTCCTGCTAGTAGCTGTTACCACTCTGCACACTTCCCCTGTGTGGTATTCTGCTCAATAAAGATTTTCTGGAAGCATTAAACACTACAAAATGAGATTTAGGTTTTCTTTGCACAGTCCTATGTTGTTAGTACAGGGATTAATAACTTTATAACCTCCACAGCAGCAGACTTTTCAGATCATGAGTGATTAAGTAGCTACTTAACTACTTTATTACTGTTTTACCCTGCTGTTTTACCCCAGGATTGGGAATTGATTGGAAAAAAAAATGGGTCTTGGAGCATGCTTGTAGAGGATACTAATGTTAATCTAGAGAGAAAAGGGAAATTTCTTCTAAAATTAAGTTATTGTTGGGGCCTAATGGGAGAATCATTTGGGTAAAAGTTTAATGTTTAAACTGTAACTAGGTGATTCAGTGGTGCACTCATCACAAGGATGATCCACCTCCTCCTGAGGATGATGAGAACAAAGAGAAAAGAACAGATGACATCCCTGTGTGGGATCAGGAGTTTCTGAAAGTAGACCAAGGCACACTTTTTGAACTTATCCTGGTAAGTATGTTCAGGAAGTGCAGAGGCTGTGCTCTGCTAGTGCACTTGGCAAAATCTTGATGTTCCTTGAATTATTTCTTCGTTGGGAGGGGAAAAAGCTCTGGCAACTTGTGCTGATGCTAAGGGTGCTGGAATGCTCATTCACAGCATACTGGACACCAGGCTGAGCATGCTCCTTCACTGACCAATGTGCCGCTCTGAATGCAGGGCCTTGCAGCGGGTTTTGTTCTTGTAGCTCTTCAGACGTGGCTGGGGGCTTGCTACTAGAAATGGCATTCTGGAGATCTGCAGACAAAGTAAAATCCAACTTTGATTTAAAATCTGTGGACCAGCCTTACTTGGCGAGCTAACGCTTCCTCACTGAAGATCTTGGCTATCTGCAGGCTTCCAAAAGCCTTGTTGAAAAAAAGGAGCAGGGGGATGTTTATTTCATGACAAGTGAATTTCCCTTTAGGGAGCAGGTTTAGGTACCATTACTTCAAGGTTCTAGCTATAAGCCTTTTAGAGTGGAGGTGATCTGTTTGCAGTATTCTGCAATTTCAGTGTCAGCATAACTCTGGTTATGTAGAGGCAGAATATTCATGTGGAGGCTTTACATATGGAAACTTTCTACAGGCTGCAAATTACTTGGACATCAAAGGTTTGCTTGATGTCACATGCAAGACAGTTGCAAACATGATCAAGGGGAAAACTCCAGAAGAAATTCGCAAGACATTCAATATCAAGAACGACTTCACTGAGGAGGAAGAAGCACAGGTACTTGATCTGGGCTTAGTTACAGTTTAGCTGGGTTTTCTGTGATGAGTGATTCTGTGGCACCTCATAGTTTAATGTGTGATGCGTCTCTCTTGTTAACAACTGTATAAGTTTACGTCATCTTCTCATAACTGAGCTGCTACTGGTGCAAGGCCTTTTGGTGCCTACAGTGCTTGCAGCCCCTTATTAACTGCACAGGTCAGAATTGCTTTCCTAGCTCAAAGGCGCCAGTTAAAGAATGTAGGATTGTTTGTGGCAGCCATAGTTTGGAGTTGTAGCAGGAGTGCTGAAGGTGTATCGATACATGTGGCTAGAAAGATATGATGTTTAGATTTTTGTCTTTACATAATGAGGTCACTGATCTTGGAACTTGAACAAACCAGCTGCAAAATGGCAGAGCTGGGAAAGATCAGAGGAAGATACCTCATTTAAATACAGAGGCAGTGAATTGTACACTTGGCTTTGCCTGTGGTGCTATGTCATGAGATGAGCACTTCAGTTACATGTTGATCCATTTGCTTAGTGGAAAAAGGTTCAGTTTCAGTCGGCATATTTGCTAAACAGGTCAGTTTGGGAGACTGACTTTCTAATTGCAAACTCTGCCTAGAAGATTAAAGCTGCTTCCAAGTTTATGCCTTCCTGCAGGAAGCAATCTTGGATGCTTAGGGGAATTTACACCTAACTTTTGGAAGTTCACTGCACTATTAATGCTTGAAATGTTCTTTCAGGTACGTAAAGAGAACCAGTGGTGTGAAGAGAAGTGAAGTTTTGTGCCTGACACTTGAACACTGTAAGGATTGTTCCAAATACTAGTTGCACTGCTCTGTTCATAATTGTTAATATTAGACAAATGCAGCAGCAAATGAAGTTGGTGTTAGCAGGATATTGTTCCCTTTGCATGTGTAGTGGGTTTTAGTACAAATTTAAATCCTCTTGAGTTTTTTTTTCTAGTGTATTTGGATGTCTTTTTACTTTACTCTGCAGTGAATAAAACTGAACCAAGTGTGGATTCTATATGGAAAGTAGCACTTAAGGTTATCATTTTCATTACACTTCAAAACTGTTCAAGTCCAGTTGCAGTGCTAAGGATTGATTCCATTGTAAATAAAACCACCTGATTTCTTCCTTGGGAAGAACAAAACACTTGTATTTACAGGGTACTGGGAGCTGCAGAAAGGAAAACTAGAATGTGTTTTGGGGAGCTAGGTAAAGTGGAAGTGTAACTGACTTCTTCCAGAAACATTGTGGGGAAAGTAATGTCCTTTAAGGTAACTTCCCAGGTGGTTTTTGTCCTGCATTTAAACAGAACAAGAACAAAAACAAAGAAAAAAGTATTTGACCACTTGTCCTGTTAGTCTTGCCTTAGGCTAGTGAAAGGTGTGATCTAGAACTCAGCAAGCTCCTGACAGCTCAGTTTGAATACTTCAGCCATGTCTTGAAGACCTCCTCTAGCTGGTAGCAGATGAAGTGTGTTGCTTTCTGCACAGGATAGGTGTGTGTTTATACATGTTACTATGAAATGTGGAACCCAGATTTGACCAAAAATGACTGACATTACCAAAGTTAATATATTGACCTGTGCATGCCGTTAGTGAGTTCTAGGCAATCTTAAACAACCTTTGTGATGTAGCTCCTTAAAACATGGTTCAGTGTGTCCACAGGAAATCTTAATGCCTCTGTATGTGATACTTCAGCTTAGAGAGACTTAATTATTGCATACAAAGTTAATGCAATATCAAGCTTAACTTCTTTGGACAAAGCCACTTGCAACTAGTTAAAGTAACTGGTTTTCTGATTTTTAATTTTTATTTTACAGTTCCCTTATAGGGAGTAGGGATGGTTTTGTGGTAGATCTTTGAAGTGTGCTCTTAGCTTGTATTGCATTCCATTCTCTGTATAAACCTTAGAGTAGAATGAACCTTAATAAACATACTTATCTCACTTAATAGCAGCGTTTCACTTCTGAATTAATAAAGGGCTTTTAAACTTGCTTTGCAAATGGTTCTAGTTATTTGAAATTAGACAATCTTACTGTCACTGAAGTGTACAAATAACCTGTACATAAAACCAGATGGATAGCTTTTGACTAATGCAAGCCCCATGTCGGTCAGTGGGCAGCTTCTCAGAAGAAGCTGAAATCTAAAGGAGCAATCCAGCTAATTTTTGATGGGTTACCAGCCTTTAGGTAGTCTGCTGTGATGTAACCATGCAAGCATTTATAACTTCAGGCCTGTGCTCCGGATCTGGCTGATGACATCTTATTTAGGGTGCTCGTGTGCATACTACATGGGCACATTATAGTTCCTGTGTTGACAGGGGGCATGAAATAAATACTTCAGTGTTGGAGCTGAGCATGCCAAAACCTTTCCAGCCTCCTGTACTGTGAACACGACACACACCAGTTCAAAACTGCTACTAGAGAAAGTCTTCTTATGGCATTTCTGTAGCTGTATTTGTAGTTTGTTTATTCAGCTTGACCTGGATTCTTACAGGAAGTAAACCCATTGGAAGTCAGTGCTCCAGAATGATCCAGCTGATCCTTGGAGTGCTGTTTCTGTATCAAACCCTATGTCCTACCATAGAAATTCCTTTAAGTGCCTGTCACCAAACTGGGATCCATGTTTGTCAGCAGCCACTGTGTCACAGGGTGCCTTGCTGTGCTGCAAGGAAGAGAGAGGGGTGTTGTTTTGTCTTCATTACCTTTTCTGCTTTGTTTGCAATGCCTACCTTAAGCACCCCTGTGATAAGAGTTGTTACAACGGCTTGCCTAGAACCTAACCTTCAGTGGTCAAATACTGTATGGTGCAGTTTCTCCCGAAGCTGTTGGCTGTTGATACTGGTTTAAGTGTGGAGGTACAGCACAGAAGCATGCAGGAAGGGCTAGTCTGGGTGCTCCCAGTATTAGAGCTTTGACAGACTTAATATCCTTAGTGCTCTTGGTAGTTAGGATTCCATGCAACTCATTTTCTCTAATTGAAATTCCCCTCTAGTGCTGCCTTGGACTTCATCTGGCCTCAAATTCTGTAGCTGCCTGCCATGTCAGTGTGAAAAAGGACCTATTTTCTGATCTTGAGCTACACCCTCTCAGTTGACTTATCCACTCTAGTCATATTAGTGCTTGGCTGCTCTTTATGACGGTGGTGAGATAGTATGGTCTGCTGCAGCCTGCTGTGTGGATTCTCCTCTTCAGCTTTAACTGCCTGCCGCTGTCAGAGCCCAGTTGGGTACTCTGAAATTCGTGAGAGGGGAGCAGACTGTCTTATTTTCAACTGTTAAAATTTTTCTGTTTGAATCCTGCAGTGCTGCTCTAACAGTTTCTCTTTTTTAAAGTCATGGCACGATCAGGGGTAGGTCTTGGCTGAAGTAAGCGGAGGGGGAAGAAGGAAGGGCAGGTGTCAACTGGGACTGCAGAAGTTCCTTTCTCTTAGTCTTGTTTTACTATTTCAGTTTTACCCACTGAAGACTTAAAAACTACTCAGACATAGAAATCCCCAAGGACAAAAAAAGGCAGGAATCCTAGAATCTAAGAAACAGTTATGTGAGAGGTTGATAAGATTATAAATTCCCAGTGGCCTATTTTGAAGAGCCAGCCTGGCAATTACTTTATTTATAAAGCTACAAACATATTTTGAACATAAAAGCAAAGAAAAAAAAAACTCAAGTAAAAAAATTACAACAAATGATGGAATAGTAATTGGACAAATGAAAGTACATCTGCAAAACATCCCTGCTACATACATACAGTGGTTTTACTTGGTTTAGTGAAGTGGCACTTCCATGGCGTCTACATTCAAACCGATTTCAGGAAGAGTTGAAATTGCTGTAAAAGAACTTTAAAAATATAAAATTAATTCTTGTGATTGAAAACTTGAGGGCAAAGCTTTCCTTTTGTTATAAAAGTATTGATGCAAAAGCTACCCTTCATACAGCATTTCTGACAACACTTTTGGCATTAATAAAAGTAACTTTGTTTTGGCATTGGTTATCAGCCCTGGCAAGTGTGACAGAAGCTGGTCACACTTGCTGTTTTGTCTTGGAGATGGGCAACTTAAAGGTCTCCTATCTTGTGGGTTTTGGGGGGGGAAGAAAAGATAAAATGTTCTCAGTTACACCACTACAAACTGACCATGTTGCAGCGTGCCAGGTGGCCAGCCTGAGTTTACACTGGCGTGGCTGAAATCCCAGGGTAAGGCTGGCTGTAACCCTGTACAGCTAGAGCAGGGCACAAGGACAGAACAAGAGCCTCACTGCTTCAGCTCTGTGCTCATGGAAATGTTTCCTGTTGGGGAAGGGCTCCTGGAGGAGGGCAGTAGGTTTCACTAAGGAGATTCTGCAGGAAGGACTTGAGATAAAATGATGAGCAGGGGCTGTGGTGCAGATGGGCCTTTTGCTGGTCAGTGTGCCCTGAATCAAGACAGGCACCCACACCACTGTGGAGGGTGGAAGTCTTGGTAGGTTCTGAAATGGGTGGTGGCTGCTGTGTATGGTACTTGCAGGCTGCTTCTTGGTCAGGACATGCATTTCAACACTGATCAGGACCTCCTTCTGGATCGCCTCTGGTGTTCTTTGCACATGTCTGCTTTCTCTTTGACGCCTGCCTTTGCTGCTGGGTAACTACGTGCTTTGACCAACTAGAGTGCCCGTTGGGTATTCAGTTATGCCAGCTTTACACCCTGTTACATGAGGCCTCTACAGCTGGTTTGCCACCATTTCAACAGCGCCTTGCAGCAGAGGGTCTCAGGGTGACAGACCTTGAGCCTTAACACAGCCACTGAGTTTTAAGTGCTCTTCCCCCCTTCCTCCCCGCCCCAGTCAATTACTAAGTGTGTCAGCTGCGGGGAGTGCCGTTGGTTCAGCACTGCAGCATCATGTTGTCTAAGCTTGCTACAATCAGTTACAGCTGAGCAGACTGCACATTGGTCTACTGCCATAGAGTTAACCCTCTGCAGGAAGGCTGTGACTTGGTTTACAGTTGGCAGTCGCTTCAGGTATGCTCCTTCTCTAAGGGTTAAATGATGCTTCAGACTGTAGCTCTTTTCAAACTTTTCAGGTCTGTGCACATAACTTTCAGTGCTTCTGAAGTTGTATTTACACAAGAGAGGAAGCAATAGGTTTAATTACAACTGAGGTTTAAAACCTACACTACTATAAGCAAAAGTACCTTTTATTTAAAAGGAATAAACTCAAAGCTGCTCTAGAGACTAATTGCATTTGGCTGATTTTTAAATTTTCAATCTTGGAGGCATAAACTTGTTTAAAAAATGATGTTTAGTCCAATGTAAAAGAGTAGGGTTTGGGGTGTGTGCCAAGAAATACAAAAATATTTTGTGTGTGATATTGGTCACCTTCAATTTCTTGCAGTTCTACAATAATATTACTACATGATTCATATCTGGTACTCTAACACCTGTTCTGTAAAGTAGGAAAAAAAAGACACCCTTTCCCCCCTCGATGGTGGTGTTTTTCTCTTCAGCAGTCTACAGTACATTTCCTTAAAGCACAGATAAAGATCTGCACTCGACTCGGTTGTGGTCTCTGGGAGAAGTCTGTAAACCTAAAGTGATTCAAGAATTTGGGCTAGTTTGGGATTTACAGGGGTTCAGGGAGATTGCAGTCTGTCCACAGGGTTTGTGGTTTATCAAGCTTAAGATACAAATAAAATGCCAGAAAGTGGTGAAAGGTTTTCAGGCTGGAGAGAATGCAGCATTTGGCATTGTCCTGGGGGTGGAGGGAGGACCTTGTGGAAGAAGCTAGAATAAGGTTAAAAACGTTACACAGCAAACCGTGGGGGAAAAGGGTTTTGATCTCAGGGGGCCCGCACGGACAGCTGCCAGAGATGAAGAGCAGGGTAGTGTGCTGTCCTGCTGCCAGACTGCCCTAGGGAAGGGAAGAGCCAACCCTGAGGGCAGAGCTTGCACTGCTCCTCAACCCTGTGTGCTTGGGCCAGTGTGCCAGTGTGACCCTCGGCCCTGGGCCAGCATGCCAGGGCTGTGGGCTGCCTGCTCACTGCCTGGATGTAGTTAGGTCAAGGCTCTTGTAGCAAATTGGATTTTGAGGCTTTGCCCTGCCCATCTGGTGAGATTTGTCTGCAGTGGACAATTTGTGACAGCACCTGACTGAGGCAGTAAGGGGTTGACCATCAGTGGTGCCAGTGGCTGAGCTCCAATCTCCTTGGGCTGTCTGGTTTGTGCTGCCTTTGTTCTGCCCTGCTGCACACTTATGGAATGGGCCACATCTGCATACACACCTGTTGCCTGCAAACAAATCTTCCTGTCCTCACAACAAGAAGTTTCAAGAATTCCCCTTGCTGGTTTAAATATTTGTTACCTGGGCAGATCGGAAAGTGAGCACCCAGACATAAAGGCTCTTTAAAAGTGCTCCTGCTCCGGCTTCCCAGCTCTGTGCTGTGATGGCTATGGGAGGTCTGAGAGTGAGTGAATGCACCTGAAAGCATCTCAGGAGGCAGGGAGTGGAAGCCAGTGTTAAACTGCTAGCACCTACCATCTAGTGCAGCAAGCTGGGAATTTTGCCTCTGCTTTCTGCCATTCTTCAAGATCACGCGGGGAAAAAACCCCAACCACCACCATCAACCCCCACAAACAAAGAGAAAAGCAGCACGGGGCAGGGACAAAAGGCTTGTTTACTCATCAGCACTTTCCACGTTGGCAAGTACTTATTTTGGAAATGGGTTTCTATCTTTAACCCCCACCCTTCCCCCTGCAAAAAAAATCCACGAGTTTCCCAGCATCCTTAGGTCAGCCTCCTGTTGCCTAACTTGCCACGTTTGACAGTGAGATGGGGAATTTGGACGGGCCTCAGGTCCTTCTCAGTGGGTGGTGAAACCAGGTGGAGGAGAGCCAAGTGCCCGGTGTCCCGACCAGCACGGCAGGGCGCCTGGGGCTATGTCCCCGTGGAGACCATGCTGTACACTTGGCACTCGGTGGGTACAGAAGAGGACCTGGAGGCCAGTCTGGAGGAGCAGGTGGTGGCTTGGAGGTGAGCAGAGACGGGGAAGGGGTCTGGCTGTTCGCTGTGTGCAGAGTCAGCAGGGGCTGCGAGCTTGTCTGAAGGGAAAGCAGAGGAGATGCATTGGAGTGCGTCCAGAGGAGAGGGAGGGGAGTCTATAGCACTTCCATCGGAAGAAACTGGGCTGGCACAGCGTCCTTCTCCTTGTAGGTACCGAATGCACTTCTTTTTCCTCCTAAGAACAGTGGAGAGAGTTGTTTGTGAATAAAGGGTAAGCTCACGGTCGCACAACAGACATAAACCAGCGCTCGGGGCACGCAGCCACCCGGGGACTCGCGACCCACCCCCGTTCACCGCAGATTCCCGGGACGCGCCCTGCCTTCCCGGCCGGAGCTTGACGCTCGCTCGTGGGGCGGCAGCGGCGAGGCCGGGGCTGAGGCTGGGACCGGTGGTTGCGCCTCCGCTGCGCGGCCCTGCTGCGACCGCTAGACGGCGCCGTAGCAGCACCCGCACAAGCGGCGCTGGCGAGGCTCGGTCCGCGCACCCGCGGCCGGGCACGAGTGCTGCTGCCGCGGAAAGGGCGCGAGGGTCGGCGAGGGGAACTCGAATGGGAGCACTGACCCAGGGAATGAGGGCAGGAGGTCACAGGAGCAAAAATCGGAATAAAAATAAAATGGAATTAAATCTTAAAAAATCATCACAATAAAAATCAAAGTAACACCGAAGAGCTGTTAAACCCAGCACGGCCAAGGAACCCTACAGCATCCGAAGGGATCACTGCCAGTGTAAACAACGAGAAATAACAGCGCCACTGAAAAAAGCCACTGGAATAAAAACGGAAACGACGGAATCCCTCAGCGGCCGCCATCCAGGCCTCTGTTTCTGGGGGGCTGAACGGGACAATGTTCTCTCCCAGGCCTCTACGCTAAAATATTCCCCCCTCGATGCCTAAGGCTGTTCCCGCGGCTGCAGAGCACAAGGTGTGGGGCAGGGCGGGGGACGTGCCGCGGCACAAAGCCACCACGGGAGGCAGACGGGAGGCGGCCGGTGCCGCGCTGTGCCGCTACGACAGCCGGTGCGGCGGCTGCCATCGCCGTGCTCAGCAGTGCGCGGACTGCCCTCCGCACCGCTCGCGGTTTTCCGCGCAGGTGACGCAGCCCAGCCCACGACCCGGAGCTCTGCGGGGCTCGCCGCCTGGCTTCCTCCCTGCTGCCCTAGACTCGAGCAGTGTCTTCTGCTTTGCTCTTCCTTCTGCAGCAAAAGCCTCCGCTCAGACATCTGCACCTCAAAACACTCCACAGAGACTAAGAAAGAAATGGCCTGGGACTGGCTGGAGGAAAACATGGTCCAAGGCTGCCCGAGGTCCTGCTTTGGACAGAATCACAGAATGGTGGGGTTGCAAAGGACCTTTACAGCTCATCCAGTCCAACCCCCTGCACTCAGCAGGGACAGCTACAACTGCAGCAGGCTGCTCACAGCCCCAACCAACCCGACCTGCAATGATCCCAGGGATGGAGCATTTCCCACCACTTTGGGCAAGGTGGGCTAGGATCTCACTACCTTCTTTAAAACGTGTCAGACTAGTCCTGAGCCCTTCAGAAGTTTCGCTGGGCTCTGGAGGGTAGATCACCTTCTAAACTGCCAACTAGGCTAAGGACAACCAACCACCTCTGGCACTCCAGCCGGTGGCTTTGCCGGGCTGGGATTGCTTGCTGTGATGTCCTCATTCAGAAGCACGAGTACAAAACAATTGGAACAGACAACTCGAGAGAGGGACAACGCAGAAGAAGGACCTGAATGGACCTGCAACTGTGAAAGACTCAGTTCCAAGCTTTCATTCTGTGGAGTATGACAATCAGAGCTGGGGAAGGATTTACTCACAAAAAGGACTCTTTACAGCAAAGTGCCCCATCAGTCGTAACTCCCCTCCAGAAAAAAGGATGAGGAAGGTCCAGAAGACAGCAGTGCCTGGGCAGCAGGGACTAACCTCCCTTCATCCCCTGGAGGAGATACTCAGGTTCTTTACTTGCTCATGTTATGATTTGGACATCTCAAAAATACAAGTGCTCGGTTAGCCTTGCCCATTATTCTTGGATTTGGGCACGGTTTCTCCACATCCCTTGACAATTCTGCTGCTATTTACTCTGACTTCCAATTGTCATCTCATGGGCCCAAACTATGTCAGCCACTCCTGGCTAGCCAGTCCTTCACGGTGTCTTTACATGCTTTGAGGTGCTTTTCCTTTCTCTGCTTTTCTTCCTGTGACAGAAGCCTCATTTCACCCACCCTGTGTCTTTGAGCATCTCAAGTATAGTTTTAAACAGGAGAGCTCCCAAGTTCACAGAATCACAGGATGATAGAGTTTGGAAGGGACCTTTGGAGGTCATTTAAGTCCAATGGCCCTGCCACAGCAGGGTCACCAACAGCAGGTTGCCTAGGATGATGTCTGAGTGCGTTTTGAATGTCTCCAGAGACAGAGACTCCACCACCTCTCTGGACAGCCTGTTCCAGTGCCCCAGCACTCTCAAAATGTCACCTTAATGGCAGTGAGGGAACAGTTCCTCTGTTGGAGATGCTACTCATGACTTCACAGATAAGACAGCCAAAGGAACATCTATCTCCCTCCTGCCCAGCTCCCAGCTCCTCATTTGAGGAACACAGATCAAATGGAGAACATGCTAAGCTGTCTGATCTCACTAATGAAGCACTAGACAGAGTTAGGGCACACGTGAACCAGTCCAGTATTAGACATGGCTTTGCCTGGTGGAAAGCAACAGAAGAGCTGTTGCTGCTGTCGGTGTTGTTGTGAGCTGTGGTGACCCAGTTACGGAGCTATGGAACGCAACAGCCCTGCTGAGCCCAGCCCTTGCCTCACAGGTTGCAGTTTCCCAGAGCAAAGAAGCCTGAGAAGTCATGTTTGCCACAGACCTCTCAGGAGCGGCAGCTGCAGGATGGAGGTTCAGTGCCCTGAGGTGACACAAGTCTCTCCAGCTGATTTGAAACTCACTGATTTAAAACACAGTGGGGGAAAAGGGCAGGTCTGACACTGCAGACTGGTGGTGATAACCAGCTGCTGTGTTATGGTGGTTGGCACACAGCTAAAGGGATTTATTCCTCTCCATTTAGGAACTCCAGCACCCTGGAGCAGTTTGCTGTGGTAATGAGGAGAAGGGTGGAAGCTCTAGAGCAGGAACACCCCATTTTAACCAGTTAACCTGTTCTGCAGTGGAAATCCGCTGGTAGAAGCTGCTCTCCACAGGTGACCTGGAGCCCTTGAATTGGCAGCAGCATGTTAGTAAGGGGAGCTGCAGAACAGCTGGGACTCATGGTGGGTGGAGAGGCAGAGGTTACACACATAGAGCATGCCAAGGCCTCTGAGCAGTCCAGCAGCCTGGGTTAATGGGGAAGCAGAGGAGAAGCTGAATTAAGAGTTCAAATGAAGGTAGAGTGAAGTTGGGGGAACAACTTGCAGAGCTGCAGCCATGCTCTGCACTGTCCTGTGAGGCTGCCGGATTGCTGACACTGTTGTGTGAGTACGTCCATCCTTGGACATTCAAGGTGAAGAATTAATGAGCCACCATGGGAGCTCTGGCCAAATCCTTCATCAGTTGGTCCTTGATAATGTCACCGAGTGTGTAGGGAAGTTTGGTGTAGCCCAGCACTCAGAGGTGGCTGCAGGGAGAGGAGCCACAGACACCAGAGGTCAGGCTGCCAGCAAGGTCATCAGCCAGCTACTGTCAGCACATTGCAGGGCTCTTCTTTAGGGTTCAAATTTGGGTAGACCAAGTGATGTTGGTCACTTGAAGCTGCAGTAAGCATGTGAAGTGATATACCAGCTTCTGCATTGGTACAAACATGTGCTGTGAGCCAGACAATCATTTTGGTTAGAAGAGACCTTTAAGTCCAAGCCCAGCACTGCCAGGTCACCTCTGAACCAGGTCCATCAGCACCCCATCTCCACAGCTTTGCAACCCCTCCATCAGCGATGGGGACTCCACCACTGCCCTGGGCAGCCTGGGACAAACCTTGACAACTCTTCTGGGAAAAAAGTTGTTCTTAATGTCCAACCTAAACCTCCCTTGGTGCAACTTGAGGCCATTTCCTCTTCCCCTATCACTTGTTCCTTGGCAGAAGAAACCAATCTTAGACCTCTGTACTGATTGGAGCCTCTCCATGCCACACTGCTCAGCCCCAGAAGCCCCCCAGGAGCTTTTCCTGCCTGCGGACCCTCTGAGCCAGGTAGCACTTGGTTTATGCAAAAAACTTTACTATCACTATCACTTGGTCATGCCTATCATCTAGAAGCTTGCAGCATGGGGCACTTGCAAGCTATCTCACTGCTTGAGGCTCTCCCACCCATTGTGGGTGCTGCTAAATTTCAGTGTCAAGAAAAGCTGGATCTCGAAATATAGGAAAAAATGGACTCATTAAGTACTCACTGCCAGCCCTGGGCTGCTGTTTATGCAAGAGGAAATCTTGCAGGCTGCCCCTTGCAGCTTGGCCAGCAACTCCTGAAGATGCCCAGAGATGAGCCCATAGAATCACAGAGTCATTCCATCTGGGAAGGATCTTTAAGATCATTGAGTCCAGTCATTATCCAACACTACCAAGCTGGGAGCTAAACCATGGCCCTCCGCACCAGTCCTCTGCATGTTTTAAACACCACCAGGGAGAGGGATTCAGCCACCTCCCTGGGGAGCTTGTTAGCATTTGAGAATCCTTTCAGTGAAGAAGTTTCTTCTAATATCCAGCCTAAACCTCCCATCCCCACCTGGCTGGAGCTGGGATGGCTGCAGGACACAGGGAGCCAAACCCCCTTGCCAGCACCCCAGGAGCACCCCAGGAGCAGCAAGGAGCTGCCGATACACACCTGCACGGGCCGCACCAGTCCGTTTGTTGGTTGAGGCCAAAGCGAGCTCTGCATTTCTTAGGAGAGGCAGGATCTGAACACAGAAGCATGCGTGGGGCAAGGCAGAGGCACAAAGAGGAGGAGAAGGAGGAGCAGGAGGAAGAAAAGAGGCAACATCATTTTAACCACTTTAACACACGACTAACAGGCTACACATTGGCTTTGCCTGGCACCACCTCTCCTGGAATAAAGGGATGGTTAGGCAAACATTAGTGGTCACTGTTGGCAGCTGAAGAAGGAGCTTTGGGAAAGCCTCAGCTCTGGGAAATGTGGGCAGTTACAGGGAAATTCACGGCTCTGTGAATTCCTGAAGTTTGGAAAAGCTGCCAAGTCCCAGAGGTGCTGCCTGCCTCCTGTGTCTGCATCCTTACCTGCTCCCTGCCTTCCCACCAGTGACCAAAGGGGGCTGCCAGCAAGCTTGGACTGTGCGTGGAGAAGAAGAGGAGGAAACGCTGCAGAAGCAAGCTGAAAGCAGAGTTAGCACCAAGGATACCCAGACCTGGGTTATTCTGCTCTGTCCCCACCATTCCCCTTCCAGTCTGAACGGAAGTCTCTTCTCCACAAGCCCTTTCCACAGTGCTGCAATTTTACTGTGCCATTATGGGGCTCCTTGGGGTGAAGCCCTATTTGTTCTAGGGCACACCCTGGGTTTTCTCCAGTGCTGTAAATGGGATCTGAGCAGCACATTTCTCCCTCTTTCAGCCACCACCAGTGCCTCTTGCTGTGTATGTTGGTTTTCAATCCATAAGGGGTGAAGTTACAGTCTTTGTATTACAGACAGGACACAGCTGTGGATATATAAATACAAATACACTCAGCACATGAGCCTCAAAGCTCATTCTCCCCTCAGCCTAGACACTGAACGAGATCCACAGTGTTACTTAAACTGACAAAATCACCAGGACACAGGCACGGAACTGCCAAAGAAGGTCAGCCAACAGTTGTTCATTACGTCCATCGGATGATCTGAATCTGATGCATGCAGGCTGCGGGATTCTGCCCCAATGGACATGGAATCCACAGCACTAACACCAGAGCTGGGTTCCTGTGTCCTAACCAACAGCTGACCCATCCAGATGCAGCCAGCTGTGCACCTTGGGGTGCCCAGCTCAGGTGGGACAAGTCTTTGTGGGGTGTGCAAAGCCTGGAGAGCAACAGGCTGAGCTGGCACCCTCCCCAGGGAGTACTTCTGGAGGGAAAGAGAGCTTGTGTTCTGCTTAGCCAACAGCCTCTCAGCTGGCTGGCTGCATTTTGTCCCAGGATGGAGTAAGCAGTGAAGAACTGGTGGGCTGCAGAGGGGGAAACGCTTTGTATGCCTACAGGCAATCACAAAATGGTCATACCAGTAAAAAGAGGCTGCCTTTGTCTGCATGTGATGCCACAGGCAGCAAGGACAGTCCCTTAATGCTCCACACTGAATAAATATACAGACATCATTTATTCCTGACGTGGCAGAACTACGTCAGAAACTAGCACAGGAACAGCCCTGGTTGATGGAAATGTGTGTGCCAAGAGCTGACATCTGTGGAAGGAGCCGTTTCTAACAAGGGGTGGTGCAGGGAGGCAGCTAGTGCTGGGCTTCAGTCTGATTGTGCTTTATCTCTAGATCTCGTGGGTGACCTTCAGTCCTGTTCCTGCTGTTAGTCCCACATGCAGAGTGGATGCATTTGGGAGGAATTTCCTTAAGTAATGGTGTCTGCAGGGCTGCTGGGGACATTCACTCTGGATGTTTTTAATAGATTACGCTTAGTGATAGTCTCTATGAAGTTACCCACTTGCCAGAATCAAATCTCGTTGGTTTTCACCCACTGCCCATGTTCTAATGCAAACGTGGCCATGGAAAAGTCACAGAAATGTTCATTTACTCTGGCTTAAAGATAAATAAATAAATATGTACTTCTGTAGTTAAGCTTAGATGATAAAAAAAAACCCCAAACATCTCAGAAGAATTAACAAACCAACAAGGTAAAACATGGTAAGTGCTGTGGACCACCCCTCTGAGCAGAACGAAGGGGCAGCCGAGCTGTTACCTGAGCTGGAATCTTGCTGCTTTTCCCGTGTGCGTCTCTTCTTTTTGCCCTAGGGAGCCAAAGGAAAGGTCATTAGTCCATGCTCCTGGGAGACCAAGGAGCTGCCCAGGGTTCTGGGGTTGACAGAGCTGTTGGAGAAGGCAGCTGCTGTCCAGGGGAGTGGCCAGGTCCAGCAGAGACTGCAAAGCTGCTGAGAAGCCTGGAGCATCTCTGTAAGGAGCAAAGGCTGAGAGCCCTGGGGCTGTGGAGTCTGGAGAAGAGCAGCCCCAGAGGGAAGCTGAGCAAGGCTCAGCAAGAGATAAAGGACCTGGGCAGGGCAAGAGGATGGGGCCAGGCTCTGCTCAGTGGTGCCCAGTGAAAAGACAAGGGGCAATGGGCACAAACTGGAACTCAGGAGGCTCCATCTGAACAGGAAGAAAATGTCCCTTGTTGTGAAGGTGCAGGAGGCCTGGAGCAGGCTGCCCAGAGAGGTTGTGGAGTCTCCTTCTCTGAAGAGATTCCAATTGCCCCAGCCATTGTGCTCCTGGGCAAGCTGCGGTGGGTGCCCTGCTTTAGCAGGGTGTTGGACTGGATGACCTCCAGAGGCACTGTCCAGCCCTGATCATGCTGAGATCCTGTGATTCCCTATTTCCAAAAGGTGCTTGTGTTTTGGTGTTTGATGTTTTATCATCTGGTGCCTTACACCTGAGCAGAAACTGCTCCAGAACATGTTACCAGGAGGAGTGTCTCTGACTTCAAAAAGGAAACTAAGCTTAGGAAGTGCACAGAAACTTGTTTTCAAATAACAGCCATCTCTCTGTCTCAGCACTTTCACAGCTCAGGACCCATCTCTCATTCAGTTTTCTGCTCTTGCTCACCAGAAAATCCAATTTTATCCCCAGATGCACAACTCTCCCCCATCTCCTAATGAGCTTATTAATGAGGGCAGAGCACTGCAGTGGCAAACCTGGCCTGTGCGGAGCTGGTAGCTCGCAGGGTTGCCTCTGACCCATGACTTTTTATACGACTTCTTGTGGTTTGAGTGAAGGTGGAAGGCTCTGAGCTGTGGTAAGAACCTTCTTCAGTGTGGGAGCAACTGTATTTCCTGCCTGGTATCTGCACCACGTGCCGCAGAGGTGACCTATATTCACAGAACCATGGAATGGGCCAGGCTGGGGGACACCTCCAAAGGTCATCCAGCCCAACCCCTGGAGAAAAAGAAGCATCTCTTGCAATGACCACAAGACCTGATGCAGCTGCTTGCTGGTGCTGGGAGTGCCAGTGTCCACCTTTGGAGCCCATCTTCTGGAACAAGGAACCAGCCCTTGCTAAAGTGAAGGATGCCATAGTTTGGGATTTCCATGGAGGATATGCTTGATCTTGGAGCAGGACAGTGCCTTGCTCTCCAGATGCTGACGCCCTCCAGATCTGTGCCTGTATATACTGCTGCCTTCCAGAGCTGACCTTGGAGACACCAGGGAAGCACCTTTGGGGCTCCAAGGTCAGCTCTGGAGGACGGCAGCATTCAGCACCGATCCTGCAAAGCTGTGTATGGATGCTGAGCTCCCACTCTGTGCTTGCAAGGAGGCAGGGTTATCTGTGCTGCTGTTGGGAAACAGGCTGGGGGCTTCCTGGGGTTTTTTTGCATCACCTCTGCCCTGTTTTTTGGCGGGGAGTTGATCTGTTTAAGGGTGCTTCTTCACCCATAGTAGAGCTTGGGCTTTCTGGAAGGAGGGCTAGGGTCAGAGTGGGTTGAATGGGTGCTTGCTGTGCATCTCCCAGGAGAAAGAAAATGCCCGTGAGCGAAACAATGGAGCCTTAGATCAAAGGGCAGAGCCCTGGAGTGGATGGATGGACATCTGAAGACTTAGGTATGCTTTGCTTCAGGGCTCTAACGAGCTCATTAGGCTCGGAAGATCAAAACAGCTGAGAAAGCCACTAGAAAAGGCCTGAAGTGTAACCGGTGCTTCTGCAGCACCACTGCACTCATGCAGCCTCGCTCAGCACACTGCTGCTGAAGTGTTTCCTGCAGCTAATAGGAAATCATGGGGTGGGTGGGTGTGTTTAAGAGGCTTCCCAAGTGCTGGCCCTACCACCACAAATAGCTTCATCTTTTAGGCCAGCCCAGGAGCTGCTGCTGCTTGCCCCTGGGGAACAGGAGACCATGGGCACCCCGGCTGTGCCAGTGTGGGCAGTGCCCTGCAGTTCCCTCCCAGAAGAGCCCCCATTGTAGATGCAGAACCAAGCCAGCTCTGCCAAAATGGAAGTGCAGGTTCTTCTCACACCTCAGGGATAAGTTTGGCATCGATCGCTGCAGCAGCATCCCTCACAGCCAAACTTGGGGAAGATAAGGATGGAGCTTCCCTGCTCTCGCTTGGACACAGGGATAATTTTTCCATGGGAACACAGGATCCCAATCCTCAGCATGACTCAGGGTTCTCTGCACTGGTTAATTTTTATTGGTGAGAACCACCACTCTTTGCAGCATGGCTGAGCAGCTCTGCTCAGCAGCCTCTGCCTGCTTTGGGGCATTGCTTTTTCCTTTTCTTCTGTCTAGAAAATTGTTTTTTTCTCTTCTAAAGCAACTTTCTCGGGAACCAGGTCCAGCAAAGAGCTGGGCTGAGCTCGAGCAAGCAGAACCGCTGCCTGTGTTTGCTCAGATTGCACCTGAACATTTTGAACGTGATGTGCTTGATTTCATCAGAGTCCTCTCACAATGACCGGTAAGGGGGAGATGGAAACTCAGTGACTGCTGTTCTGCTTGGCGTGCAGCCCCCTGGAGAGCCCCAAACTGGACCTGAGCCGCCCACATGCCGAGGTTTGCACTGCAGCTCATACAAAGCAGCTTACACTCCCCTATTGGTCCTTTGAAAAAGAATCTTTCCCATGATTCTTGTGCTGCTACAATCCACCAAATCCCCCCAAACCTATGTCACACCCTGGCTCTGGAGCCCATGGTGTCCAGCCCCATGATTTAAAGCTGATAAATGAGCTGCTACCACAAAGCCAACAGAGATCAGCAGGCTGCAACCCACCTCAACCATCCCACACTCAGTTTCTCCTCCTATATTTCTGCCCCATGCTCTGCTCCCACTGGTCTGGTATCTTAGCTGTGCACAAGATGCACAAAGTGGTGGGCTTCCATAAAGTGATAGGCTCATAGAACCATTTTGCTTGGAAGAGACCTTTAAGATCACTGAGTCCAACCATTAACCCAGCAGTGCCAGGTCATGATTAAACCATGTCCCTCAGCACCACAGCTAGAGGGCCTTGAAACCATTCCAAAGGTGGAGACTCCTCCACTGCCCTGGGCAGTCTGTTCTAGGGTTAAATAACCTTGCTAGAGAAGAAGGTTCCTGATGTCCAAACTAAACCTCCTGTGGTGCAACCCAAGGCCATTTTCTTACACTTCCCAAGACCATCCACATCATTTAAAATATTCTCTTCCTTTCTACTTGTATTTGCTCGGTCAATAACTGAAGAGGTTGTGGCAGCTGGGGAGCTGTAACCTTTCTGCTACAGACAGGCAATGAGCCAAGAGGATGCTCCCTGAGATGTGAACTTCTACACCTATTATGCCCTCAGGAATGGCATTCCTGGGGACAGGCAAGCTGTTTGTCCAACACCAGTTTTCAGCCCACCCCTGGGTCATTCCTGGCCCTGACAAAGGGAGGGGTCCAAGCCACCATGGCCACTCACGTAGTTGTCTCTGGCAGACCAGCCTGGGTAGAGCTGCATGTGGAGCTGCCGTTCCTTGCGAGCCAGTTCGTAGTACTTGGCCTGCTCCTCTCGGGACAGTGCATGCCACTGCAAGGACAAGGTAGGTGGTGAGGTATGGCCCTGCTGTCCCCTCCCAGCCCATCCCACTACAGCTGCCCCACGCTGGGGCACACAGAACCACAGACCTGTTGAGGTGGGAAGAGAACTTTGAGACCACTCACCTAGAGCCCACAGTCCCACCACTGCTGCTAAGCTGCTACCACTAAACCACATCCCTCAGCACCACACCCATGCGTCTTTCATACACCTCTAGGGACAGGGACTCCACCATCTACCTGGGAAGCCTGTTCCAGTGCCTGAGAACCCTTTCTGTGAGGGAATTCTTCCTAACATCCTCTGACTCCACATGTTTAATCATAGAATCGTTAAGTTTGGAAAAACCTCCAAGATCATCAAGTCCAACCATCAGTCCAACACCACCATGCCTGCTAAACCATGTCCCAAAGTGCCATTTAAAAGGCGTTTGAAAGCAGATGCTTGTACATGGTTAAGAGCAGCTGACAGGGAGGGGATGATGGCACTCAGCCTTGCATGCTCTTACCCTCCTGCCCAGGATCTGGTTGATAGCAGCACTCTCCTTCAAGGTGCACTCAGCAATGACTTTTGCCCGCATTTCTTTCATATACAACATGAAAGCATTCAGAGGCTTCTTGATAGTGGGCTTCTTGGCTTCCTTCTCTCTCTTTGGTTCTGGTTGAGGTTTCCTTGAAGGGGCCAAAAGAGGAGTTGTCAGCATCAAAGCCATGCTCTAGCCCAGCTGCCTGGTGGCACTGAGCGTAGCAGAAGACTTGACATCAAACCCACCCAATGGGTGGAGGTGCTGGGATCTGCACCTCAGATGTGCGCCACTGCTCGGTGTTCATCCATCCTCCCCCTGCCCAGTGCAAGCAGAAAGAGGGAGACATGAAACAGTCATGCTCTGGCAGCTCCTCTGACTTACATGTTCCGCTCGTAGTGCTCCATCTCTTGCTTGCCGGAGTGGGGCACGATGGCGGGGTGTGGGATGCCAGTGGTGTGCACGCCAGAGCCCAGCATCAGTGGGTGAGTGAACCTGCAACAGAGAGTGGATGAGCCACGCCAGGAGGGCTGGGGGTGCTGGGGTGGCTGGAGCGGCGTCACACCAGGTGGCACTGGGACATGGCAGAAGCAGACGGCAAGCGAAGGACACAGAAAGCAAACCTGTGGGAGCTGCCAGGCTGAGTGACCACCTCTAAGTCACCGCCACCACTCTGGCAGCCGGCACATCTGGCCCAGCCATGGACACACGGGTGGATAAGGTCCAGGTGCTGCTGTGAGGAATCCAGCCTGCGGCAGCAGCCAGCCCCACCAAGATCAAGGGTGCTTTCAACCAGCGCTTCAGCTACTCAGATCTCTGTTGTTGGAATATCTTATTAGTACTGCGGAAAGGAACAACAACCTCCAGCCAGGCTTTGGAGGCAAGAGGTTAGGACCACCCCACACCTTTTTTTAACAGATACAGCTTAAGTCTGAACATGAACCCGGCTGCAACTCTAGGAGGTGCACCTTGCCTAAGCAATGCTCTCCACCAACGCAGGATGAGATCACCAGAGGTCTCGCTGGCTTTCAGGCTTCATTAGCTTGCTCTCTCGAGTCTCAGAGGGGAAAGCCAGCACAGTCAGCTTTGCCAAGCCTGCCACTTTATGACTGCAGCTTGAGATGGCAGAATTGCCCATGGGAGATGAACTGTTCATTAGATATGCTGGCACGAAAAGAAAAGCTGTTTAATTGAATCCACCAGCACAGACTGATCCTTATCTGTCCAGGTGTACTGCTGCAAAATCCACCCCAAAATCCTGCAAGCAGGAGCTCCTGTGCTGGGCTCCAGGAAACTGCTGGACCTCTGTGGGGAACAATAAGCTTCTTTCTCACCTTTGAAGCTAGGAAAAGTGATGCCTCATGGAGGGCTGGCAGAGCTCCCTCACCTCTGCTGCTGCACTAAGGGCTTGCACGGAGGGTTACATGGACAGAGGGTTGCACAGATGGAGGGTGGCATGGATGGAGGGTGGCATGGATCAAAGGCTGCATGAATGGAGGGCTAAATGAACGGAAGGCTGCATGGGTGGAAGGCTGCATGGATAGAGGGCTGCATGGAGAAAGGGTTGCATGGAGAAAGGATTGCATGGATCGAGGGTTCCATGGATCCAGGATTGCAGGGTTGGAGGTTTTTGCATGGCTAAGGGCTTGCATGGAAAAGGGCTGCATGGTTTTCCTGTGGGAAACCTCTGCTAAAGGCTCTTCAGGACAACACGAAGCAGAAGCAGAAGCTGGTGCGTGAGCACACACTGTACAGACATCCCCACAGCACTGCCATCCTCCCTGCAGCCACCACCTTGTCTGGAGGGGCTGGGCTCTGCTACTTCTGTCCACAGCAACAACTACCTGAAAGGAGGCTGTAGCCAGGTGGGGTTGGTCTCTTCTGCCAGGCACCCAGTGACAGAACAAGAGGACACAGTCTCAAACTGTGCCAGGGCAGGTTTAGGCTGGACATTAGGAAGAGATTCTTCATGGAAAGAGTGATTGGCATTGGAATGGGCTGCCCAGGGAAGCGGTGGAGTCCCCATCCCTGGAGGTGTTTAAGAGAAGGCTGATAAGGGACTTAGTGCCATGGGTTAGTTAATTAGAAGCATTAGGTGATGGTTGGACTCGATGATCCTAGAGGTCCTTTCCAACCTGGTTAATTCTGTGATTCACTGTGACATCACTGGGGTCTGGGTTTATTCAGAAAGGGCAAGTTTAATCCTGAGTGACCAAAAACTTGCAGTGCAAATGATTCTGGGACTGGGATACATGGCTCAACCCCCTTGATAGTTAAGGCTGGTTGTGCCACAGGGCCAGTTCCCGGTGGAGGGATATGGACAATGATATGGTCAGCTCCTGCTGCCTCCTTCCCACCTGCAGGGTCGGGTCCCACACTGCCCAGAGATTGGACAGGGGAGGCAAAAGCTGTTCTTAGATCTCAGAGCTGCGCTGTGCTGGCAGGGCATCAGAAAACCCCTGCCTGCTGCCTATCCTGCTTTTAAAGCTAAGACCACGTAGACTAGATCAGCTTCTTCAGAGCAAAACTCAGTGGGAGTGTGGCAGGGATGTACTCAGGAGCAAAATGCTGAGTGACGGATTTCACCCTGCTTTTCCAATGCTGAGCTGAAGCTAGGGCTTTCTGGCTTGGTTTTGACTTCTGCTGGTTAAAACCCATCGTTGTGCATCCTCCTGGGATGCTCCATATTCCCCAGAGCACCCTTTGGACCAGACACTGCCTAAAAAGCACTTTTCTTCCCATGGCCACCCTGGGGAAGGTGCATAGCAATCCCCAGGTGGCTGTGGTCTGCTGCAAGCTCCCAGCACACAAAGTGCAAGCTGTAGGACCGGCGGAGCTGCTGCCCTGTCTCACAGCTGATACTCACCTGGAGAAAGAAGCCCCAGCAGAAAGCGCTGACGAGTACGGCTGCCTAAATCCACATGACGGGAGCGGATAGACAGACTGGCTCTGCCTGGGAGCGGGAAGAAAGAGGCTATAAAGCATCCACAGCTACGGGGGGTTTCCTAAAGATCCCCTTTGCTAAGGGGACTCTGCACCAGTGCCCCAGGAACTCTGCCTGGGGAGATGCTTGGGGTGTTCCCTGGGCTTACAGGACTTTATTTGGCCTCCCTGCAAAGGTTGGATCCAACTCTGACCCCTGCCTCATTCCCAATGTTGAGGCAGGCTTGCAAAAGGTGTTCTGAAAAATTAGGAGAGCTGCTGCTGTACAGAAGAAGTTGCCTACAAGAGCACAGTTTGACCAAAGACCATGAAATCCTGGTCAGAGTCTCTCTGTGTGGTGCATATGAGGCTGCACAGTTGCAGGCTGCACCAGTAGGATGTCCAAGCATGGGAACCTCCCGAGGTCTGCACAGAAAGCACCTACTCTGTGCTCTACCTGCTTCAGAAATGCTCTGATTACCCCAGCACATCATTTTAAGGATCTCTGTCATTGTTAAACAAGCCAAAGCTTGGCCCTGCCTTTCTTTGGAAGTTGTTTCATACTGGGCATTGGGTATGTACCAGACCTGGAGCTGGAAACTGGGTTTTGAGAGAGTAAAGATACGGCAAATTCCTTGTTCCCAGCAAGGGAACCCCCTGTTTTCATATGGAGTTCCAAAATATCTTGGCTTGCTCTACAAACCCACCAAAAGATTTTTCCAGCCTAAAATGTCTTGGCACAGAGACATGGTACTGAGGGACATGGTTTAGTACCAGCCTTGGTAGACTTAGAGAATGGTTGGGCTTTTTCAACCACAATGACTCTGTGGAAAGCAAGAGATACCTGAGGAGGGCATGACAGGATGCTTAACCCCACACAGCTGCTTATGCTGCTCCAGCCAGGCTGCACAGAGCTGCGGCCAAGCCCAGCACCAGCTATTTTCAGCCCTAACAAGCCGAAAAATGAGCCCTTTGTTAGTAAGTGCAAAGGACGAGGAACCATCCTAGATGCCAGGGATTTTTCAGGGCTAAAGGCAGTTTCTGCCCTAAAGAGGAATAACAAGTCAGGCCCTTGGGCTGTGCCAGGAGGCAGAAGGAGGCGTCTTTTGCTGCGGTGTCTTGGCTTCATGGAAACCTGCAGGATCTGTCAGGAGGAAGAGCAGCTGAGGCTGCAGGGCTCTGTTTACACCCTGCCAGGCAGGGGCCCTCTCCCACCGCTCAGATGTTGGTAGGTATAAACACACCAACAAACAGCCAAATGCTGCCCTGCATCGGGAAACCCAAACAGCCTTTGAAGTTGAAGGAAGCTGCCCCGGGGCTGAGAAAACACTCGCAGCTCATCCAGGAGTGACACCAGTTACTGAAGATACTGGGAGAGAGAAAAAGCTGGGCAATTGTGGCTTCATGCAGAGATCTCTTGTGCAAATCAGTGCAGCTGCACAACCAGTGCAAGTGCAC